>NQII01003211.1:149820-170264 GCA_002778355.1 Clitarchus hookeri
CCCCCTCCACCCTCGCTATAGTCAATCACGGTGATGCCCAACATTTCAAGAGGGGGCGCCACAAGAAAACAATGAAGATTAAAATCCATACTTTACGTATAGTTATAGGTTGTTCACGGTAAAATGAGAACTTTTGAAAGCCCTGCTTAAGATATACTTGTAAGCACATTATGTATCCTTCCGCTATATGTAGAATCAACACTGCTATGAACCTGATTACTTTGTTCATGCTTCAGTGAAGGGAAACTGTAAAAATTACTATAAAAGTAAATACTTTTCAAATTTGCTAATCTATACACTTAAATGCGTTAAAAAATTCTGAAATAAAAATAAATCATTGTCGTATGGACAAATGTTAACGTAATACTTTATTCAACGTTGAGACATGGACATACTTCCCCCCGTCGTTAACAACGTTACTGGGCGCATGCCACAACGTGTGTATGTGTGTGTAAATACAGCTATAACTGATTTTAGAAAGAAATATTGGGGAGGGGCGCATTTTGAAGCACCAGGGGCGCCAAATTCTCAATTAAGAAATTGTGTACCCCCCTCCCCTTTCTCACAGAAACAGGAAATGGTTCCGACACCACTGTTCGCATGTCGCGGGAAAAGAAACGCACCTCCCTCACATGTTCACACGTTTGCAGATCACGCCAGACAGACAAAGCAGAGAGCACCAACAGGCAATCAGAGAACATGTCGCCGTCTCTGCGTTATCCGTCTTGTCTGCGCGAAATGTCCAGTTGATATAACGTTCTCCACGCGGGAACCGCATATATTACTCACGATTCGGTGCGCGGTGTCCTAGGCGACCAACATTGCTGTCATAGAAGATTATGTTTTGAGGTTAACGCTTATAGTCCATTCAAGGTAAGCTCTGCTTATGGTCTACTTCCAGGATATTCCTCCGCCTCATAGCTTAACGATGTCTAGAAGTTTACACCAAAGGGACAGCGCGCCGCATTCGTACGCACACAATAGAATTATATTTTGCGTAAGAACTAATTCTTACTTGGCATTACCAACACACCTATTTTCTCTTTGCTTTTATTCATTTTAAATATATGTGAAAATTTGTAATTTATAGAGCAAATATATGCAAGTGTTCAGTTAAACCAAAATAAGTTATTTAATGTTAACATAAATATAAAAAGCTTGTGATACATGATATACTTAGTAAACAACAAAACACGTAAGGGCGATATTTCAAAGGTTTGATTCGAAAAGTGTGAAGTAAGAGCAAATAAATAATATTAAGTAGTAATTACTGTAGGTATTGTTAATTGTAAGTAGAGTAGATAAGCAAAGGACTAACGAAATCAACCTATATTCAGTTATAATTACGACACCTCTTCCTCAAAAAGTTTATTAAAACCCACCAGTATATATATATATATATATATATATATATATGTGTGTGTGTGTGTGTGTGTGTGTGTGTGAGTGTGTGTGTGAGTGTGTGTGTGCAGCCTCTATTGCAATGTGCACAGAAACCACATAGGATCCTACCTAAACAATGCTGATTCGGGAATGTTCACATTAAGCAATTACAAAACTTGCATTTAACGGAATGGAAACCACTCCCATTCCCAGTGCAAACTGAAGTCACTACGTCTAGAATGACAGGCACGTTAGACAATGACCATACAAGCAAGACCCGGACATTTTTTAACTCTAACAGTTTTCACTAAGAAAAATCAATTTTAAAAGACATTAATTATAAAAATTTCAAATAACTTGTAAAATTTGAACCAATCGCCAAAGCCCATTTGAAACAGGTGTAGCTACTTCATTATCATGACGTAAATCACACAGAAACTACGTGTTGCAAATGTTACTTGCAACTGACCACCAAAACGGTAACGATTACCCTTTATAATTTTTTGCTTAACATCAAGAATGGAGAAAGAATACTGTGTGTATTTAACTCATCTCATTATACACTGAAGAGTCAAAGAAACTGGTATAGGAGTGCGTATGCAAATAACAGAGGGATGGAACCAATCAGAGTAACGCGATGTGGTCGGCAGCTGCTGCTACAATGGCAGGTTATCAAGATTTAAGTGAGTTTGAACGTGGTGTTATAGTCGGCGCACGAGAGATGGGACATAGCATATGCGAGGTAGCGATAACGTTTGGATGTTCGCGTACGACCATTTCACGAGTGTACCGTTAATATCGGGAACCCGGTAAAACATCACATCATCGAAATCGCTGAGGCCGGAAAAAGATCGCGAAAAACGGGACAAACGACGACTGACGAGAATCATTAAACGTGACAGACCTGCAACCCTTTCTCAAATTGGCGCAGATTGGATTTGTGGACTGCCCTGCAGGATTCATGGTGTGAATTGCCTCCTGCATACCTTCATACATTAGTCGAGTCCATGGCACGTTTTCTTGGGGCANGGGGGGGGGGGGGGGGGGGGGTGGCTACACGATATTAGGCAGGTGTACCAGTTTTTTTGGCTCTTCAGTGTTGTTCCTTCCATCCGTGAGTCCAAGGTCTCGTGAATATTTAATTTTTTTTATGAGGAATAAAGAGTAAATTTGCAGCCTCATTACATTTTTTGTGGTGGTCTAAATTGAATAACGCAGATATTTATTACAGAACCGGAAATTCAACTGATACCAACACCAAAAATATGACGCATTATTCCTTTAAGTCTTTATTCGCAAATTAAGCATGCAGGCCCATATTCAGATGTATTTGTATTGAATACATAAACGTATGAAGTGTCTTAGCGAGCTGAAAACCCAACAAAAATGATAGATAGTAATGATGGACAGATAAAGGTTACTGTTTCTCTAACATTTACAACTAAGATATAAATAAACATAGTTAAAGAAATTTATTTTGGCATGTTTAATATCCACTGTGTTTTGTCACACTTAATAAAATAATTTTTGTGTAGTGGAAAACAATTTATTGCACAACACATCCAAAGCGACGGATGGGCATACAACGGACTGCGGTTAGATGTAAGGGATTTTTCAGTAAATACCCATTTGGCCGAATCAATAGAACTGCCAAACACCATATAAACAGATGATATCAGCTAAACAAGTTCAATGTTGACTGTCGATTTCTCACGTATGTCAGTTCAACAAAGTGCTAGCTTGGAGTGAGTGAACAGTGTACAGATTTGGGTGGCTCTTAACATCGAGGTGTTGAGATCCAATGAGCGTGAAGCGACGTAAGGGTGGAGCGGCACCGTAATGAAAGGGTGAGGGAAATGAGATATCCCCGAGAAAACCCGCCAGCATGATTCCCAAATGCGAAAATCCAGGATCGACCCCGCAGGTAATCGAACCCGGTTCATCTAGGTGGGAGGCGAGTAGGCTAACGACTACACCACAGCAGCTCCACTAAATTGGAGATTGTAGATTCGAACCCAACCGTATGATCGACTGTATATGACGATTTTGACTTGAACGTGAAGTAGTGACTTCTTAATAACAGTAAGCTTAATAAATAGTAAGCAATAATAAATCAACCCGCTATATCACTTAATGTATTCACAGCATACAGAGATAAACGCTGGTTTCCAAATACAATTACTTAGTATATTCACCTACAGTATTTGGACGTATGACTACGAGGACAGAATTATTAGTACTCTAGCTCCTGACAAAATGGTAGTCATATCAAGCTAATTCATTAGTACATGCAAAGGTTTTTCACCGTGCGGTATCAGATAGAACGAATTACTTACGTCTAATATTGGGATCTCGATCCAAATTATCTGTGCTACGTACTTCTCCACCAATCCAAACAAATGTCGTTCTTTGGTGTGTGCCTTACCCTTTCCACTCACTATACATTTAGGCCATAATCAATACGCCTCTGAGTATGAAAAGTTTAAAAGCTGTTATGTGTTTGTTTTGATATTTGTATACGAGCAGCCTTAGGTAGTGTTCAGGTCATAAAAGAATACAGTTAATAAATAAGAATCCTTGTTCACAATTAATTAATCACTATCAAATATTCGAGCGAACAAAATCGTTGCCCCTAACAGCACGTACTTTGACAAACATGCAGAACGTATTACTAAATATGATGTTGACAGTGAATTCGGAAAAGCAGTTCAATTTATTTACTTCTTATGGTACGTGTAATTTCTAAATTCGCTGCAACTGAAATCTGTTCCTTCCTGTTATACTGCATCTGATTCAGAATTGGCGTAGAAGTAAATTAATTATTCTTTTATGAATTTACATTACCCCTTGGTCGCCATGTGGATAGCAGCCACTACGTGTATAAAGAAAACTTCTGGTCTTAAATATGAAACAAACACTGCCTTCAAAAGCGTTTCTATAACCGTGAACCAGAAAAAAAAAATATGTTTCTAAATTAAAAATTTGTTAGGGCGACAATACGCAGTAGGAATAATTGTAGAACACACCCCAACGCAACAGAAGCATATGCGCTAAGGCTATGCAATTGCCTACCTCCACGTGTTGTTTCGAGTAGGCACACATTCTGGAGGTTACGACCACCGCGCGACGAGCTCAGTTACCTTCATTAAAATAAGCCCCTAATACACGCACTTGTTTCGACCTGAGAGTAACCCGCGAGAACTGTAATGACTGTCGTCAAAACCAATTGTCAGTAACGATGGTCGGAGTTGAATGGTCGCTGAACATCGTAATTATCGCATTCCGCAGAAACACAGCGTTGTCGGTGGTGTCGTTGGTAACTCGCCTTGCTGGCTGTAAAACTCAGAAACTCAGTAGTTAGCCTATAAGAACCAAATTTGAAAGATAACAAGTGGGGTTAAGGGACACAAAAAAATAATATGCGAAAATTAATGCCATAAAAATTATTCGAATTACAATTATATACATAATCTAGCACAAAGCCATTAACGACACTTGCATACGTAGTTTAGGAGAATTTCTACTTCGGGAAATAACAGTTTTGTAAGTAACGACTATATATGAGTTTTTTCCTCTACGTTTCACAATTCATTATATAAAACATAAATAATAGGAACACGGACGTGACAGTTGATAAAAAAGCATCTATTCAATACGGAAATACTTTTAAATATCTCTTTTGTACAAAATCGAGGGATTATTTACGGCTTGTGTTCAAATAATAGTGGAAACACGCTGTATAAGGACTCGCTCGTCTGTCGTACACTCAATACTATTTTTTATTGTCGCTTCTAAGAACTATTTCCATGTGGATATCACGAAACATTTTGTGGCAATAAAAAAATTGCTTCTAGTTACTGACCTTGAAACGTTTCCGTGAACTAACGAAACCTTTTACGGAAATGCACCGTTAAAGTATGGAAACGTTCAAAATAGTAAAACACAGAAGTGACCTACGTAGATAGAAAATTAGGAACCTTCTCCGTAAGTCAAGAACGTGGCATTTGTCATCAATTCCACAATTATGGCATTCATACTACTTACACATAAAATAACAAGATGCTACCATAACATCTAATAAGCCTACTTTCCTCTACATGAATTAAAATAGGTTGATGAATTTCTTAAAAACTAATACCGTAGATAGGCCTTGACGTCTTGTTGACAGAGATATTACAAGATATGAAACCATAAATATATGCAATACTAGTGAGACAATTACATATTCATATATGCCATAACGAGGACTCTAAAATTTGAAATAAAAAAATTACTTGTTTTCAATATAAGGAATACCTTTTTTTATTAAATATAAAGCTGTGACTCTTATAAATAATTTTTACACAAAAAGTCACTTGATAACACAGTCCTGTACTCAGAAGTCGTCCACATCTCTTGTATTAAATTAACCTAATGTGCCACTCAACAATCGATTCAATTCGGGACTTAAAGTACTGAAAATTCTTCGTTCCCTGAGTAGTGCCAAATTTTAGTTGAATGCTTTTTCAAGTGCATTTCCACGTTAAAACAATGTTTTATGCTTGAATTTTAAAATATTAGGTGCCAATATACGTAACACAATATGAAAATTGTTCAGGTATTTAGCTAAGTATAACTAATTGGTACTACAAAACAAACTTTACAACGATATGGACGTAAGTTAAATTAAATTAAACACCTCTGTTTATAAAAAAAAGTTTGGTTAGCATTGCTTGCATGTTGGTATTCACTCAGCGTGCATAAGGGCTGATATCAGCATCACTTTATGTTGACGGATTATTTGATTTTTGTCACGTCAGACTATTATTCTTTTTCTCGAGTTTTCACCTCCTCGTATACTACATCTGGAAAAAAAAAGTGTTCTCTCTCTTGAAAGAAAAATATTGCATGCCTTCACAATACCTCTACGAGATTAATAGTGAACGAGCGTTGTAGGAGAATCGATCGTTGCACTTGGCAAAGAAAGCATTTTCTTTTGTTTGTAGGTACTTTAATACAACAGTTCATTGTTACGAAACCTGTCCAAAGAGCATTTCTGAACTAACAAGCTCTTTGGCCATGGGTTCACGTTTAATTACTTGAATACTACTTCCAACAATATTCTATGGCTACTATTGAACATTTTTCTCTTTTTGTTGTGATAAAGAATTTTTACATTTTTATTCCCTTCACGTTATTTCTTATATACGAAATAGTGTTCTTTAAGGACTCTAAAACTGTTCCCGTAACCCAGAGAATAAATACACAGAAAATATTTAATAGCGCGCAATAAGTCACTAATATGAACTCAGAAATTTACTAATTGTTTTTGTCTGAAAATATTACGAAAAGAATAACTTAAATATTAAATATTAACACCCACGCCGGGAATAGGACCTAAAACATTGACGCCAGAGTCTGATTAGTGAGCCACTCATTGTCCATTAAGACTTGTGTCAAGGAGCACCAACAAAAACACGTGGGGAGGAGGGAAGCAGCTAGTAATGATTTAATGACGTCTTTATTAAGCATCAACAACTCCTGTCCGTGGTGCAAATTAAATGTAANTTTGACGTGACAACGTCTTAAATTAGGTTGCGGCTGGGAGTCACTTATGAAAAAGTGTAACGCTCGGTAACGTTACGATGAGTCACCGAACGAGAGAGAGGCCCGCCGAATGCCTTGCGTCTCTCTCCCACTCAACTATGATCGGTCTGCCGCGCGCGCAGCACTACGTTGTCACGTAAAATCTTCGCCCGTAAAACCGACTTTACAGGCAACCATTTTTTTGTCTGAAAATATTACGAAAATAATAACTTAAATATTAAATATTAACACCCACGCCGGGAATAGGACCTAAAACATTGACGCCAGAGTCTGATTAGTGNAATAACTTAAATATTAAATATTAACACCCACGCCGGGAATAGGACCTAAAACATTGACGCCAGAGTCTGATTAGTGAGCCACTCATTGTCCATTAAGACTTGTGTCAAGGAGCACCAACAAAAACACGTGGGGAGGAGGGAAGCAGCTAGTAATGATTTAATGACGTCTTTATTAAGCATCAACAACTCCTGTCCGTGGTGCAAATTAAATGTAAGGAAACTCCGATACAAAAATTGAAAACCCCAGATGGTAACGCCCAGAAAATCACAATTACGAAGGAGAAATGGCATCGCTTGTCAGAAAACAAGTATGTATTACAGGGGCTTCAGTAGTTAATATAATAGCGGCATGAATAATAAAACTGCCATACAAATAAAACTTTTTCAATCTGCAATATTTTTCATGTGTTTTTAATGATATTTAGAAAAAAAATCCTAATAAACATTGACTTGCACGAAACGATACAAAAACGAAAAAAAACAACAAGGTTTGCAAAAGAAAAAATGGAACGGTAAACTAATTTGCAATCGACAAGAGACAACTAAGTTTGTGTTGCTGAGAGGTGCTGCATAATTTCCATTGCGGCATTATCGGACAGCCTAGGCCCACGTCATTACTTGGCTGAACTCAACTGCGCAGCCTTCGACCAGCGGAGTGAGCGGGAGGGAGGGGGATCTTGTCACGAGCTAATTAGCCGGCATTACGGCACGGAAGCTGTGCTTCATAGACGACGTCCGGCGATGACGTGGGGCGACCCAAGTGGCCCGGAGAGAGCCCGCCGGCGCTATCAATGTCACCCACAGCATCGCCTCGCGCGGTCAAGGGGCACTCCCANGGGGGGGGGGTAATTAATATGCACAGTGGCTCGCGTCAATCAACATGTCTAAATGAGTTGGCGATAATTAGCGCCCTGGCCACGTGACTGCAGTGCACACTACCCCTCCCCCTCCTCGTTCAAATCCACAATGACTACTCTCGAGGACTGAACCCGTGAACGTAGTGGGCACAACAACAGGTGGAGTCATCCAGGAAATACATTCAGGGATGCAAGAACGGCAAAGGGGATACAGCGGTATATTGTTTCTCCGCAAAATTTTATGGGTGGGATTCAACATAGCACTTCAAAACTCTCCCTCAAAAAAAATTACATGACATCACCTTTAGTACTATAATAAATTGTGCAGCAACAACAATCTTAATTCCAGCCGAAATTGTCGTTTCTAGGAACTTTTTTTTAACCAATTAATGGATTGCGCTTAAATTAATTAGAATGATAATAGAACCTACCCGTTGTAACTGGGGCCTAAAAACCTAATACTGTTCTCAATTTTGAAATAATAATTAATTATTCTTTTGTGAAAACCTTAACTGAAATGCACAGAACCAAGTAAAATAGTTTAAAATAAGTTAAGGATGGTGAAAAATTTATTTTTGGTTTCATTCCGCGAAAAAAGAAGCACTTAAAATGCACCCACTGACAACAGATTTTGTATGACAACAAGCCCCTCTCACTGGCAGATGTATACTTACATAAAATACTTACTTTTTAGTTTACTAAATAGAGGTAGACTACACTATAGTAAATGTGAAGTTAACGCATTATTCATAAAATAGTTCACAATACAGTAATTCTTTCACCGTCCGTTTTCAGCGGTCTTTTGAAAGTGTCGTGTGTAGTTCGTATTCCAACCTGTACCTCCCCGTGGAAAATCGTCACCGTCGAAAATTATTATAACTTAGGTATTAGACACACAAGATTGCATGCATATGGCCAAGTTCGCTGAATGTAAGATAATAGTTTATTTATACAATAAGAGGCATGCATGATTACTAAGTTGTAGGTTGATTTTTTATTATATTTAAGCGGGGTTCAAGCTATGCTATCTAGAAATATGCATTTAGTCACGTAATGTTATCGTGACACATGGACATTGATGTTATAAGCCTACATATTTTGTCTATATCGTCATGTTTAATTGAAGCGCATGCGAAAATTGTATCTGAAGTCATGCAGAGGACATTAAACAAATATTTATGTACGTTATGTGAGTTATGGCTTTTCAGGTTAGCTTTAAATAGTAACATTGTTTTATATGCTACTTACAAAACACTTCTACTATTTTCGTAATTTTACTTGACTTATTAATTTCTAATTTAATTATTGACCATATTGTAATTGGCCAGTTGCTATATCGTGTATCGCAACTTCCGAATGGTAACGTTTCAAAAACAGCTCAGGCAGAGGTCGTTTGTTTCAGGTCGGTGCCGGAAATTTAAACCAAGCAAATATTGCATTATTTATCTAATGTTTCATGCAGTTAAGGACGGAAAGTATAAAAAAAATACTAAAAAATTTTAACTGCGCCACTGAAAATTGGCATAATGAATAATAAACATCACACCTTAACACATGTTTAATAATACTTAATAATTCAATTATACTACAAGTGCTCAATGTGGGAATCTTACAAATATAAAATTCAAAGTACTAAATTGGAGTGAAATAAAATTATCTTACATAAATATTTCAGTAACAAAAAGTGCATAACTACGTACTTTCGATTCATTAATTCTTTCATCCAAGATTTCATTATTTGGTACTGAGAAGCTCGCTGCAATCTAAATCTTAAGAACAGCGTTAGGTTTATTTTCTCATCTGCACATTGGTGCACCTACCCTTAATTTTCATACAATAGAAATGGTTAACCAACTTTAAGCAAAATAATAATCTTCCTAGTGTTAAAAGATTGGTATTTAATTTATGATTGGTTATGTGTAGTTTTGTTTGGCATTAGCAGCTGCTGTTGAGTCCTATACGGTCTAAACGCCAAGACTTGATAAGGTGGTTAAAATTCTGTACACGTTTTCTTTTTCATGTCATGATACAAATGAAATAAATCCACGAAATCACCGCTTAGGAATGTTACTAACGAAATACGTACGTACTGCTATTCATAACGCTATGAAAGTTAAGGTAGACTTAAACAATTAATTTATTTACAAACGCGGACTGCCGTAAAATCTTCACGGCAATAAATTAAAATGAGTTTATATATGACGAACGAAGAAAATACTGCAGTCATTTCAAAGGTGAAAAATGTTTAACAAACAAATATAAAAACTAAAATATAAAAGTGTATCGAAAAGGTGGCGTTAATAATATCAATGAAATAAATTTCACTTAACGCATTTCACTGCTTCATATATCGCCCGTAACAAGAACTATCGAGTTTCTGGCTTCCTACTACTCTACAAAATAAATCATTCCGTGGTAACTTTCTTTTTATATTTTGAACGCAACATTACATCACATTGATTGCATTTATTTTGTATTTAACAAACAAATATTATTTCAATGATCACTAAAAAATTTAATTCCATTTAAAAAAAAATGCAAAATTGAGCAAAAACAGATATGTCTGGGTAAATTCCCACACATTAATTTTTTAGGTGCGAAATAGTTTTATATCCCCAGCTGTGTAAACCCGAAACATAAGGCAACCTCTGCATGAATAAACCCAACGCAGGTTGAACGCATGTCATAAGTAAACCAACAGCTGAGACCCAAAACTAAAAGTATTTTATATGTCTTCAATTTTGGTATAAGCTTTGTTATAAAATAATTACTTGTAGTCATTTGCTTCAATCATTAAACGAAAACTCTCTCAATTTCACGAATGTGCAAAATGTAAGGAGGAAATATTACATAGAGCATCTCATCCTCACTACTCACATAATTTTATTTGGCATAAAGCATAAAGCAAGGCATGAAATCGAATAAAATTAAACGATCTCTTTGAAAATGTTTCCACTGCTTCACATACGAAAAATGTCGTTGATGGCGAAACAGCTTCGTCACTACTACTGCGGTAACGACACGAAGTGCTTCGTAAAACGAGAATACTGTATACAGAATGTTAAAGACTTCTAACGGTTAATAGAAAACTTTCAAAGTCAACCATCGAAAAATTTCACTGCGCCTACTTGCATATATTTTAACGGGCACAATGAGTGGCATGCGCCCTGTTAAGTTGGTTACAACGGAGCGAAAGTACTTCCGTCTCTTAACGTTAAATTCAAACGGTTAGATACACATTTGTCAAAACCGAAATTGCTTCTTTTGTTTCAGTTTTCATTAAACTTATAAAAATTTGTCAGATTTGCAAGATATTTTTAACATGATTTGACTAAAGCGACGCATGAAGAAAGTGACGAGGCCCATGACAATGCCAGTTTCAAACAAGGTGGAAGAACTTACAACGGGAAAACAAGTAGATCTTAAGCAGGGCTTTCAAAAATGCTCAGTTTACAGTCAGCAACCTTTAATCTTTCTGAGGTTACAGATGTTTTTTTAGGATTCGTAGCTTCATTGCACATCGTTATAATTTTCAAATTTTTGTGATGCTACGAACCTAAATAATCTTTCATAAATGTTCCAATGGAACAAGTAACAAAGATGCAGTTTTGAAGCGAAAAACACCTTTAATTTTCAAGGATTTTTACAAAATATTTAAACTGTAGAAGCTATAATGGTAGTATGCAAATATTAAAACTTTCTCTAACGTAAGGTTTTGCAGAGGTAGGCAATGCCTTTACCAACAAAGTTCGAAACACTTTCGTGAAACTCTGATGACGCCCCACTTTACTTACCCACTGTCCCATTCCTTCTAGTCTTCACAATAGGGACGGTCTATGTTGTGGTATACAAATTTACACGATACTTATATATATATGTGTGTAGTTACATGACGCTTGAGGGGCTTATCCGAGTTCATGAGGGATGGAGGTGTTAGTAAAAATAAAATAACTATATTTGATTTTTAATGTATTCACACAGGTATTATTTACAGCATTAAATAATCTATTTCGACTATTACTCTTTTTATTTCTCTGAGAGCGCAATATTTAATGTATATTTCAACTCTAATTAACGTCCTCCTTAATGTATCTGTTCGGTTATAGTCAATTAACTCATACTCATCATTAGGACACGTTCAATCTATATGTTGCCATCATTTGTAATGTCTTTCACTCACGCATCCAGTTCAATAGTCCAGCCTTCCCGACGCACTCTTCACTGTTATGATGTTCGCAGTCGCAGATTTTCCTCCCGCTGGTAACTTCCGGCGTTATTCGTTGCTCTTCTAGCTCGTGACCTATCGCTTAACGTAGCACAATCGCCCAGACTCCCGACTCTCATAAACTCTCAACTCATCAACTCAACTCTCGGAGGCCCGTCGCCCTTATATATCAGTCGCCCTGAACATCTGGAAGGTTCAACGCACCCCGAGTCAGGCTGAGAGAAGCGAGGTCAGCAAACCAGAAAATTCTTCAGATGATCACAGAAATTCAATTCAACTAAGGACAGGAGCGTGCGCCGCAAAAATGGTTATCACGGCTCCATGGAGAGGTATGAGCGGCGGGATGCTTTGTGTAATATATATACGCTTCTTGGTTTATCGCTAACTGGTCATTGAAAACATTCCATTGATTCGCCGCCCAACATCATATAAAAACTCTGTCCTCCTCTTCCGTTCGCTCTCGCGAGACGGGCCAAGGTCAATGCAGACCAGCGACAGGTGTCACTATATATGGAAGATACAACGTGGTACAGGGAATTACGACAGCAGCCAGCATATTGACAGATCGGCAATACAAGCATATTAACTGCATACGTGCAATAACATTTTCATATTACTAGAAAATGTACGAAATCGGCGGTATGATAATATTTACTCTATAAGACCATACTGAACTAATAATTCGTCATTTATCAATATTCGGGTAATTTACATAATGATATCTCCTGCGCTATCGATATTTGCGATATCTGAATAATTTGTTTCTACGATACCTATAGTAGCGCAATTTCTTGAGTATATAATTCTTTATTCTTCGATTATTCATCGAAGTGGTACATAGTATAGGTAGAGATAAAACTAGCTTGTATCATGCATTATAACATTGTGTTTCCCTGGCTAAAAGAAACGACAGTAATAACGACTATACTAGATAGATAACTTGCAGTAATAACCACTGGACTAGATGGATAACTTCCAGTAATAACAGCTAGACCAGATCGATAACTTGCAGCAAATGACAGTACGGATGTACCTTGTCGACAATTCTTCTGACGAGAAACCATGTGTTATTTCATTTTATTTAAAAAGTGGAAGTTAAAGGCTTTGAAAGAAACAGCAGCAGCAAAAAAACACTATAAATACACTATTTGATTTATTTTATGTATTTTATAGAGTGAAAAAGTAAAATCAAAGGCCGTTTTTTTAGCCTACTTTCCGGAGGAAAGATAGGTTTATGCAATCACCTGAATGTCTGTCTGGAATGTATGCCCCCCTCCCCCACCAAAAATAAACTTCCTAATCTTACAACCGAATTTCACCAAACTAAGTACACTATAGAATTTAGTAAGTACATCTGAATTTTATAGTTTTTTATTACGATGGACAATTATTTTCAAAATGGCGGCAATTATAAAATTTAGGTAACTATTTCATATATATATCTCGGTAATCATTTTACCGATTTAATCCAAATTTGGCACGTTGACAGAGAATGATATAAGCATTGAATTTAGGAAGCGATTACGTTATTAATCCGTCATTTTGTAACATAGCGAAAAATGAATAATACAGGTTTTTCCTTATATGTCAGTAACTACACAAACGCGTATAAGTAATATTATTATACTCCGTGTTCATATTTACAATTTAAATTGATCAGTCACTTATTTTCGAATTCGCAGCTATGTAAATATATAAGGATTATTTACAATTCTACAATACCGTTTGAACAATTTACGCTGAAAATATATATCTCGATCATTAAATGAGCCTAACCAGAGCCTCTTTCTCCACCATTTTGTAAGATAGTGCAACAAAAATAAACAATGTTTTGTCATATCTCGGAAAACATTCCACCGATTGCTACCAAAATGGCCTTTCAAACGAGCATGTTTTAAGATTACCAGGCCATTATTTTCTATTTACCAGCCCTATACACATTTTGGCATAATATGCTATATAAACAAAACATTGTAACCAATTTAAACTTAACTTTGTATGCTGGCAGTATCTATGCAATTATCAAATAAGCCAATATATAAACTCATTTATACGCCTTTTTTGGAAGATAGCACCCCACGAAAAACTAATTAATTCATACCCGCTAAATTTAGGCGACAAGCTATACTTTTGTAGTCCATCTAAATTTATGTGACTAAGGAGGTAGTCACAATTTCAAAATAACAGCTACGTTATAACTTTAGTTTAGTATGTATATGTCCCAGACAATTTCAACAGATTTCAACACGTAGCAGTATATATGACAAACATAGAATGTGCCAATACGTAACCACTTAGTTCTCCAGTATTGAAGATAGCACCACATGAGAAAATTGAGTTTTATGTAATATTCCCGGGATCAATAAACCGATACTCAGCAAACTTTGCACACAAGTAGTGCTACAATAGGCCATGTTAGAGTGTGTCTAGCTTTGTTTGCAGTTTGGCTGCCATATAATTAGCTTATATAAGTTAATCATATCTGTTAAGAAATTTAACCAATTTAAATTAAACTTTATATGTTGAGAGTATCCATTAGAGGCATCTAATATGCTCATAAATATTTATATTTTGCTGCCTTCTTGTAAGATAGTGCCAGGTGACAAAATACAACATTTATGCTATATCTCGAGAACCAATCATCTAATTGCCACCAACAGTTTTACACGAGTATTACTATAGTGGGTTATGTGAACTGACATAATTTAAGTGAATCAGGCACTTGTTTTAAACCCAGTTTACCAGAACTTTAGCGTGATTGCTACCGATGTTAATGCTCCGTAATCATACCTCGGTAATGTAGTTTTGGTTGCATGCCAGTTTATGGTACCCGGCGTTCCGTGTTCGAGTCTCAGGTAAGGCACGTGTGTAGTTGCAATTGTCTCACTAGTGTTGTTTTGTTATTAGCTGCAGCTGTAATGTTATCGCTATCAACGAGACGTCAAGACCCACCTGCGATCTAACATTTCAACAGTTTCATTAAAGTTATTCGCATCCACCATGTAGAGGAAAGTAGGCTCATATATATATATACTCTTTGTTTAATCTTCACCTCTCACTCTTGTTTAAAGGTTCACTGATTTCTTTATTCAGCAACTTAAAAGCTTATAGACAAAATTGTTGGCCAAAAGATATAATTTTGGGTTTTGTTGCCATCAATAACTTTTTTTATTTCTGCCGTTTGTAGGGATTCTTTCGCCTTTGATGCCTGCCACCTCGTATTTAATCTTAAACTCATCATATAAAACTCTCCGTCGTAAACGCCGTCACTTGAGACGTGTTTTCTTTCGCGAACTGCAGCGTCGTCGTNGCAACGTCGTCTTTCCTCTCGTCCTAGTCGCAGGGGTAGTTTTATTACCTGCCAGCAGAAAGCTCGTCGCATAATTCGCTCGCCTTGCTGCGTGCGCCTGGCGAGGTGATGGCATTCAAGCGGATGCGAAATTCATGAATTCGAGATAAGCAGTGGGATGGAATAAGAAATTCTGAACATCCCAGCACAAATTGAAACGATCCAGTGAACTGTGGCAAACGCGAAACATTGCAAGAACCCGCAACTTACTCATACGTTCTAATTCGTTGGCTTTTCTTTGTAATATTTAGTTTGCATTTTGTAATGATTCAATTGAAATACCGCGATGTTCAACTGTTTAACACACACCGATCATGTTTAAAATAAAAAACATTGAACTGTAATTTTTTTTGTGCTTTTAACAAGAAAAATCCTTGGAAACCTAGTTGCCAAGAAAGTCTTTTGTAGAGCTACAAAAAGTCTTTATTGTAAAGTATACAAGGTATATATTTGCAGCATTACAAATCATACTGTTATTTACAAATTTACATTATTGAGAAGTGCAAATAAAATTTTCTTTATTCTTATAGATAACAACTGTGATGATCGACTAAAATAGAGAAGAGGAAAAATAATATTTCGAAATATAATTCACGGAATAATAAATGTTACACATGCCGACGTCCCTCATGTTACTGTTCTTGCACCTCTTACCGCATGGCCAACAAAACACAGAACGTTATGAATTACTTTTGTGTCAAATGATCTGACAAAGTAAGAAGAACATTATTTTACGCCTTGTAAAGGACTGAGGTTAGCTAATTAGAGAATTGCTACGTTTCATGATGTCACTAAGAACGTGCGCCGGGATAACCCTTATTAGTATATAATATCTATAAAATATTAATGCAGTCATGCCGTTAAGAAGAATGCAATTTTTTCATTTCATGATGTGTGTGCAGATACGAAACATTAAAAGTTTTAAACGTGTTTAAAAAATTGGTCTACGGTTTGATAATAATAATTATTTGAGTTATTTTAAGTGTTTTGCGTTATTTAAACTTGCATTACGTTGCTTTTGCATGCAACTAGGCTTTACATCACCGCTAGTTTTATTTTGTTGAATGTTCGCCATATTCTCGAGGATACGGGCAAGTATAGCACGAACATGCCTTGAGGTCTATTACAAACACAGTTCTTGTAATTTTACACAACGAATAACTTTACAAGAAATAGGTTTGTACTGTTTCTAAATTTGTAAAAGTACAAACAATTTCCGAGTAAAAATTACATTTATTTTACAGTGTAGCCTACTAATACCGGATATACAAAATTAATTTTTAAAATGTATAAATAAAAAATTTAAACGCAGAAGTTTGTAACACCAAGTTTATTTCTTTATATAAATACTTTCAGCACTGTTCGATATGTTATATGTTCAAAATAAGTTATTGAAGATGGAATATGGTCACTAAAAAAAATAACATAACTAGTGTGTAATTTACAATTATATATGCGATCTTTGTATAAAATCACAATTACAAAAATTCTTCGCCAATTCAGAAAACAAAATCGGTTGCGCCGCTATTTTGTTATCGAAATTTGCGAACTGGAAGATAGCATAAAGGATTAAGTTAAATTCGCTGAAATAATGTTGTAGCTTGACGTGAAGGACGTATCGACGTTGTAGATAGGCAGGTGCCATCTTTGGAAGTATGGCGCACCTCATAAAAAATAAACGACGCGACGGCGCGAAAGAGGCGAGACGAGGCTTGCGGTGATAGCCACGGCGATGATGGTTATGTGCCTACTCGACGAAGCTATCCCGCCCACAAGTTTATGAGCCGTGTTCCATCAGCGACGTGAGAGCAACCGTTTTATAGCCTTCTCGATTATAATTAATGCAACAGTACGGCACGGGCACGAAAGATAATGTGGTGTCGCAAGTGCGATGTTGTGTCTCGCAGACACGTACAATACTGGCACAAGAACACGTCTCGTACTACTAATACTGTACACATCTTAAACATTTGAGAATATTAGTAGGCTAGGAAAACATTATCACCCTAAAAATAAAAGAAGCCATCATTTTCTATTCGCGACAGTTAGAGAGGCCAAAGAAATATTGCTCCCTTTTCTCGCAATCAAGTACTATTTTCGGTATATCTTTCCGCATCATGCAAACAAAGTATAACCTAGCCTATTAAAAATTAAAAATCAGGTGTTAATAATCGTAACGTGAAATATTTGTCAAATAGTTCAGTTATGTGTGTGTATGTGTATGTGTATGTATATATATATATATATATATATATACACATATGTATATACATACATATACTCCTCATTTTTAAATAATAAAGGCGACTCAAATCTCATTTTCATAATACGTATACATTCAACTATTTTCTTAGAGTATTTAACGTTGCCGGTTAAGTCTTTAAAGCCATCGAAGTGGCCAATTTACAAAATTATTCAAACTATTTAGGTGCTGTAAACATTCAATAAAAACTTGCTGACACGAATCTTGAACATAAAAAGCATACTACATAAGAGCTTAAATTTGCTGTGTGTATGTATTCATTTGCGTTAATCTGACGTCCAGAATNGGGGGGGGGGGGGGGGCAAAGTGCGGAAGCTCCACTCAGCGTAGCAAAATATAACTGAATTCCTAGTAGAAATGTATCTATATATTTGAATCAGACAAGCATCAGGCATACCTCAGTTATCAACCAGTCTTCCCAATAATATGAATGCCAATTTTTGTACAGAAAACATTCTGGTCGAGGATATGGACATAGGACTATAACAGCACTATGCTAAGCTTAATTTACTACCATACGAAACTCACTTTTCCTAGATGCTGTGTTGTTGGATTAGTGATATTTTAGTGTCTATAGGAGTATTATAACGGTTATCAAAACAATTATCAACACTTCAAATTTTTTTATACATTCGTAAAACAACGCTTTTCTTATGAACCCAAATTCTGTACATGTCTACTAGATCTTACTTTGAGCTTTACACCCATAGACATGCCACCGTGATTTCCATTTCTGATAACACAGTGTAGTGCTTATGGGCGTAATGTACAGTTTGTTGAATTACTTCTACTTATTAGCAGATGCCTTATTTACTGAATGTTAAATCCCTGCTAACCGGAGTAAATATGCCAGAAATGAAGCCCTCATAGCAGATAAAAGCCGAGTTTCAGATAGACAATGGCAGTTGAAGTTAATATGTTATTTATGTGTGAATGTACATATTTGTAATACTGGTCAAATGGTACCTTCTTGTTCACGCTCGTAACAATAGGATATGTCAAAATAAGTTGTCACTTAGGGCTTGCATTAGGAAGTGAACGCAAAGAATAAAAATAACGACTGCCGTTCCTTCCCTATCAAGGAGGATGCTGTAATATCGAGAAGACTGGAAAAGCTTCCACATACGCAAACATTTTTTCTTCATAAGAATTAATTGTGAAATCAGTAGCACAAAATCTTTTTACGAATGTTTAGAAATACATTTTCGGGTAAAAAATGTCACTTTTGAATGTATGTGGGCGTTTCTCTGTAAACTGGGCAACTCATTGTCTCAGGCCAATATTATACAAAAAAGTACGGACTATTACATATTTCGTAGATAACTTTAAAAAATAATAACCTAATCTACCTGTGCTCAGTGTACAATATCTATTAAAATAAACATTTTCGTATCAAAAACGTTTTAATAGTCCTCAAAAAACAGTCCCCTGACATGTCACCGAAGCAGATAATCACTTCAGATTAAATTAATTATGACAAACACTATAGGAATCAATCACATTTTTTGATTGTTTAAACAATATTATAGCGTTTGTTAAGAAGACCTGCTTTTTTATACAAATTTTATTTTATAATACTAAAAAAAGTTAATTAAAGTTTGTCTTCGCATTTTGTGAACAGTTCCCCTGTCTATATTTAAAATTACGCGCAACGTAGTCTAATTGTTAGACAGTGGCGTTGCTGCGTGTATCGAAACGCAAACGACCTGAAGTTTGCACGGTTGTCGCCACTGACGCCCAGACACCATTTTATTTAGTGCTGCGCGAGCGTTCCTCCGTGGATCACGTGTTGTAACCTGACAGCCGACAGTCCACTGGTAAGGATTGGTTTTATTTCTTTTTATGTTCTATATTTATACGATACAAACTTAAAATGGTTATAATAAATAAATTATCCCTGCATACAGCAAATTAATGTGACTTAATTACATTTTGTGCTACCTCTCAATGAAATCTAATTAAACAGTATATTAAACAGTATAATGTTTTCAGAGACATTTTTGGTCGGACATTGTATCATTATAGTGGGGATCGACTTGGTGGATCCTCAACAGGTACGGATACAGCCTCAAAGTTAGAATAATCCAATTCATTGATCTACCGAACGCGAAAGAGAGGACGAGTCATAGTCCTTTGAAAATATATTTTGAAGCTGAATCAAACTATTTCACGACTGCGGAAAACGAAAATAGCACTAATGTTGTTGACTTGTGGGTTGTTGCGGAGTCGCGCCGTCATTGTTTGTCCCAAAGTATCGGACAACGCAATAGCCTCCTCCTTTAAATGAAGAAGCAGCAGTAGTAACGATAACCTTCTGAGTCTCTGTAAGGCTTCTTACCTTTGCATACCTCTGGCTGTGCACTGCCCATTCCTGATTGTCTCAGCTAAGAATGGATACTGGATGCAGATAATGGTTGAGATCATGATGTGATAGTAGTGTGTTGTGAATTATCTCCACCTCAACATCCACCACAAATTCCCATCTCAACGTCCAAACCCC
>NQII01003211.1:173086-189601 GCA_002778355.1 Clitarchus hookeri
GGTAGTACCTCGCCCCTAGTTTACTCTCGTCAGCTATTTCTTCCGTGGTGCGTATATTTTGAGTTTAGGCGAAATACACCTGATTATTTGGGTGATATCGCTGGAAACCTTCGCGCTCAACATATCTCATGGCAGGCTAGAGGCGTACAGGGGTGAAGGGGGGTAGCAATAAGTAAGCAAATAAATTAATTCATATCACTGCCCGACAAAATGTGATTTTAGTGAAGTAATCGTCTAAAGCTCGCCACGTATTAGCGGATTACGAAGTAAACAGTAAGTTACTTTTTTTTTGTAAATAATATTTTTCGAAACTGTTGTTAGAAAATTTTAAATGTACGTGGCCTTAAAAACGCTTTTTCTATAGTTCATTTTATTGAAAATCCAACGACTTTGAAGTGGGAAGTTAAATTCGCTTCAAATGTTTACATTGTGCATTTCTCACATCGGTATGAATAGCGACATACTTATAGCGTTTTGTTCTTTCGATGAATCTACAACTTTAGGGTTATAGTAATTTAGTTGTTGTTTCCGTACAAGCAAAATTTTCTACTGCGTCATCAAAACAGTGGGAGGTTCAAATTGCCACTCACAAGAGCCAGAAAACAATCCCATCTCACGAAAGACGATAAACTAGAGTTAGTTCCCCACCGCACCAAAAAAATAAACAGAACCCTAACTAGTATACTGGTTTGTCGCAACAAAAAAAAAACAGGCCGTTATTGCACCCTCCTACTGTAACCACAGAACTGGACTGAAGTTCTCAGTCTTTCAGTGCGTGCCATGGGATTTGTGTTGTTTGTTTACTAACATCGTTTTCCTCAGTGGTGGCGGAGGGATACATTGTGGCTGCATTACTTTTCGAGAACTATCAACATTTACTGAAGTTATACGAAACGGAGAAAAGTACCGGCACACACGTGTCACCTCTCGCCATTTCGTATTGCATTTTGTTTGTTCTGTTTGCCATTACATGACGTAGCTTTCAGCGTGGTCGCCAAGTACAACGAACACAGGTAGCTTTTCAAAAGTGGAAAACAAAACGAATGTAGAGCGTCTTTCAGTATGGTCGCTGCTGTTGCGGTGGCGTTTGAGAATCGAATTCCATCCCTGCTTAATCTACCGCGGAAAAGGTGCATCCTGTAAAAATCTAGCTCAATAATAAATTTTTTTCCTGGTCATTCAATGTCCTTTGCTTGGCTTCCATAAAATGTTTTATTGGTATTACTTGAAAAAAAAACTCTGTGAGGCCACTTTTGAATGCCACTGAGTAAAAAATGTGGGAACATATGAAACCTTCATAAAATGACTGAAGAAAAAATTCTTCGAAGCAGAAAAAATGCTGCTATTATCTCAACTCCTTGACCTAGACATGTGTGTGTGGTGCATCGGATGCGACATTAATTGGCTTGGTCGAAATAAATATTACTCGTGAGTCAGTTTCTCGTTCCATGTTCCATGTTCCATGTTCCATGTCATGGAGACTTCGTTTACAAAAGAATTAGTTTTTGTTACAACGAACTCGACTTCCAAAAAAAACTGCGGATTAATTGTGGAACAGGCTGACTTCGTAGTTGTTCATTGTACCCGTTTTGTTTAATTAATTAATTAAAATGTTTTTGTTCTCTACCTGTTTGCGAGAAGCATATATTTCGATTGCTCGTGAATCTAACGTACTCTTCTTGAAAGAGTTTCATCAGTTCAAGTTCAGCTGAGAATGTAAGGCAGGGCGGGCGCCCACTGAAGTGGCAAAGAAGTGGAGTGGCGGTGGCTAGATTACCAAGTGGTAGGTGGAAAAGTTTAAACCGGCGAAAAGGAATCTAGCAGCGCGCATTCAGGTGTTGTGGAAGTGCGGCGACGCCAGTTGAGGGGATTGGTGCCAGACAGTCGCCACTAACCTCCGACATGCTCAGTTTCTACATCACGCCACGTCTGAGCATTTGTCACCATGTGCATTATGTCTGCACTTTGTACTATGTTGTTGAGTTCAGAGAGTCAAAGACTGTTTTTTCGCCATTATTTCCACATGTTTGAAGCTGTGCGCAATGACGGAGAATTAGGTATACGTCTCGTGAGTCTTGTAGCCGCTTATCCTTGCCTATTTGACCACACAAGGGAATATTTCCACTTAAACGACATTGAGGAGCAAGCCGGGGCAGAAATACCAACAGCAAGAGACATCTTCAACCGCTGATGACACTACAACTGACGAAAACCGGTACACTGTGAAGTGGCAGCCTCACTTTGACGCCACCCCACCGACACAGCACTACCATCAAACATTTACACCTTTCCCATTCCACGCACCGTTATAAAACCTTGCAACTGCCACAGTACTCTGGCGCGAGCCCCGTCTATGATGTATACGGAAAATTCGTTAAACTAACACAAAGGCGGAGAATTTTTGCCTTCAACTGTGCATATGAAAGAACTTCGGGATTTTTCCGTCATATACTTTTACACAGTTCACGTCATCGTAGAGTAAAAGATAGCCTGGCGTCACATAAGTGTTACGTCACCTGTAAGTAAGTGACATCTAAATGTTGTGCCTTAACAGGGGCCGGTATTTAACGAGCGAGATGCGAGATTTATGAAAGCGGGTCCACCGCGGCTGTTGCCAGTTACGTTACCTCGAGAGGAGCTTGTTGCCGGGCAACTTGTGACACTCTGGTCCCTTGGAGCGGCAGCCTTGTCGGACTGTCTCCCTTGCAGCGCGAGCACGATGGACCAGCAGCGATACAAAGTCGCCGAGTGAAGTGACCTCTGCCTTCCCAGGAATTTAGCGCCGGTCGCAAACAAGTTGTGTCACAATTATCCTCAAAACTAAGTTTGAAAAGGATCAAGTTGATATAACCGCAAATGATAGAAGGTAGCAAAATATATTTTTTTACTAGTGCGTGTACCGAAAGGAATGAGACTATTCTTATAATGTTTTAGTATACAACAAAATTATTAAATCTGATTTTATGAAATATATATGGAATACGTTTATCATATTATATCGCTCGCGTGTATAAGGGTTTGGTGAACTTAAATTTTTAAACAATTTTGACTTCAGCTACCCTATACACCATTATCAATCAATTTATATCAATGAAGTTGCAAGTAAAAAAAATGATTTGGTCTCAAGGTGCTTTTTTTTATAACACCTCCTTTATTATTAAATATTTGGAATGTCATTAGGCAGATGTGAGTGAATCGTTTTCGAAAGTATTAAAAATAATAACCGTAAGTGTAAGCGTATTTGATATCAATCAAGTAGCATTCAGCTAGCTGCACGTTTTTTTCCAGTAAATTTAAGTTTTCGCAGAAGGTTTCGTATGTTTGTATAAAAGGTTTTTTTTCTTTCCAAATAATGTTGTATATATTTCCCTTATAAAAACAGTAGATTTATCTATAGTGTATTTTATAATGGGACACGCGTAAGTAAATAAGAACTTAATTTATATAGATATACTGAAGAATAATGTTGACTGAGTTTCTGTCTCTCTTTGTTTTTGTAATGTTACGGTTATGTAATTAAAAATACTATTTTCGTCTGTAGGATGGAGGAGACTATGAGAGTCTAAGGAAATATATAAACAGAAATAGTTGTTCTTAAGTATTAACTTCAAAATTTCTGAAAACTCTTTAGAACCTAAGCATTGTTTGGTTTCTCTGACCAAATGCTCATGTCATATAGAACCACCCACGACATTAAAAAATGCTCGCCGTTTCTAAAACTAAAGTTTATTTTGATGAAGATGTTTGAGTCGTTAACAATTAAAAGTAAACGTAACGCCAAATATAACAACTACTGAAAGAAATACCTGGTGTTGCCATGAATTACGAAATATTTTTATAAGTTGGCACTATTAGATAAAGTACACTTTAGCAAATATTTAAGAGTTTGTGTACAAATAACATATAAACTGTGAATCCCAATTATTACCGCCGTAACTTTCAGCAACTATAATATTGTAGTTTTGGAACTAAGACAGTGACGCCTTGCTCAAAGTGGTAACATATGCTAGCAAGCTGAAGCGACAGCGGAGGATGCTTGACGCTGTTTGCCGGCGTAGTCGTGCATGTGCAAGCGGCTGTAAGTTGCACACGTTGGCGAGCAAGTCAGCAACTATAAATACCGAAATGTCAACACAAGAAGTTTGCCTCCTTTTTCCGCATCCACAAGCATTACAAGACACCATTGAGAAAAAGGTTTTGTTGAATTAAACTAAGTTTGTTCGGTACAACCAAATTAATTATTTCCACACAGACCATTCAATTTTTTATTCTTGAAACCAAATAAATTAGATGTTCCTATTTGTTTGACCCAAACTGTGAGATTTGGTTGGTGCAACTAACGATAGTATCGCTTTACGTAAATTAAACACTTTCGATTCTAATTACAAAAACTGAAAGCAAGACAAGGTTGAGAACCTTGACCATTTGTGCCCCAAACGCTTCGACCTAGCAACGTTAGCTTAATTGACTGACGAAGAAAAAAGTACGTACATTTCAAATACATGACAACGTACGTAAATAAATATTTCAAGTATCACAGTTTTCTTTTTTGGTTTGCTGTTGAACCTGTTTTATTGAGATTTTCATGACATTATTAAGCATCAATAAATGCACTTTCATACATTGTTACTATCATAAATGTCACAAAAATTTCTATCAATTCTCAAGCTGTGTATTTAAAAGAAGGCAATGAAATGAATGAATTGCGTTTCAATTTACAATGTGTCTATTTACATGAATTTCACCACACTGTACAGCTAAAGAAATAATAACAACTTGTATGCCAGAGCGAACAAGCTTTCTACTTCACAACAGAGATAAAGAAAACGGGAGGAAACGGTGAGAATAAGCGCAATCAAATGATAGGCCAAGCAAATATATAGAGTAGATTTAACTAAATATTTGGTTGATAGTCTAATTGTTTTGGCCCAACGCAGGTTTTTTTTTAGACAAGTGTGCATTTTTTTTTTAAGAACAAAAAATTTTTTGTTGCTTTTCAAGTTTTCTTTATTCAACAACATAGTTCGGTGCGGATACTGAATATATGTTTGACCATACATAGGCTACTAGCTGTGCCCGTGCTCCGCTCGCGTGGACTACAGAATTATTGTTAAGTTTTCTTTAAAAAAGTTGAATTTTTCGTAGTGATAATTATGAGATAAATAATCATTAGAAAAATATTTTAAATGTAAACGTACTTTTATTCTTTACATTTTCATATTTTGCATTAAGTCATTTGTTGATATCATTTTTAAATTACACTCATTATTCCTATAACAAAACAGCCTGTTCCGAACCAAAACTTTTCGTGTATGCATTTTTATGCGTATCACATGATGTTGCCAGAGAATGATTTCAACCTCTTCGCGCGGTGCAGACAACTTTTCCATCAATAGCTTTTACCTGCGGCTTCGCTCGCGTGGTTATAGTAACAATCTTATAGGGAGAAATAACGGTATTTGTTAGTAGACAGACAGTGATCACACACACAGAACAGAGCCCTAACGATGTAATTTTTTCGCTCTTTTACATAGTCACTGGTCGTTATTTATTTTTCTTTGTATATCTGGGTAAACGAAAGCGATCAGTTCCGTATCACCCTGCACCAAATTACTAAAATCCCCCGTTAGTGACACACAGCCCTCGGCATCTGTTTCTAACCACCAATCTCCAATTTTCAATAGTGTATCATCATAATACCCTGTATCAACGTCATTGAAGAGGTGCACTTTCATATTTGTCGTCAAGATGAATTTCTTGGCATTTGCCCATAAGCTTGATGACTTGAGACAGGTTTTGATTTCATCTGCAGGTGTGCCTCTCTGAATCACCGGCAGAGTTTCGTGGAAGTCACCAGCCAGTAATGCAACCATTCCTCCCATAATGCCTTGACGCTGTACCGCCACTGTGGAAGACAGGGTGGCTTATAGTGTCGTAGTTAATGCCTCCAGGCACAGACTATATGATGCCTGAAGGTTAAGGGGTTTGCAATTATGTAGTCATTTGCTGTTTCATTTGGAAGGATAGACATATTGTCTCGAGTTTGAACAGAAACAAGATACATTAACACTTCAGAGGTGTGGTAGTGTAATAATTTGGTTACTCGGATTAACTGCTGACGACTTTGGGATGGAGGGGGGCTTCTCTGGACGGTGATTGTATACTTAACTCTTGCTGGTATGATGTCAGCTGTGGAGGGTGAGCTCCGGCGATGNCCGCACTGGCGCGGCTGGCCTAACTCTCTGCTCGGCGATCTTCAACTGACTGACTACTGTGGGCGGTAATAATCAACTGGGCCCACTTCTCTCGAAAAGGGGTTTTTATGTACGCCAGCCTCCCTCCTTTAGTGTCGGACACGTGTCTCTATTATTGGGGGAGGGGGTGAGGTGGGAGAAAGCAGAACAATGCCTTTCAAAACACGTGCCCTGGTTCCTGAAGGTTGGGGGCAGGAGGGGGAAGGTAGCACCTTGCCCCTAGCTTACTCTTGTCAGCTATTTCTAGGTGCGTGTTTTCTGAATTTAGGTGAACTGCATTTCTATATCTCGTGAAACCTCTGCGCTCAACAGATCTCACGGGCTTGCTAGAGGTGTAGAGGGGTGGGAGGGTGATAGGGAAGGCCTAAGCCGCAGGACACGTGTAACTGCGATCCTCCACCTGCCTCGTGACATGTGTCGACTGGGGAGGCGCTCAAAAGGGGGTTAGCGAGGTTTCTGTTCCAAAAGACGTCACACGTCAGCATGTATTGTTTCATATATCCTGTAGAGTTCAGTTTAGGGCTTCTATCGCTCTTTTGTGTGTCATTGTGCTTTCGTCACCACTAACAACTTAAATTAACGCAGAATTGTACCCAGAACGCTATTTTTACTAAAAAAAAATTCCTGGGGGAATGGGATATTTTTTTGTGATAAAAAGTAGCCGTTGTCACTTCCCGGGCCTCTAACTATCTCTGTACAAAAAATCACGTCGAACCGTTGCTCCATTGCGATGTGAAAGAAGGACAAACAAAGAAATAAACAAACACACTTTTGCATTTATAATATTAGTATATAGGATATTCACGGTAAAGCTAGCACTTTCGAAAGCCCTCTCACTTGGAATAATTGCCAATAAATATATTTTATTGTAGTCTTAGACATTAACTTCCGAGTATATACACATTGTATTATTACGTATATTGCAATATTTATTTACAAAGGTATTTAATGGAAGAAAAATGGCTATAATAAACATTTAACTAGGACCTCAAAAGTGCTCACTTTACAGTGAACAGCCTACACAAACAGGTATTTTGTTGACTGGAATAAACCTTCCGCTCAGCGAGTAGATACCTTGCACTAATGGTTTAACTAAGAGCCTTGTGCATTGTATCAAGTAGATACTGTTACGCAACGCCAGTTTGTTTGCTGAGGGGGGTGGGGGACTTATGACGACCCACCTCTCGGAAGGAGGGAGGAAATGATTTACATCTTCTACGACTGACGTCACTTCCACGCACCCTGCTAGAGGAGCCGACGACTCAAAAGCATGTGAAAGAACCATCCAACTTACATATTCTTCGGTGTGTCCCTGAGCGGGTAGAAGGTCCTGGGTCAGGGCACCTACAATATGAATACAGCCGCAGCCGGTGGGTCTGCAGTCTGTAATAGCCACCTGGGTTCAGTACGAAACGCGTCCAGTGAAGATCGGGTCATCGAGGGACTTCGAAAAAAAAGGGTCAGCGGTGATCGAGGGTGTGAAAGACTGCAGCGGACCAGTGTGTGTGTGTGTGTGTGTGTTTGGCGGCTACGAACGAGAGTGTTCGAGTGCTGCGTAGGGCGAGGTATCTGACGGGTGGAGAGCTACTGTGTACGGGACTGCTCGGGACGCTCCAGACCATTCCGGGCAGCAAAGACTAGTGACACCTGGACCTAAACAAGTGGTACAAACTTGACTGTAAATACTACACTCGAGAAAAATGAAAAATGAACGCCATTAAAGTAGTGACGTAGAATCACCATATGCGCAGGCACTGATAGAGGGCAGTGCATGCAATGAATAACATTGATGCGCTGTGGACAGGGTAAGAACCGGGTGCTAGGCATAATACCGCTGAGCACAATACAACTGTAGTTGACTCGGTGAAAGAGTATCTGTTGTTTCAAGCATCGGCCTGTGTGTAGTAAGCATTGTAGACATGCTACAACGGCATAGACGACCACACTTCGTGCAATTAACGGACATTGAACTAGGGCGTATTGTGGGCCTGAGGGAGACTGGATGGTCCTTCCGAAGAATTGCCCAAAGCGTAGAATGTGAAGTGACTGCTGTGCATCATTGGTGGTGCCGGTGGTCCAAAGATGATGCACATGCTCGTCAACCTGGTTCCAGACAGCAGCGGTATACGGATTCCCGCCTGGACCGCCGCATCAGACGAGCAGCCATTGCTGATCGCACGGCGACCGCCGCACAGATTAGAGCCACTGTTGCACCAAGGGTGTCAGCTAGGACCACCACCAACCGTTTGCTAGATGCCGGGTTACGATCAAGGGTGATGGACAGTTATGCGAATATTAGTTGTAAATAGTATGTGACGTACGTTACTGTCAAGATATTAAGTATTTAGTATTTAATTTGTGTATTGTTTGTAAATAAATTAGGAAATTTTTATTATCTCTTTTATTTAACAAAGAGCTCCATGCCGTAAAGAACCTGGTTTTGTCCAGAGACGTTGTAACATCATGTTCCTGGTTGTAAGAGCTTACTTCGTTCTGAAAGCAAATACCTGGCATTGCAAACAATCACTTTCCATCACAACAATAACACTCGTTGGTATCAGACAGCTCATTGAATACTGCGCAAGAACCTCACTTACTAAGACATCTTTCATTACTCAGTTTGTACGCTGTTTGACGTATCGCACACGAGGTGTCGTAGCCGAAAAGTTGAAGATAAGTATTTACTTCGCCAGTAACACTAAATTCATGGTTTTCTTAAATGGAATTGGATAACTTTAAATCAAGTTTTATTATGGCTGTAGTAAAAAACTATTCAACTTGAATAAATTTCGCCTAGGCCTAATTGTTTTTCCTAGCAAATTTAGAAGTGTGTGTGTGTGTTTATATATATATATATATATATATATATATATATATATATATATATATANACGCATATATAAACTAAAATATTTTTTCAAAAATGAAACTAAGAAACTGTACGTTATTATTTTTATTGAATTTAAATAGTGTTCATAAGAAGACGTAAAAAATAAACATGTGAGATATATATAATAATGAAAAACCTCGCTTAAATGTAACAATCACAGAAAACTCAAAATCTTTTCTCTGTACAGATGACGTAATTATCGTAGAGTAAATCACGATAATTATTAAAATTAAAGTACCTAATTTTTATGTTAGTTATTCTTAAATTTTTATGTTTGAAAATTGCTCGATTACTATTATTACATATTAGTACGAAAATAAGAGTAATTGTATCTTTTTCTTAGACTGAAATATCACGTGAAACGTGCCTCAACTGTAGACAATTAATGACATAATATAAGTAAATCATTTTGCTATCGAAAACCTTTAAACCAGTGAAATGAGATTATTTTAGTGATTCATAATTCTAGTGGTCAATCTTTTACAAGTTTACAATATTACTGCACTAAATTTCCGATTTTTAACTAACACATTCAGACCCAGTGTACACAATCGTGTACGTACCAACGTGTGGGTAATGTTTGGACTGTACAGCACACTACGAAACTGAACGACCACTCACTGGTGTAGGTCATTATTGGTTCATATAACTGCAGCCGGACATATAGCCTGCTCATTGGCTATGGCAACCAAACAAGTGTTGTGTCGACTTAAGTTATGTACGTATCATACAATTTTTTATTTGCAACTCCTTAAACCAGGGATCGGCAACGTGAGGCCCGCGGGCCGCATGCGGCCCGCCGGCCGGTTTTATGCGGCCCGCGACAAAAAGGTTTGATTTAATTAAAGAAATATTATTACAAATACTAATAAGTTGTAAAAAATTTGAGTTGAGTTGTGAACTATTAATTGATAACACAAAAAGGTTTCTGGTGTATGCGAATACTACGTCAGTGTCTGTCGAGTGCATTCGGACTGTCTCGGTCATTGTCGGAGTGCGTCGCCTCCCCGAGTGATCGAGAGTGAAGGCGTTCGTTCTGACGAAAGTTTGAATTTCCCTCTCAACGGTTCGCGAGGGTAGTTCACATGTTGCCGCGCCGTGGCGTGGCAGGTCAATTTTTTACAACACTGTGGAAGGGTTCGTGTTCGTTGTGTCAGTAGTCACCATTACAAGCTGTTGTTTGTTGCAACTATGGCTAGTTCTAGTAAAAAGCGTAAAGTAGGTGACGAGTGTCGCGTTTTCCAAGAACGTTGGACGGATGCTTATTTGTTCGTTGAAGTTCGGCAGAAACCGGTGTGTTTAGTGTGCGATGAGTCAATCGGTGTAATGAAAGAGTTCAACTTGAAACGACACTATGAAACCAAACATGCTACAAAATTCAACTCTTTTCAAGGACAAGTTCGGAGTGATAAAGTTTCTAATTTAAAGCAAAATCTCAAGAACCAGCAGTTTTAATTCAAAAAGCCTACTGTTGAGACTGAAGCTTGTGTTAAGGTAAGCTAGTATCATCGACTTTTCTAACGTTTTTTGTCAAAACCTTTTTCAGACGGAGAATTTGTCAAAGAGTGCCAGGGGTCTGCCGCTGAAATTCTGTGTCCATCACAGAGAAATTTGTTTTCTAAAGTAAGCCTTTCTGCAACAACTATTTTGAGACGTATTGATGATATGGCAGATGATATCAATGATTCTATTAAGGATGAAGCGTCTGCATTTGTATTTTATTCAATTGCTATTGATGAGAGTACTGACATCACCGACACTGCACAACTGGCTGTTTTTGTTCGGGGAATCAATGATAATTTCAATATTACTGAAGAGTTGTTAAGCCTACATCCGATGCAAGGCACCACTAAAGGAACTGATTTGTTTCAAAGTTTAATGAATGTGCTTGATAAGTTTAACCTTAATCTAAAAAATCTGGTAGGAATTGCCACTGATGGTTGTCCATCAATGGTAGGCAAAAACAAAGGAGTAGTTACTTTGGTTCAGGAAAGAAAAGGGGACGACGTTTTGATGAACTATCACTGTATTATACACCAACAAAGCTTGTGTGCCAAGAAGGTAGGCTTCGAAAATGTGATGGACATCGTTGTTAGAACAGTAAATTTCATTAGATCTCACGGGCTCAAACATCGGCAATTTCAATCCTTTCTGGCTGAAATGGATGCAGATTACGGAGACATACCTTACTTTTGTGACGTTCGTTGGCTTTCTCGAGGAGAAATGTTAAAGAGGGTATTTGAACTGAGAGATGCTATAAAGGCCTTTATGCACGACAAAGAAAAGTCAGTCAATGAATTCAACAACCCTTCATGGGTAAGTGATTTGGCATTTTGCGCAGACATCACAATGCATTTGAATATATTAAACAAAAAATTGCAACATCCTGACAACTTCATTCACAACCTCTTTGACTGTATCAAATCATTTGAGTGCAAGCTTGATCTGTGGCAAGATCAACTCATGGACTACAATTTCACTCATTTTGAGAAATTGTCAGAATGTGATGGTTTTGACATGAGCAAGTATGTCACAGCTTTAGTGGAACTAAAAGATGAATTTAACTCCAGATTCTTGGACTTTAGGAAAAGTGAAAAGTTAATTGACTTGTTTTCCCGGCCTTTTAGTGTAAAGGTCAGTGATGTGCCAGGAAACATTCAAATGGAACTGACAGACTTACAGTGCAACTCAGACTTAAAGGAAAAGTTTCACTTAGGACTAACTGAATTCTATTCTAAGTATATTGACAAAGACAACTTTCCCAATATCAGGTTAAACGCCCTTAAAATGATGTCTCTCTTTGCCAGCACATATGTTTGCGAACAGTTGTTTTCAAAAATGAATTTTGTCAAGAATAAAACCAGAAGTAGATTGACTAACGTTCATCTGGAAAATTCAATCAAAGTATCAACTTCGAAAATCAGACCAGATATTGACAAGCTTGTGAAGAGGATGCAATACCAAACTTCCCATTAAATTCTCTCGAAAACTATTATTGTATTTTTAATGCAATTTCGAACTTCATTTATACTCAAACTGTATTTCAATTTACAAAAAAACTAAATTTATAATCGTGTACCTTATAAACGAAATGTTTTGTGTGAAATAAACAAATTTAAATTCAATATGTGTTTTTCTGCTTATATCACACCTTGTTCGTATGTTTATGGGTATGATAAACCATGCGGCCCCCAAGACGTAACACAAATCTGATGTGGCCCTTTAAGGTAGAAAGGTTGCTGACCCCTGCCTTAAACCGTAAATTAAAGTGGGTTTGAAATACTATAATTTATTCACAAAAGAAATGGCATTATAATCAATTTATAACGTAGTTGTGTTATAAAGTAGATAATTCTTAATATATAATAATGATACATACAATTCATAAATTCAAATGCCTACAATTAAACATTTATTTTGCCCTCTCATGCTTTATATTCCTTTAATTCGTCATCATAAGAGCTATTTATTTCCAAGCATTTCCTAGCAGGTTTATGAAGTAGTTTTATCAGCGCATTATTTGTATGGGTAACCTCCTATAGAAAAACAAACATTACGTGCCTTTTTCAGAAATGTTTATCTTATAAAACTTAATTGCATGTTTGGTAAAATTACGAAATATTTATTGTGGCTTTTAAATTTAGGTTAATCTCACTATTTTGGGTATAGGAGAGTAGCACTTTTATTTTATAAGCCGTCACTTGAGACAGCGCCATGTTCGTATCTGGAAATGTAAGTTGCATTTTGGCCGTGAGTGCGAGGAAGTGCAAGCGAGTGTAGGGGAGATGTGGCCAGGCACCCGTCCTCTGTCTCTTGTAATGGACGATACTCCCTCGCAGTTCGCACATATTGGCGCTGTAGCAGTGAATACTGCTCCTGGCGGTGTGCGGCCGAACCCTTTCACGTCTCGCTAAGTAATCTCTTTCCTAGCTCCCCCTCCCAGCCCCGCGTTCAATAAAGACATGAATCACGGTGGAGCCCGTTCCACTTAGCTTGGCGATGGCGTAAGCATTACGGATCATCATTGGTCCAAGGGGGATGGCGATTACAGTCCTTTGATTTGTAGTTCGTGGATCGCAGTTCTGAAACGCGTCGCATTCTCTGCTCTCGTTTCCAGGGAGAAAAGATCTGCACGATGAAATGTGAGCACAAATGGTTCTCTTGTCTTGCCCTTACTCTTGTCCAGTCTTACAAAAATATGCTAAGTTGCAGCGCAAAATTTTGGCAGTTATGCCGGTTTTTTTATTTATAAGTTTTGCCACAATAATCCCGAAATAAACCGGTTTAATGTTGGCAGAACAATGCAATATATCTGTAAAATAGATTGTGTTCGTTTTGTTGTATAGTGAATAAACATAACTTATTTCATTATTGCTCTTGGCACTGTTAAAAAAAGAAAGTAATTGTTAACAAAAATGTAACCACATTATGTTTATCAAGAAAAAAAGTAATATCATAAACAAAAATCTGTCCAAATAATTATCCCAACTATTTGGAGTATCTGACATGTTAATGCCGTAACAATGTGGTCTTTATATTTTAATCCAAATATTAATTACGGTATATATATTTTTAGGTTAACTTACTATTTACTTCTGCCCATTCAAACTACTCGTAAGCATATTCGAAAACTTCTTCTTAAGCTACGTTCATATTCATGGCACATAATTTTATTTTTACTATAGATGTGCGAAAATTGGAGCCAAAGTCTAATTCCGATAAGTATTGCTTGATAACGAAAACTGGGAGTTTTATGCTTTACATGGGACGACGGACAGATGTCTCGTTAACGTTTCTAATTTATCACATTCAATTATACTTCTGCAGTAGTAATGTTTTATTTAGTTTATTGCGCGTGGCTTAAATGCCACCTGCTTGCTTCCTTGAAAGACTTAGCTTTTACAGCCGAGGTACAAGACTTCGTCCAGGCCACATGTCATTCAGCAAGGTAGAATGCAAATAATCAAAAAAGTTTACTAATAAAAATTAGCAGACAATCGTCAACACAGTAGTTTCGTTATCAGATTATTTTTAGGCAGCGGAAACTGTAAAATTAAATGCGAGAAGTATATGGTCCTGTAAGTATTTTACTGTTCTTATTCTAGTTGTTCTCAGAGCTGTATTAGAATGAACTTCCTTATGTGTGGTAGAGACAGTGTGCTTGCTCAATGAATTGTATTTGTAGTTATAATATCACAAACAATACCACAACAGTCATTCCTAATAGTATTACTATCACGTTTAATAATATTTTAGGTGGTACATCTAACTCTGTTCATTGATGTGTCTGTATTTAGAGAACTTTGGTCCCTACAGCCTTTCTTATTTCTTAGTGTATGTTTTTTTTTTTTTTTAATCAAAACGCGGGCATGTTGACTTTCTGCGTGGCTGCATCATATGAACTGAGAACAGTCTGGTGAAATTAACGAAAGCTCAAAGAAGTTATTTGGCAATGCCTGTGTACAATGGAACAATACCAAGAAGAAACAACAGGATTAAAAACATGTTGTGTGTTTTCAAAGGTAGGGTACTTCTCTGAAAGATGTAAGAAAGGGGAACCTCAGTCTACGCCGGAAACAGAGGCTATCCGTGCGGAAATGCGGCCTGCTGCCGGAATAACGATCATTCGTCAGTAAATCTGCTCCTCCGCGGAGTTCGTGACGTTTAATCTCACGGCAAATTAACTCTCGCTTCAGGAAATGTCGCAGTCTGACCAGAAAATAAAATACAAGCTGGGGATATTCCTTCCCGAATCCTGTTGCGAATACAACTGGAGCCGAGCTAGAAAAAGAATTCAGACGCTGCTGTTTCTCGACCAACTATCAACCTGAAACAAACAGTAACGATGACTGTTTCAGTCATGAATGCCGTACTGTTCGCTTATAATATTAATCAGGGTTTAAGGCCGTGTCACAATTAGCACTTTTTGATAGCAAAATTGATCGTGTGACTGATTTTGCCTGCATAATCGTTTACGTATATTTGTAAGTTGCATTTGGCAGTTGATCATCTTAGAAGCCTACGAATGATCACATAAAAATTACCCAGTAGGCCACCATGTTTGTTTTGCTGACTTCGTATGTGAAATGCGCGTACAATGTAGGATATAGTAATAAACTTAAAATAGCCATGTACTGAAGTAAGATGCCAAAATATTGATTAAATACGTATTTTTATTTAATTACTTTAGTAGCAGCTTAATGTCTAGTATTTTAATCTGATAGTGCTAAATGTAAATGTGAAACAGTGCTTTTGAAATGATTTACTGAAGATATGCTGTAAGCACTGTAGAGTTTTTAGTGTTTAAATAATTATTTCACATTTACCTGGTTTCAGTCAAGTCGTGTATACTAGCATTACATGCTAAACAGTCCACTGTCACGGTATTCCAATTAATATCTCACAAAATTCAAATCGCAAATTACAAAAAAAGAAAATTGTAAAATGACCTAAGATTATTTTTGAGTTGGCAAACTTCGGTGTAAACAACCGATAAGCTTAACTTTAAGTCTCTTGGAAGTTTTGGCTTTAGAAACGTGTTCAGTATCTTTGCCAGTGTGTGCTGGCAACGGGAAATTTTCGAGAAAGTGATATATAATTAAAATTTATCATTTTGTAAACCAAGCCGCATTTAGCTGTGAGATTAGTATGCCATTAATATATTTATTCTAGTTTAAAAGTTTCGGTGCTATCGGATAGTTCTCAAACGTGGGCACAAGCGAACCTCCCGCCAAATATATTTTCCGAAAGCAGATTGTAATGGAGGGTGGTTCATACCAAGTTAGGGTGCAAAGAAATTGTAATTTTGAGCGTAAAAATATCGTTAATTTTATACAGGTGGTTAAAATAATTCATATACATCATTACCAACCAATTTCGGCAGAAATATGTTTCTTTTAAGCGTTGTATATGTAACAACACGTCTTACCATGTTACTAACAATAGTCGGAACACGTCGTTAGGCTGTGCTTTTATTTGTTAACGGGGCGCTCTTAGCCGTTAGGCCCTGCCGCTCCCCGGCCTCCCAGTAGGCGGGGAAGAGGGATCACGCCCTCTCAACGCAGACATGGTAGCACTTACTGAATTGACCAAACCCGTTTGCCCCGACCTGTACACAGGCCGCACCAGGCAGAGCCCCGATCTGATATTGCAGATCGTACCAGGCATGTCCTATCACAAGGCCTGAGATTCTAGCACTCAGATTACCAAGCGTGTGGTATCGCCGGAGCACTATCCACGCCCCTGACGTGATCTCGGGCACGCCCCCGGAACAATCCTGTTCAACGTCCGGCTCTTTTAGCAAGAGGGGGAATCTCTCCGAGCCTTCTCCAGCATGCGGAGTCAACCACTGCCAGCACGAGTCCAACCTCG
>NQII01003211.1:190292-262626 GCA_002778355.1 Clitarchus hookeri
CACCTAGACCATGCTCCTCCTGCGATGTCATTAAAATTATTATTATTTTTGTTGACAGTTAAAATAATAATAATTCGATAAAATAAATTAGTTAAAATATTAATAAAATACAAGAGACAAGTTTTTTTTCGCTGTTACCTGGCAGCCTTGCCAGCAAGCGTGGCGCTACCGGGGCCCTTGCCCAGTAAACTGGGCGCCCCACTGGCCTCGCCTGTCAGGGCCATCAGCTACTTTACTTGTCTCCAGTGTCAATATCATAGCTCCTTAAAAGCTTTGTCATCTAAAATTCTAAAATACTTAAATACTACCATGTTACTAACAGAAAGTCTTTGGCTGATAAATTGCCGGACATTGATGGGCGTCCGACGTTGAGTCAACGTTGGTCCAAGTAACATTTTGATGTTCAGCCAACATTATTTTTACAACGTAGGCCAAAATTTGGAGCGAACGTTGGACCAACGTTGGCCCAAACAAAAATTGCTGCTGAGGTCTACTGTACATTTAACGCATGTGAAGATAATTCACGGTGAACTACGAACTTTTGAAGGAATAACATTGAAAGGAATTGAATGCTTTTTAAAAAACATATTTTTTTACATAAACACATATCGGAGTGTTAAACAGTTAGACTAGTAAAGAGTTCGGTAAAGCAGTTTCATGTCACTACACACCATAACATTTGTACCTGTTGGCCACTGAAATAAGTTTTATTCCCTTTTATTAAACACTTAAGTAAGAAGTAGCACACTATAAAAATTTGATTTTTACCTATAAAAAGGTTTTGGAAACCAGTTCTTAAAAAACGTTGGTCGAGTTTTCTTGCAAATATAGCAATAAGAACAGTATTTTTGTACTATTACAAATTAAAAACTTTTGATCTTTGAATGAATAGTGCAAAGGGGTGAATGACTAGATGGAGATGCATCGCAAAGGCGAATGTCCAAACATTTCCATTTAGTAAAAACTTGTATTTCTAACCAATATGGTTAAGAAACGGAAATAATTTTTTTTTTTTTTTGCTTTTGGAAACTGCTGTAAAAAATAGTTAAATAGATGGGAAGGGCGGGACTTCATAAATTTATTCACGAAGTAAAAAAAAATCTACATATCGAGATTACAAGAAACATCCTTGGTGTTACAACCGCAAGCACTTCACCACACGAACACTCATCATACAGCTGTGTGTTAGATTTTACTGTTATAATTGAGGTGTTATGCGGGAAATAATATTATAATATAATCTCTCGGAAAGCATCAATGTTAGTGGTTTAGAGAATTCCTGCACTTCAGAATGACATTAAATCTGCGGGCGGATTGAACAGTTGCGCACTTGGAGTTTTATAATTGCAGAATATAAGGTTTTATTAATATTTGCGTCGGGATGATATTTATTGTCACTGTAAATCTACGAATTATCATAACAGTCTGTTCGGTACATTAAAACATGACAGGGCCGGGAAAATACACGTAGCAGCGCGATCACACGAGGTTATATTTCCTAAGAAAGTAAAGTAAAGGGCGATAAAGGTTTTTGTGTTGCAAAGAACGTTAAAGGGACATATTCCGCACTCCCCAAATTCAATAAATGTTATTCAATAGCAAGTAATTCATAATAACACTCGCTTGTTTTAACATAAATGATCATAACAGAATGTAATAGTTTTTAACTTTGTGTTCGCTACATAAAACGATTCGAGATCATTACAAATATTTTTCTGTGTAGATATGGAACCAAATTTGTATTAAATACGCTTTTGTATCGTTACTGAGAAAACCTTTTTTCAAAAGTGTATTGCTGTATATTTTTACAAAAGTTGTTTGTAAAGACACAAAGAACTTATCAGTCAATTTTATAAAATATTTTTTAGTTAATACTATTCGTGTTTATATAGACTGTTCACGGTAAAATGAGCTTTCTAGAAATCAACTTTGGAAAAATGTCACTGCTTTAACAGGCACATTGACCGCCATGCGCCCAGTCAAGTTGGTAACGACGGAGGAAAAAGTAGTTTCACGTCTTAACGCTCAATTAAAAGTGTTAGGTTAAACATTTTTAAATACTGAAACGATTTATGTTTCAAGTTTTTAATGCAAATAACAGTAAAAAATACAGTATTTTTTTAAATATTTATTATCTCAATAATTTTGCATTTTCACTTGGCTGGCGCAAGAATAAAGTGATCCGGCTCATAGCAATGTTAACTTTACATGTAGCGGAAGAATACACAATGGTCACACAAGTAGATCTAAAGCTAGGCTTTCAAAAGTGCTCAGTTTACCGTGAACAGACTTTAGAATGTCGTAGTATTACTTACCCCACACATGGACACTAGGAACTAATTCCATGGCAATATCCATATTGTTAAAAGTAGCTGTTATATACATAGGCTTAATGGACTAAATAAATATAGGCTAAGCTTTCAATAGTGCTCAGTTAATCATGGAAGAGCTACTAAATGACGTATTATTGGAAACTGGGCGTAACTTTTCCGATTTTGCTTCACTGATTTTGCAACGGTATTCGTATTGTAAGTTCTGTATGTCTCTCGGAGGCTTTTCAAATATACTTCTATCACTTGTTAGCTTTTTCGTACTCAGATTATTTTATCGTTTCCGGTGCTGTCTATTAGAAACTTTTGGTGTGAGCTATATTTAAGCCGACAGAACACTCAATTACCTTGTTACCACAACCAGTGATAATCTACAGTTGGAGCACGCTTTACAAATCAGTTACACACAGTGAAGATTACTGTCTATTGAACCCAGCAGTGTACAACACCATCAGAATACAGACTTCCCATGTATTATGTGCACCATTGTTAAACCACTAGCTCAGCCTGGGTGAACGCTCTGACTTCATGATGGTCGGTTCGGATCGGATGACTTCTGGCACACCAAACTAACCGGAGCTCATTTCCTAGATCTGCGCGCCTATTCGTGGCTTACCCTGGAACCGAAACCGCAAACTCGTCTAATAAATGTGACAGCTTCACAGTCTCGTACACCAAATTTGCGGAAGAATATTTACATAAATACCGAAATAAAAAATTTATAATAACATTTTTTTTTTTTTAATAACATTCGTAACACCTAAGTGTGACTTTTATAAGCGGTCTTGACACAGAAAATAACTTAAACCTAACATGTTAAGCAAACGCCATGTTCACTCTCGTAACTATGTACTCGTTCGTTACTTATCCGTCGCAACCGTTCATAGTTTTACAATCATACTATCAAGATTTTCTAATTTGGCAAAGGATTGCGTTACTCTGGGATAAAATCAACGAATTTCTATCTTGTTTAGCGCAAAGTCTTTCACTTAAGGAAATGTTTTATACTACCAATTTTTATTTCTACGCTATAGTGTTTCCTTGAGTCCGCCTTTAGACCCCCTACCTTCCCAGGCTAACATATAGTATATTGCTCAGTATGTAGATAACTAATTGGAATATGGAAAGATAGACAAAATTAATAAATATAATCATCTTATTTCGAAACTACGTCAAAAATGAGTTCACTCAAAATTGTGGTCTGATTAAACATAATAGTGCACAGTTTTGTTAAAACACAATTACTTACATATTTTCTACATAAATAATTATGTTTTCATAAATTTATCATCACTGTTGATTGTTTCAGGTATGCATGCGTTCTTCATCGTGCTAGAGTGGCGCACTTTGATGTTAGAATAAAAACGCTCGATTTCTAATAGCCATTTTATATCTCTGCAATTCAGAATTGTTTTTTTTTTGTAAAACTATCCACATTATTCCGTCCGCATCACGGATGTTTTGGCGGGCAAAGCGGTAAAGCGCGTTTTCTCTCAGCTTTCATTGATAACACTAGACCTACATGGAGCTTTCGTAGTAGATGTTTTTGTCCTGCTGTCTATTTTTGTCACGTGAAGTTACGTGGGGGATCTGCTAAAGTGCATAATACGGTTTTTCTATTTATTTTTTTTAGTTGCTTGAGAAAAACACATAACTACACGCCGCGCAGAAGTTAGGCCAATGCTTCATCGGTGTTCGTTCGCCGTGGGAGTACTATCAATTGAATTGGATAAGGCTCGTAAAGAAGGGCAGGAGCGGGGAGCCAAGGGTTGCCGGAGGTGGAAGGGATAAGGGCACATAAAAGAAGCCAGCTTAACGAATTGCGTCATGCAAGGGCGACGCCAAGCGTCTTTCGCGAGCCCCCGTCCCCTCCTCCACATCATGCAGCAGGGGGGTCCTAGCCCCCTCCTCAGATTGGATGGATGCTGGGGGGAATGAGGTGGAAAATGAAAGCTTGCCTTGCGGCCTCGCCCCCTCCACGTACCCCTGCTCCTGGTTTCACTCGCCTCTGATTCCTTCCCTGGCGTCGCGACGGAGACGCTGTTCACACACGACTGCCCTTCCAGCAACTCCCGCCCACGAAATTTTTACTCCTCGCTTTTACCGCCACTCACTACTCCCCCCCCCCCAAATGCACGTTACAGCTTCGTGTCCACGGAACTCCCCATCCGAACGGCCTGTTTTATAACTTCTCGTTGAAAGTTGCCTATTACCCGAGCTTCGTGATTTAATTAGCAGAGCATGCCAATGGGCACATAACTTCTGTTTTATTCAAGGACAGCATACATCTGCTTGCTTCACGTTGACCGGGACCGTCTTCCTCCTAGTTATTACATGGTAAGACACTCCATAAGAGCTTGTGCAACATCTGCCACAGCAGCCGTTATACCAGCTAGTATGGCGCCCTTGTGCGGATATATCTTATGCTAGGTTAGGTAATAGGACCTGCCCTAGTTTCCGTGACAGGTCCAATACTAACTTTCGTGCATGGCTAGTCCCGCGTGGCTACTACTTGTAACGAGCTGATGAGAAATCCAAAAAGGGCGCTCAATGTTGGTTACACGTCATTGAGATCAATAAATGCTCAGATAGATTTGAAATTCGACAAAGGCGAATGAAATTGACGGCGGTATCTTTAGATTACTGGTTAAAACAGTAGAAGGGATTTAAAACATTACCTACACAATAAAATTGAATAAGGGTGGTTTTACTGGTATGTGCCGCATGTAAGAAGAATGACTTGGGCGTGACCTTGTAGGGCAGTGGGGAAAGAGTCGCGGTAAGTGGAGTGAAGTTCTCAATTTGAACTTGCGTTGACAACTCCGTATGACATAATTTTTTTTTTCTGAAATGCTGACTGTGGGTAATGACTTGGTACGGTAACGAACAAAAAAAAAACTACATTTCCTAAACTGTTTAAAATTTTCGTCAAGATTAAAAAATATTACTCTTGTGACCCAACATTTTCAAATATAGAATGGAACTGCAACGGTAATAAACGAATATTCAAATATGTTATATAGTTTTTTAAAAGCCCTACACAAGTGAATGACTAGCAGCATTTGTACGAGTGAGGTCATATTACGACGAACCATACGCACGCAGCGCAACTACCGAGTATGTCAACTGCTAGTACGCCAACTACTGACGTGTAATAGGAATCTTCCTCGCATAACTAACGGTATTCCGACTCATGCACCAGGCCTAGAAGTAGCTCGTACAACCCCAAGTACGGCAGCAGGTATCGTGTAGTGTCGGCTTTAGGGCACACGCCTCTTATCGCGGCGATGTGGGTTGGAGTCCCGGTGTGGCCAACTCCGAATTGTTGTGTGCTGTTGCCGATAGCCAGTGCATTTTCTCGGGCATCACTGCATTCCTCCACGGCTCCATCTACATCTCCTTTTTCTCCCTAAGAGAAAAAGGGGGGGGGGTGCAGCTGTTAAGATCCATACAGTTCTCTTATCTCAACATTTCCAAGTAAGAATGTCGAGTTGACTCGGCTCTTTCTTAACGATGTAAACCTAGAAAAGCTGCACAATCTAACTTGCATTTGATAATAAAAACATTTCTGCCAAATTTTTAAATATATTTTATTATTTTTGCTTTATTTCATTAGATTACATCATGCCCTGGGATGTAGAACATGCCAATTACAATACATGTTAACACATTATTTACAATAAATATAATAGTATAATAGTATAAAATTATGAGATAAAGAAATATTAGAAAGATACACAACACAAGTTGACTTTATAAAATTTAAAGGCAAGGCTGTTCTTTACATTACACACTACATACTTAGTACTAACATTCCCGGCATTTAATCTGCTAACTTAAACTGGTTATATTCATGAAGTGTATCCAATGCATACAAATTAAAACCATTTTTGAACTAACCATAAAGATTTACATTAGATTTAAATAACATTTTCAAACTGTGTGGTAACAATTATAACATTTAGTACCAGAATACTGAACACCTTCCTGGCATAATTTTATTTTATTAACTAATATATGTAGTAATTTTTATTACTAGTAACACACATGTGTGTATCAATGTTTTTATCATAATATTCATAATTTCAACACAGCATATTAACGCATATACACTCTAATATAAAAAAGGGAATTCTAATTTTTTAAATAAGAGTCAATAGGAATCATAATTCTTAACTCTGGAAATTATTCAGTTTGGGGTTTTTTAAGGCGAAATATTTGTAAAGGCTGTGACAGTTATGCCCTAATAATTAAACTATAAGACGTGATCGAGTGAAAATAAGAAAAGTATACTTGTTTGGGGAATGCAGTTGATATCATGAATGACAGCTAATGTAATGTGAAGATAGCTGCACTAAGTTTAGGAATTATATAATTTATATGATTACCATTTAAAGTACTATTCGTGTTTATACCTAGAAATTTAGTTCACTTGCTTTCACGGATAATTGAAACGTTGTTTAATATTTGTACATTAACGTCTTGCTTATTTATTGATAACATTTTATTACACTTTTTTTTCTCTAGATTTACTGAATGATTATTTATACAAAACTAGTTACTTAAATCACACTCTAAACCTAAATAAATGAGAATTTCACTGTTTCAATCAGTTAACAGTATCTGACTGATTCAACAGTCACTTAAGTGAATTTAACCGATGAATCAGTGAAAAAAATGCCAGTTTTCCTTCACTTATTGATTCAGTGACATTTTCCACTGATACATGAGTAATTTTTCACTGTTTTTCTGGTAGATTTGTTACACAGTGTGTAAAAATGGCCGTCAAAGAAAGTGTAAAAATGGCCGTTTAACAACGTGCATCAAGTGAAATAACAACGCATAAACTAATAAAACCAATAAAAATACTTTCCAAAATGTGTTTCGTCTTTCAAATCACCATTTTAGGTGGTAACATGAACATTCAGTCTTCAATTTCCTTTTTCGTCTTTCATTTCGTTTTCATGTAATCATCACAGTGCTCTGTTTGAAGGTTTTAACTGCATATAACGTGGTGAAGAGAGTGCATTTATATGTACTATTCGTTTTAACAATCCTAACGGTACCAATTAAACCAAAAACGGAAAGTAAAGGCATAAAACTTAAAACTACACGCTTCTGATGATGAGGCAATAAAGTCATTTATTTTGCTCTCTGTTGCCAGCTGACTTCGTAGTTGAGATGATTAGGTAACGGTCTAAAGGCCTATTTGGAAGAGTGTATGGGTTCAATCCCTGCCAAACGCGGAAATCTTTTGGCTTTTCTAAATAACGGTAAATTGCGCAATATGTATATGTAAATTGCGCTATATATATGCATATAGTAAACTATCGTAAATGGGTTTATTTATCATAATTATTAACCTAATTTCAATAAAATAAAAAAAATTCAACACTGCAGTTGGCCATCACTTATTCATTCTGTGAAATTGTTTCACGTCACTATTTCAATCATTTAATTTTTTCCACTGAAACAATCAGTGATTTTCCACCGATTCAAAGTGGAGCCATTTTCACTGATTCGAGTAGTTGAATTTTACTGCGAATCAGTGGTTTCCCGCTGATTCGAATTTAGAGTGCAAGCACATTTCAGTTAGAGTTTTTGTGAAATTATTTGTATCATTATCGTGACATAAAATACTTGCAACATCTGCAGAAAGGACTGTATGCATTTTTTTAGGCATGACTAAAGGTAAGTAATTCACATATATCATAAATAAGAGGTCCTAGGATGGATCCCTGCGGAACACTATGTGTAAAGAAACCCTTTCTGTAGTAGTTAGTGCATAACATTTCTTCAAAATAAATAGAAATCTACCTGAAAAATTCGATGGCAACCAATTTAAAGCTACCTATTCAATATCATAATAATTAAGATTGTTTAAATGTACTTTAAGGTTGACACAAACAGAATTTTTGTAAGGTCACAGAAAACACCAGCCACCATATATTTATTATTCAGAAACTGCCTTTTGGATGAAGTAAACGCATATAATTCTTAGTTTATTGGTATAACCATTCTAAATCCAAATTGTGAACTTGTTAAAAAAGATTAGTTTCTAATTATTCCAATAACTTTTAATGAATTATTTTTTCAATTTTTAAATCTGTATAATTAATGGTACTGGATTACAGTTGAAGGTTTAAATTTTATTATTTTTATACAACGGTTTTACTATTGAAAATTATAGTCGACTAGGGAATACACCTGTTGTAAGTAATGTCTTGAAAATGCAAGTATACCCCTAAGTGGTTCACTTATTTGGTAATTATATATTATTTTTAGTTTATTACTGTTACCATTAAACACTGTAATTTTTTTTGGAAAAAAAAATGCACTCTCTTACTAATTTCACCGGCTCTAATAGGGATGATAGTAAAGTACTTATTTATCCAAGTAAGTCTGTGATTTATTAGCTGAGTTAGATATTACTTTATCAAAATAAATTTTTTTTGGCTGTATTCACCACTTTATTCAAGATTTTGCTGTAAAATTTACAGCAAAATTAAAATTGTATGTATAGAAGATCCACGACGAAATAATGTGCCAACGTGAATATTGGTAATGCTTAAAGTTTTGCCAATGTCGCTGTTATTAGAGTCGGGAAAAGTTGTTCGGCAGGGGAGAAGCTAGGAAGGAATCGGCCATGACCTTTAGTAAGAAACCGTCATGGCGTATATTAAGGAACTATACAAACATCCATCTGAAGTGATTTCGAATAATCATGGAAAACTGATATCAGGATGTCGAGACTTAGAACTGATACTGGGTCCTCCCGGATGCAAGATATGTAATTTACCACTTCGCAAACCTCGCTTGGTTCAGTAAACGTGAAAACGTTGTTCATTAAATGTTGAACATTTAATGAGCGTAACGAACAATATTGTTATTTTATAATGTTAGGCTTTTGAATTCTCCATTGTTTTTTCTGGGATACTAATCTGAGACAGCAAAACAAAACTCACATTTGAAATAGCCAGACATAACCACGTGTTATGCGCGGTTGTGCTCAAGAGCATGGCTGGCGCCCTTTAAACGGGTCGATAATAACAAACACTCGTAGCGCTTAACGACTCAAGATTTTCCTTCGGTAGCTCTTGGATTGTTTACTGTCAGTCAGGCGAATTCATATTCATGAAGAATATGAATATATTAAATAAAGAAGGAGAGATTTGTACCTATGATTATATTCATGGCGAAGAGAATATTGATATAACTTTGGTGTCTGATGAAATACTTATTCAGTGCGAGAATTAGAAGGTTACTCCTAGTATCAGTGATCACAATAGGATTAGTTTTGACTGGAAAATAAGAACTAGGAATTTAACTAAAAATAGAAAAAAAAACTGCACCAACTGGTAAAAGACTGGGATAAGGCTAGACAGATTAGTAATACAAATATTAATTCAAGGATGTTAATAATTAATAAGATAATAATAAAATCATTTACACAAAAGCGCAAAATAAATTTGAAACATAAAGTCAGGGCCAAAACATGGCAGTGGACGGACGAGCTCCAAAAATTGAAAATAATTGTGAAGAGAAAAAATAGAAAATATAGGAGGTGTTGCCCATGTGAGGCAAAAACCGAATATAAAGAAGACTATATCAGAGCAAGAAGGGACTATAAACAGAGTATCAAGAATAACATGATGCTCAGTTGGGTGGAATTTGTAGTCAAAGCAAGTGAGGAAAACATCTGGAACATTCCAGATAAACTCATTAGGAACAAAATAAAAGGAAACGAAAAAATTGGAACTATTAAAATAAATGGATCCTACAGAAATGGAATATATGAAACTTATGAAAAGCTTATCGATTACTTAATCCCAGATAAAAGCATGGAGGAAGATAGACCAATTGTATGGACGGAAGAGAATAATAAATTAAGCAAAGATATTATTTTGGCAGAATTGGAAGACGCAGTAAAAAATAGTGGGTGGAAAAAGGCACCAGAATTCAATAATATTACTATTGAAGTAATCTCTGGCCTTTGGTATGTGATTAAGGTAGAAATTGTAAAAATTTTAAACACGTGCCTGAAGGACGGTATATTTCCGAATATATGGAAAAACGCTATAGTAGTACTAATATACAAAGGAAACAATAAGAACAAAGAAAACCCTAGTTCATATCGGCCAATCTGCCTACTACCTGTAATAGGCAAGCTATTTGAAAGAATTATACTAAATACGATAAGACCAATTGTGGAGAGCATACTAAACGAAAACCAATTTGGATTTAGGGATGGCAGGTCTACTGAATATGCCATTAGAAAAGTAATGAAAATAATTGGCGATATAGATACGAAATATGTTATATTGATATTGGTTGACATAAGCAATGCATTTTCAACTTTGGAATGGAATGGTATAATTAATGAAATCATACGTCTTAAAATCAACAACACGGAGAAAAAGGTTCTGCTAGATTATTTTATTGATAGGACGATTGGTATTGTTAATAATTTTATTGTGTACGAAAAGAGCATGAACAGAGGCTGCCCCCAAGGTTCCGTATTAGGCCTTACTATGTGGAACTTAGTTTTCAATACGTATCTTAATATAAGGAAGAACACCAACATTGACCGGGCAGCCTTTGCGGATGGTTGTATTATAATAATAGGTGCGAACAGCAGGCGATAAATGGAATGTACAGCGAACAAAGAAATGAAGATATTGCACGAGTGGGCAGAAATTAAAGGACTAAAAATAGCAACGGATAAGACAACTGGAATAGTTGTTAAAGGCAACCTAGACAAGAGACCACCAGTTATTAAGTATAATAACAAAAGCATTAATATTAAGAAACAAGTAAAATGCCTAGGAATTATAATTGACAGTAGATTAAGCTTTACACAACATACTAAAATGATAACTGATAAATTACAAACTCTATGTCAAAGAATTAAAAACAATATCTGGAAATATACCAAATATAGCGCAGGTGCAAGAAAGATTATTTATAGTTCACTTTACGTCAATACGATATTATATGGAATTAATGTAATAGACAACATCTTAAACAACAAGTATATAATAACCAAATTAAGAGCCATCCAAAGATTTATACTGCTAAGAATTTACGACATGACATCTACAAGTTCCTATGCTGCAGTTATAATATTAAATAAGGTTATACCCATAGACTTTATTCTAAACAACCGTAATATAAAATATAAATTGAAGAATACTGATTTACAAATTACAAATAATGATCATATGTATAAAGGTTTCACTGAATTTAACAAAATATGGGTAAAGATAGATGAAGAGGAAGTAATAAGTATTAAAGAAATAAAAAAAAAATTATATGCTAACGCAATTAGAAAGTAGGATGATGAATGGAGCAGTGCTGATTCTACGCAATTATATCAAAGACATCACAGAGTGGTACGACAGCAAAACAAATTTCAACAAAGTGATGAAAGACATAATTACTGGCCATTGTCAAACTAAAAGTTATTTAAAAAGAATTAACAAAGTTAACGATGACAGGTGTGAATGTGGAGAAGACCTACAAGATGTTTATCATATTTTATATAACTGTACCATCTTCACCGATGAAAGGTGTGAATTAAGAACCATCCTAAGTAAGTACGAAGAATCTTGGCCCTTGGTAAAATACGCGATATGTGACACGGAAATATATAAAGTAATAGAAAAATTTGTTAACAAGATTTATAGAACTATAAAAACATTGAATGATGACCGCATGGACTAGGCTATATATGGGGAACAGGGGAAGTAACTGACTGCTACTCCAGGCGAGGCCAGTGGGGCGCCTAGGCAACTAGGCAAGGGCCCTGGCAGCGCCACGCTAGCTGGGCGTCAGGCGAGGCCAGTGGGGCGCCTAGGCAACTAGGCAAGGGGCCGGGCAGCGCCACGCTAGCTGGGCGTCAGGCGAGGCCAGTGGGGCGCCTAGGCAACTAGGCAAGGGCCGGGCAGCGCCACGCTAGCTGGGCGTCAGGCGAGGCCAGTGGGGCGCCTAGGCAACTAGGCAAGGGCCCTGGCAGCGCCACGCTAGCTGGGCGTCAGGCGAGGCCAGTGGGGCGCCTAGGCAACTAGGCAAGGGCCCTGGCAGCGCCACGCTAGCTGGGCGTCAGGCGAGGCCAGTGGGGCGCCTAGGCAACTAGGCAAGGGCCCTGGCAGCGCCACGCTAGCTGGGCGTCAGGCGAGGCCAGTGGGGCGCCTAGGCAACTAGGCAAGGGCCCTGGCAGCGCCACGCTAGCTGGGCGTCAGGCGAGGCCAGTGGGGCGCCTAGGCAACTAGGCAAGGGCCCTGGCAGCTCCACGCTAGCTGGGCGTCAGGCGAGGCCAGTGGGGCGCCTAGGCAACTAGGCAAGGGCCGGGCAGCGCCACGCTAGCTGGGCGTCAGGCGAGGCCAGTGGGGCGCCTAGGCAACTAGGCAAGGGCCGGGCAGCGCCACGCTAGCTGGGCGTCAGGCGAGGCCAGTGGGGCGCCTAGGCAACTAGGCAAGGGCCGGGCAGCGCCACGCTAGCTGGGCGTCAGGCGAGGCCAGTGGGGCGCCTAGGCAACTAGGCAAGGGCCGGGCAGCGCCACGCTAGCTGGGCGTCAGGCGAGGCCAGTGGGGCGCCTAGGCAACTAGGCAAGGGCCCTGGCAGCGCCACGCTTGCTGGCAAGGCTGCAGTTGAACGGCGAAAAACCTGTTTTGAGGAGGGGTCCTAGAATTTTAATCATTGGTAACCGTTTTAAGAATATGGTTGGTTGAAATCAACTGTTACGTGCCGACGGAGAACTGGACAAGAAGAAGTTAGAAGAGGATTCGATCGTATCTGGGTCTTTTATATTTTATATTTTATAACTATTATATTTATATTTATCTGTATTTTTAACCCTTTTATTACGTTGTATTTAATGCTGTAAGATGCAACATAAGTTTGTGGAATTTTTTGCAAGATGTTTAGATAAGAAATTACGTGAAGATTTTTATAAGCTTATGTTTTCATTTGAAATATATCTCTTGAGATGAAACATAAGCAACATGTTATAGTTTGAATGTAATTTTATAAGGTGTGTATTACCTTTGCGGGAGGAAGCATGGTCTCAAGTGACAGCCTCCCCGTGGCCCCCGTGGACTGGTTTACCAGACAGATCGTCACTGCTTCCTCCTGCGGAGATTCCCAAGCCAAGCAAATAAAAAACTGCAAGTAAACCGTTATACTTAATTATAGGCTTTTTATGTTGATTTTGCCCAAGATTGGCACCATATATTTGAATTCGTGCATTTTGGCACATTTTAAATCAATTGCTACTCTCCCTTGGCGGTGTGGCTTTTTAGTACAAGAATTGTGTGAACTTAATTGTAACTAATGTGATACACGAACTTGTAAAAATAGGCTAGTTAACGTTACATCCCGGAGGGCCTGGGGGCTAAGAGGGAACTGAACAACTATCTATATATCTGTCAGTCAGGCGAGTAGCAGAGGTTCTGCATGGTGGTCGACAGCAAGATGACACACTACAGACGTCCAGAAATGACTTGTGTATGAAATGTCTAGTTAAATGGAATGGCTTCTACTGGTTGACAAGTTGAACCAAGCAGTATATTGACGGTGCCTAAACGTGATAATTAGCGACTGAACAACGAAGTAGTGAAGAAGGGGAAATGTAATAAACTTTTCACAGATTTACTGCCTTAAAGTTAGCGAGGCGACCTCCATGTTCAAGGTCACTAAGACGTCTTCTGATCACTAATCCATGCACTTTTGTATAATTTAAAAATGTAATTATATATTATTTTAATATTTAAGCAGACCTTTTATGCTTTAAATCATAAAGTGGGAACTCAAGAGTCACTAATTAAAAAAAAAATGTGATGCAAAAAATTACGCAGCAAAAAGAATACGGTGATAACTGGTAAGGCGAGGAAACGTGTTTCAGACGAAAAACCAGAATCATATTCTATTACGACATAAAATAATACACAATCTACGAAGTGCAAATACAAACCCATTTGCCCTGTTTCTAGTCGCATTTAAACGTCTTCAGCTAAACAAACCTAACAAATACGTAATCACTATCTCTCTTTCTCTCTCATACACATACATTCTCTCTCTCTCATACACACACACACACACTCTCTCTCTCTCTCTCTCTCTCTCTCTCTCTCTCTCTCTCTTACACCAAGAAACAAGGCCGTGAAGCGCAGGAATAAAAAGAGAATTAAAAAAATTACAACTGAAACATTAAATACGAAAGACATCTCCATGGACGAATGTTTCGAGAAATTAAATGAAATAGGCTAAAATTGCCACCCAGAATTAAATTTAACTGTTTCTTTGAAAAGCGGGCAGCCCTTCAGCACGTTTCTCAACTAAGCGAACTAAAAATAAATATACTTACATCTCTTGAATCTAGTTGACTCAAAAAGTTGACACCTGATACAGTGCTGTTCTGTGGATGTCTTTAAAAGCATACTTCGAGTATGCCAGACCCATTGTGTGCAGTCATTCCTTGTAAAGCAAATCTGTACATGAAACTTGAAAGTACAAAACTCTCTTCAGCTGTAGTAACTTGCTTCACGAAATGTTGATCATCTTTCATAATGTCACAATCGAATGATCCAATGTTCCGAACAACAGGTCTTGCGATGTGTCGTCTCCTTCTGTAATAGCGTATTGCTGTGCATCACTCTTTAGGGAGCCATGGGGCGGGCACGCTATTATAGAAGAAGGCGATACATCTCAAGACCTGTTGTTCGGAATATCGGATCATTCGATTGTGACATTATGAAAGATGATCAACATTTTGTTAAGCAAGTTACTACAGCTGAAGAGAGTTTTGTACTTTCAAGTTTAATGTACAGATTTGCTTTACAAGGAATGACTGCACACAATGGGTCTGGCATACTCGAAGTATGCTTTTACAGACATCCACACAACAGCACTGTATCAGGTGTCAACTTTTTGAGTCAACTAGATTCAAGAGATATAATATGTTGGAAGACTTTCGCCATCAATGAACTCGTTGCTACATCTAATTCTGTTATTAGTATTGCATCGAACCCTGTATTGTATTCTCGTCGTAAGTTGCGATTTGAACTTGGAGATGCTATTTGGATTTTCAGAAAGTTAGTTGGTACTAATGGTGATGTAAGAATGTTTGGTCATGTACAGTATGTTTACGTTGCATAATAAATGATAACATGAATATGGTAACATAAAATGTACGCGATTAAAGATTAATTCTGTGAAAAGAACGTCCAGTACTCGGAGAGTAGCGTCTTCGTCAGATTCTCCCCAACCAATAAAAAAATTAGTTTCGCCATAAAATAATGTATCCACCCTTCGCAGTAGATCTTATTCTTATTAAGCATTATAATTTAATAATTATGAAAGCTTTTCCGGTCGCAGAAGACGAACGCGCGGTGGCACTATCACCAAGATTTTTCTGAAGTTTGCTGATTCACTAAAAAGTTTCAAATAACGAACAATACATTATCTTTACAAATATTAAACTTTTTCTAATTGCTATTTGTATACCGCAACATTATTTTAAAAAGTAATGCGTATTTAATATAGGCAATATTTCTGTATGCTTTTTTTGTCACCACACAAAAACTACTGGAGGTACTTCAATAATATTGTCATTGTAAAATTGGCACTGAAACCCCTTAAATACTCGTACTGGAACTTGTATCATTACGCTCTATGGATATCGAGAGGGAAAGTAGAAATTAAAATGGGTATGATTTTCATTTGAAATTGTCTTCTTTGTAAACGAATTTTTATGTTCATGTCATTGTTATCACTGGATTACTTTACATTGATTCACTTTAGATTCTTTACATTATTAAATAACGGCCGATGCGCATATAACTTATCTATGTAAAAATGATCTGAGAGGTAGCAGTTAGACCATTATGTATTTTGAAAGTCGTATTCATAGTCAAATATTTGATTTATCAAAACCTCTCGGTGTAGCAGACTTCAAAATACATGGCCGCTTCAGTCGTAGAAACAAGTATGTTTGTAATTTTATTAATAAATTAAAATTGCTTGTGGTCTCGGCTGCGAGCAAACACTTGTTCAGTATCAGTCTGCCCCATAGCTCACAGTGAAGCCGCTGAGCTAGTCTAGCAAACCACTTGTCAAGTAGTCCTAGCCGTAACGCCTTTTAACATTTCTGGCTTCCTCCGTCACCAACGCGCTAAGGAGTGCTTAATAATAATGGTGTCTTAGTATAGATACTTGCACCGTGTACATAGGTGATGTCTCTGCTGGTAACATCGGAAATAGGTTCCTTTCTGAACAGTACAAGTCTTATAAAAACATGCGCCACTGTAAGAATGTTTCACAAAGTCGCTTCATAGTCGCATGTAAAATATTCATTATCTCCATGACAGTGTTAATTTTTACAGGAGGCGTAAATGCTCACTATGGGTTTGCAGAAGGAAGTGAGCAGTTGACGGTTGGTTTGCTCCAGCTGCTCGAATCACATCCCGATGTCTGTCCTAGAGGATACTGCGTGCAGCTCAGTATAGATACTCGTCATCGTCACGCATTTACAAGGAACTGTATCATGCAGAAATTCCTCTCTGGAGGTCGTGTTGAAGGACACAGCGCTTACCAGTTCACATCTACACCGCCGATTGGGGAAGAAGCAAGTTTAAGGTACAGTAGCGATTGAATATACACTGTGAAATTATAGTGTTCCGAGAACGTCCACCACTTTTCTCACATGCAGAAATACGGCATTGGCTAGTCAACGCTTATTCTCCTTCCCCGGTCATTCCATATTGGCTTGCCATTTTCTACTTGACTCACCGCAAAACGGTACCACTAGCAAACGAAACTCATTTAAAGATACCTTGTGTTGGACCAGCAAATTATAGCAAGGAACATGGAAAAATATAATGTATTGTATGCTGTTCGCGATTAATTAAGATCTTTTGAAAGCTCTGCTCAAGATTTACATTCCCTCCCCCCCCCCATTTTGTATTCTTGACATATAAATTCATTCATCGTCAGTCCAGTGAAAACGTGCAAGTGTTAGGGACCTAAATATGTTACTACTATGCGTGTTCGTACTCTTACGTGTACAAAGTAAAAAATTTACCAACCTTATTTTTTATAAATTTTAGCATCACACTCGGAATACTATGTCAAAATGTAGAACTGTTTTACTTAACTCACTGCCAACTTGTGTACGGTAGCTTATATGCAGTAATGGGCAGTGATTTATTTCAAATGTAGATTAAAAAAGTGCTAATATCACCGTGAACACCTTCATTCTTTCTTTAGTATTACTTTTTTTTTACTAGTTGTGGTAAAGCGGGAAATATTGTGTCTTTTCGATCACAAGATGTTATTTTCATGAAGATAAAATTTTCAGCGTCTAATTTTTTCCTTTCTTAAAAAACACTTCATATATTTTGGTTGATATGGTTTAAATAGCATAAAATATATATTTATATAATAAAACGCGATTATTTAAGTCATTATATCAGAAATTCTTAAACTGTTTCATAGTTAAGTTTTATCCACCACTGAAATGGTTTTCGGCTTAGTTGAACACAAAACTTTCGCAACATTGACTACGCTATAGAACGAAGTGGTGTGAACTATAATCACATTCAGGTGGATACGGGTTCGATTATCGGTTGGTCATCCTAATTTCAATTTCCCTTATTTGCAGACGAGTCACAAAGGTTCAGAAGTACAGAATCAAAATCCTCATTGGCCTAGTGAAATGGTAAACTGCGTCGTTTCGTACGCGCACAAAAGCCAGTAAATGAAGTACAATTTCTGACACTTTAAGACGGCATGGGCAGGACTTAATACTACGACCTGCCTGAACGTGCCATTCACATATAACTGTAACGAGACCAGCAACTCTAACCAAGGGCTAGTATTCAAAACAGAAATACACTCCTGCAGGACGCAGATTGAGGGCACGGTGGCACGATGGTGCGCGAATATAGGTCAGCATGACAATGTTTCCCGGCAGAAGAAGAGCCAGGCCTCACCACCGCCTCCTCTCAGAACTAAACCCCGAAGGGTTTTACTGGGAGCACTACTTTATGTATTTAGCCATTCAGTTGGGATCCTCCAGACATTTTTGGCCAACGGTTTCCCCGGAAAACATTGTCATTCTGAGCTAATTTATCTCCAATTATAATAAAATATCACTCATCTTTGATGGGAAGTCAGTTTTGTCTAATCATTCCAAGCCAACTCAGAATGTTTTTATCAAGTCTGGAAGGTTCTCATACCATCTCCTGATAATGCTATACCATGGGAATACCTACATTCATTATCCAAATCACACTTCTGTTTCCATACTCTTAGACATAATCATGTGATTTATCTATTCAGTGGTTAGTATTTTTTTCTGGAATTATTTTGTTACCATAAGTAAGTCGACAGTCGGGTGACAGAGGAAATCAGCAAGGGAGTTGAGTTGAGTTGTTGAGAAATTTTAGTGGCTCTTAACATCGAGGTCTTGAGAGCCGATGAGGGTGATTGAGGTGAGAATGGAGCAGCGTCGGAATGCAAGGGCGGGGTAAACGGGAGATCCCCGAGAAAACCCGCCGTCCAGTGGCATCTTCCGGCTCAACTCCCACTTGCGAACATCCGGGAGTGACCCGGCCGGGAATTGAACCTGATTTGCTTTGGTGGGGGTGAGAAGGCTAACCGCTCAGCCACCGTGGCCCCATCAGCAATGGATCTTTTGGAACATGACACCCTGCACTCCCACCCGATCAGGTCAGCAGTCATAAGTGGGGAATCTCATTGATCAATGCACGTCTTAGATCCTCCGTCCATCTCAGGCTAGACATGCATAATTTCTGTAACACGGTAATCTACACCAAGTCGCAGACCTAGTCCGAGTTGAGCATGTGTGACAATACAAGAGGACAGATTCTATGTCACCCCCACATTTGACTACCAATGACCGGCCCGGCATCTAGGATCAGCTCTCTGCAGAAGCAGGTAGGAAGGTCTAAGCTTAAAACCCCAGGCTATTCCTCATGATGATTCCCCCCGGCCCAAACTAACTGGAGCAACGATCCCAAACCGCTCATCCTGCAATCAGCAGACCACAGACATGTTTTATGAACTTAGTTCAGCGTGCTGGTTCAGCTACACATTCTCCCGTTCCTATTCCCAAAGGCTATTACAGGAGATCATTTAAGAGCATAAAACACAACAGTACGAACAGTAGTCCAACACATGTAATGTAACGGATTTAAGCCACCTCACGTCAATCTGGCTCGGGCCATGGGCACTTACGTTGCTAGAGACGTTTGCCTGTTGACGGCAGCCCGAGGAAGCGTTAAGACTCTGCGACGCGGGTGCTTGGTGGCTTCGGCGAAGGCAGGAGTTCCACTGGGCGCGCGGCATTTCCTTCCACATAGCGGCGGCTGTGGCGACTGAGGGAGTCGCCTTGTAATGCCAGACCCCCTTTATTTGATTGGACTTCTGTTTCGAGGACATTCTCCACAGCTTTAGGGGGGACGATGTTTGCGGAATCTGTACTTTAAATTCCCTGGCAAATTAAGCGACGGCGATCACTCGGGGGGAAGTCACACTAAGGAGTTAGTCTCACTTTGAGATATGAAAAATATAGAAAATTTTTATGTTTGCTTTATTGGGAGATTTGTGCCAGTTAAGTGCCTTGTATATTTGCATTGTTTTAACGGCACATTTGTATGTGGCCCCTCAAAATTTTATATTAGTTTTTAGAATGCTTTAAACTAATTGGGGAGTTGTAAATGTATAAATTTTTTAGTATTTTGTACTCCGTTTCCAAAGTCATTATTTTTGTATCATGATTCTATTTCATATTTTGTATCTTTTGGGTTGTAGGAAGTAAAAAAAAAAAACAGATGAGTGATACCTAGAAATTAAAATTATAAATGGAATGTAGTTATTTTTTATTTTTATTTTTATTTTTATTTTTTCACTTTCTGCAGTTACCCTCTTAAACGGAATCTTTATTGGTATTGATTTTATTTCAATATTTGCCTCCGATTTTTGTGCATCTTGAATGATATGGTTTTTGAGTTGGGGCAAGTTTTGTACATGCGGTAGAGTGGACTGCTGATTAGTAAGACACTCTGTTGCAGTAATTACCCAAATATTCCGCGTGTCACTCCTGTGACATTTTCATTAGTTCCAGAGCTTATTTCGGCTGTCGTGCCTGCCAAGCATATAAAATATCCCAATTTTTAGTCCGTCGCCAGACTTTGGTGGACCAACCGGCTGCTCTTGAATGCAATCCGATAGAAAGATATACGCCATTTCGGATCGCGATGGGTTGGCGTGGATACCCCCGACCAGTAAACAGCAACATACGGGGTTGAACCTGTGTCCGCCGCCTTGATGGGACCGAGGTCCACCCTATCTCTGCGAACGCGCCTCGTGAACGAGTTCTCTCACTACACGTACCCGACCATCCTCCGTTCTTCAGCAAGCGTCTACTCCTCGAAAACACCACCAGCACGGATGACACGCCGCTTTTCTTCCCCGGGAGACAATCACTTTCTCTCTTAGAGTACTGAGGCTGCACGTGTCACCACCAGCTTCTGCTTCTGTCAACGAGCTACATAACGATTTTGTAGGTTTTCTACAATAATGTGTCGTAAAAGTACAATATTTGAGCTGTAGAGTTACAAAAAAATTGGTTGTCTGTAAAGTCGGTTTACTGACGATAGTTGAACGTGACAACGTCGGTCAGTAGGAGAGAGACGGATGTCGAACGCTGCCGAACGCAAAGGCCGATTGTGCTTCTTTTTCGCTCGTTCCGCGCTCTCGCTTGCACTTCAAGCCTTACATGGAACGCCTCAGAGCGAGGTAACGCCGCATGAGTCATGTTTTTTCGTGCGTGCAGCCGGCTCTATCGAATTATAAGACGTTGTCACGTCAAAAATTTTTGGCATTTAGTTTCCAAAGAAGTATTTGTAAGAGGCACAGGAATGTTTACTACGCAGGTAACATGACGTCAGTGATTGCTCCTTTTCCTAAGGGAATCAACATACGCGCCATCAAAGTGTGACAGATGTGCGAGAGACGGTGAGAATGAAATACGAGTGTCCGTGAGTCGCTTAGGCTGTGGTAACTGCGCATGCGTTTCATGGCCAGCTATCGTACTGCGCATGCGCGATTTTATCCTATTAATATTCAACATATTTCCTCAACCTACCGTAATCCTAAAACTGAATGAACAAAACAAACATGAATACCTGTTGTTGCGGTTTAAACTAACGTAAACTTAAGAGAGAGAGTTTTTGCAGTGTAAAGTAACCTACGATTGTTGGTGAATAAGTGGCAAGTTAACATACGCGCATGCGCCGCACATTAAGCTAAAAGGACGAGTCACGTTGATAAAATTATTGATCACATATTTGGCAGAAACTTGTAACTAAGATTGCCATTTCTTAGTTTTTCACTACTGACCTCCAAAGATTTGTGGGCCTCTGATAACGAGTTTAGCATACATTTATGTACCTCTCACTCTTAAACTCAAACTACCCAGCTCAGCTCACGACGACGAGGCACACGGAAGCGATTACAGAGCTATAGCCTAGTCACGGTTACCTGCACATTTTCCGAAGCCTCATGCAAACAGAGATTGACCAAGTCTAGAACATTACACCAAAGGAACAACGCACCGCATTCGTGTGCATCCAGTTTAATAATATTTTGCATGCGAACTATTTATAACACGACATTACCAACAAAAATGAAATATAATTTATATCAATAATATGTAAGTAAAATTTGAATTTAACGAAAAATAATATGATTACTATAATATTTATAATTTTATGTAACGCATGATATACACAATATGTTTAGGGATCAACAAAAAGCGTTATACATGCGGTGCTTTTTGAATTGTTTGATTTTAAAAACAATATGAAGATACTGCGAATAGGATATTCCTTGTGACGGGCTAGAGAAATATGTTAAAAAAAAAAATAGCAGATAACATTTTTACCGTTTCGTTCCTTCTGCAGTTGTGTTTAACTTGAGTGGTCTATGCAGGGCAAGTGCTGACCAGGATGAGGTAAGGGAGCGGAAACCATGCACCCCGTCTCGACTTGGAAATTTGTTTGAGGGGGAGGGGGGAGATGGGTGAGCGACCTGCGCTGCGCGGCGACGTGCAATAATGGAGCCCCCCCCCACCCCCCGTGGGCACTGCAGCAGCCAATTTCTCGCTCGCCGTCGTTAAAGCCCGCCGACCGTAAATTCACACGCAGTAAACTGCCGCCGGCTGTGGTTGGTCCGAGCGACAGCCTAATGCGGCTAATAACACGTCCCTCCCTCGCACAACCTTCCTGCTGGCTCGTAACATCCGCGCATGCGCACAGCACGACCCCCTCGCCCCGCGGCCAACAGTAAACGTCGTGACACACTGACTACTTCTAAGTCGTCTTCACACTTTGTGGGTCAAACTTAGAAAAATCACCCCATGCTTGCTTGTTTCCTAAATATGTGATGTTACACAAGATTTTTATACTTGCGTTAACATAAAATTACTTCATTTTTCGGTAAACTGAACTTCCACTTATATTTTATCTATAAAGTATAATATTTCATTTATAAATGAGACGAATAAAAACAAAGAATAATATGTGCTTTGGTAATGCCTGGTAAAAAATATAAGTTATCATGCAAAATATTATTCAATTGAGTGCGGACAAGTACGGTGCAATTTTGTTGACTTAGTTGAGATTTGTTTGGATGCGGCGATGGAATAGCCTGAACGTACATCTTTAGCAATGCTATGAAATAAAGGTTGGAAGAAACCACGAATGGATTATATCCATACACTAAAGATGAGTTAGACCGCTTATTCGTATTCTGCACACCAATCCAACATTGACCTATCCCATAGGAACATAACTGCATTGCAAGTGAGTTAGCGGAAATATACAGACGTCTTAAAGCACTTGTTTACAAAGCAGTGTTCTGACCTCAAATCCAATTCCCACCGTTTATGCTAATCGCATTGGCAGAAAAGCAGTTCACTCTTGGGACACAGAAATTGGTTGTGCGAAACCCGCGAGATCGGTCTACATCATCGTTAGTCTATGATTATACTATTCAAACCCTTCTTTAATTGCATGTTTCAGATGGCACAAACATACGAACATTTCTGATGTTTGTTAGACTAAGGCAAAAAAATTGTCTACATCTTTTGAGATCCCAATTAGATAGCTGTAGTATTTAATTCGTCTTACGTAATAGGGGTCAATCATAACCTAGAGCAGTATCACGATTTGCGAATAAGCTACCCACAGGTAATATCATTACGAACGCCAATAACATACCTCGTGGCGCGGCGGGAAGCGATGGGGACAGTAGCCTCCTCCCACAACAGGGAATCACATGCTTGACAATTGGAGAAGCAATGGCAATGTAATTGGGCTTTTCAGGATAATGCTTTGAAACGGGTATCTGTAAACACATACACATAAGCAGCGTTAAAATTACTTAATATATTTCATTGATTAAAAATACAAACATAAATTTGTCATTCGCAATCGAGAGGAAAAGAAACTGTTATTGATGTTCAGCGTAAAATACAACTGTTCCGTGCGTGTATTAGTATTAGTCATCTAGCGTTTGTTGCTCTAACAATAACGTTAACAACCTCCAGAATATATTTATTATGCTTTGAACAGCATACCCCACGAAAGGAATTACAATCAAAGTAATTGAGTTACTAAACGATCTTCCGCTCACTTTGTAGGTGGATAAAATTGCATACAGTATTACAAATTCTGTGTACAGTAGGTTAAGTCGGTCTTTTTAATACTGGCAGAAATATTTTGTACATACTCCTTCTAAAAACAGCTTGTGTTTCCACCACTGTACGCAGACTTACTTAAAAACATATCTTCTTTGTTTATATAAATAAAGAATGTTTATATAAATAAATTGTTTATATAAATAAATAAAGAACTCTTCAGTCCACGAGGTATGTGTCAATCCGAAGGCGATGTATCAATCCGCGTGTATATTAGTGTGGCGTGCAGAGCATACATTCCTAGCGAATATTGCGATTTGCTAACGAAACATGTAGCGCAAGTAGAGAGTACAAACGTGTCTGCGTTGCGTGTTTCATTATGTTTTTGTGGAGCTTCTGCCGCAATGAAGCTCTAGCAATTCAAAAAGTAGGAAATCCAAGGATCATAATGTTGCTAATAATATAGATGAGAAAGTGGTAAAAGGTAAACTTATCTTAATAAGTGGCATTTTGTGATTCCATTTAACTACTTTACTTTGCATTATGCTTAATAAGATAATTTCACATGAATATTGATAGTGCGAAATATGTTAAATGTAAAATAATTTTGTTTGTTCCGTAGTGACGGCCCTGACGAAACCGTAACAACATCATTGTATACAGTAAATACTCCATCACCTTTTTTCCCATGGTGAAATTACATTCATTCAAGACTATGTCTATTTAACCCTATTTGTTTATGAGTCCGCCTCACAAATATATGCGCATATTATGTCAAAATGTGTAAGTTCTATTTTTATGTGTATACACTTGCCAAAATGAGCCGTAGGAAGTACCATGATTTAAGTATAACACTTTAAAATATTCCCTGATACATTTTCCAATTTTAGGCAAACAAAGCGAGGAAGAAAGGTTAGGTAGCCATTAATAACGCAATATAAATACGGGGATAATTAAGTATTTAATAACTGGTGTGATCGTTCAAATCTTTTAATACTTCTTACCGTAATAGAGGGAAGTAACAATTATTCATGCATATTAATTCTTTGTTCGTGAGTGAATGTTTATGTAAGGCATATAGGTAATCTCGTAATTTTTATTACGGTAACTAAGTTCTAATAATAGTTTATCCGTGTATAACGAGTCCCATAACAGCGTAAATGTCCAGATAGACAACAAATCCATTCCAGTTCATTAATTTTACACTATGAAAAAATCACGTCGCGAACATGCATTACATTACGTACAAATCTTTAAAATGTAAATACAACCTACAAAGACTGTTGTAAAAAATATCTTATGAATAATTCAAAGTGTTTTACATATTCTATTATATGACATTAATAACTTGGTCAGTAAGCTTATATTAAATTATGAGCAGTGTTTACTTTCAGCTCGTCGCGCACAATCGTAGGGTTTACATGTGGTGGATAAACCAGTAGCGATATTGGACGTGAATGAGTGGGCTCGTACTCGCATGTTGCGATTATCATTGTTGCGACTAAATACACTGCCCAGGCCTATATACCACACCCATGCAATTTCAATAGACATTTGAAAGTCAACGTATTCGTTTAGAAAGAAGTCAATAAGTATCACACATACCGCATGCGTTTCTGCTGTGAATCCATTGGAGCGCTTAAGTCGCAGAGTACAACAAAACACACTCATGAATTATACATTCGTTAGTTGTAAATTATTATTTAAATTTATTACTTTATATATACCTTTAAAAATAAATCTTTTTTTTTTGGTTTTGACTTTAGCGTAAATCATTTCTTTTGAGTATGTTGAGGTATCTTTTTTGGCTGTTTATTGATAAGTAAGGAGTTTTTATTATAATTGCTTGGTGATCTGCGGTTATATTAATTTTTATTTTATTCATGCACATGAAGGAAATGTCAGATAAAGAGTTACGTTCCCAGTATTTTAAAAGTGTAATATAATCATGTCTTGAATTATTTATCTAATGGGGGAAGCTTTGTTGCACTGACAACAGAGTAAACAGTACTATTATTACTTCCCATGTTGCAAACATCTCGTGTGATAATAATGCCATTATATAAGTATCTACTATAATAAATAATAATAATACTATTTTTTAAATTAATGAATTCGCAAGCATTACAATCCGAGTGAGGTTAAGAGGAGTGGCTCACGAAAGCAGTAGGCACTTATATATTTACCTGATTTTTGTACAATTATTTCTGAGGATTTTTCGAAATTTTTAGATTGACAAGACAAATAACAATTAGGACACCTGTTATTACTAGATATGACGAATATCGGGTAAATATACCGCCTTTGAATGGTGCACCATTCCCCTATATTGAAAACTTTAATAAAAGAACCGGATTCAGTACATACCGATAAATCGATCACTTTAGATAAACTTAATGTATCGTAATCGGACGTTTTCGAATCGATTAAATTGCAAGCTATGGGACGATTATATCATGAGTTTCTGTTGTGAATCCAAAGATACCAGCACTGTTGCTAGACGTTTCTCGTTCTTCAACTATAATCCTTGAGTTTCCGATCTTCTTTAGCTATATTGTCGCCGCTAGGTAACAACTATACAAACAGCATAGGCGAATGTGCCAAAAAAAACCTAGTGGCAAGATGTGTTGCTACGATTGTATTTTCTAAAATATTACCAAATTTACAAGTAGTACTAAATAGTACGTTCTGGTGCAGCAGTGGATGGGCGATTGAGACGAGGGACGAAACCACTGCAATGTAGGATGACATCACACAGAAACCTTCTGCTCTGCCATTCCTCGCCAGCAGCGATCTCTTGGATTTCCCTTTTTTCCTTCATGATCCATGACTCCACCTCAGCACATCATGCTCTTGCATTCTGTTTGGGAGGTTTTCTCATATTCCAGTTTCTCTCGTCACCCAAATTATATCCCTCTTTTTTTCGCATATGCTTTCTGTTCTCCCTCTCGCCTCCCACCCACCACAATTTTCTCATAGTTCTTCCATTCTCTCGCTCTCTCTCTCGTCTCCACATTCTCCAGGTCTCCTTTCTACCTCTCTCATCTATCCCAACTCTCGTCGTCACCCACTTCCTATCCCACTCACCTATCTCCAACCCCTGGGATTTTCTCATATGCCTCCCTCTCTTGGCACCTTTGAGTTTTCTCAGAGTCCTCCCTGTCTACTTTCTGCCTCCCTCATTCGTTCTATCCCTCGGGGGAGTTCTATAATATTCCTCCCACCCCTCTCACTTGCTTCTCGCTCCCTCTCCCGATCGCCACCCCATGGTTTTTCCAGAGTTCTCCTAGTCTCCTTCTTACCACCCTGTCATATCTCCCTGTCCCATCTCCCACCTCCCGGAGTTTTCTCTGAGTTCTCCTTATCTCCTTTATTATTCTCATGCCCTCTCACTCCTTCCTACCTCTCGTCCCTTGGGAGGGTTTTCTAAAAGTACTTCTGGTCACTTTCCTACCTCTTTCTCGTCTCCCATGTTCTATCCCTCAATGGTTTTCTCTGAGTCCTCCTGGTCTTCTTCCTACCTCCCATGTCCTCTCCTGCTCTCCAGTATCCCACCCCTTGAGTTTTCTCAGAGTCCTACCAATTTCCTTTATTGTTCTCATGCTCTCTCATTCCTTCCCACCTCTCATCCCTATGGTTTTATCAGAGTACTCCCGGTCTCCTTCCTGCCTCTTTCATTCGTTCTATCCCTTGTGGGGGTTTCTCAAATTTCTCCCACTCATTTCTCTTGCTTCTCCCACCCTCCTCCTTTACCACTTCCACTTGATTGCCATAGGTATCAGCATAGCCATTTTTGTGTGTGTTGGTTCACCATGTGTGTAGAAGATATTTATAAAAACAATATCGGCAGTCTACCTAGTACCGTAGCCACAGTCCTGCATGTACATACTAATAATAATAAATAAACATTTTTCTAAAAAAAATAGCATTAAGGACGTCAACCTATGCTGAGACAAACTATACAGAGAGTGTGCACACACCCAAGCCAGCATAGGGTGGAATGCTGTGTACACACTACCTTGCTGCATGTGGGCCAGAATTAAGACATCGCTCTGTAACAACAAGACAAAAAAAGTCTTTGTACCCCGATTTACAGCACCAGTCAGGCAGTAATGCTAAGATATGGGCTCCCAAGTGACAGCAGTGTGTGTGCGAGAAAAAAGGCACTGTCCGTCGCCCCGCCCATGGAATGTAGCAGATCAAATTGAAATATAGCACCTGTAGCCCAGACATTGCCCAGGCATCCTAGATGATTAATAATTAACATCTGTGTGGCCGCAGCCGTCTAGACATATGGTTAGTATTCACCCCCATTCATAAGACTGGTACATGCCCAGCAGTTTCGCAGTCCTCACTCCTCCAGACTTGGGAATAAACACATGAGCACGTAACACACAGAGGTTACAGGAGACTATGTGATAGGAATATAGTGTAAGAAAAAATATACACAGCACATGTGCTTATACTTTTTTCTAAGAATGAATTTATTTAAGCTTCAAAAATAGATTCAACTGTCCTACATACAGGCTCAATAACACACCTCTTGCAATGGTATGTGGGTCCAATTACGCATCAGTAAACACCGACATCGGTAACCAGCAATTGTTTCGCAAATCTAACCCTAACCACTTCAGAAAATGCTGGCTGTCTCATCGACGAAGCACCTTCTCAACTAAATATATGTCAGGGAACTTATGTGGCATGATCTCTTGTTTATAAAATCTGCCCTTCAGCTTGTCGCCATTCAAGTCGACAAAATGATATTTCTGTGGTTTGTAATGACGAATCTTGTCAAACCTGTAGACCTCGAAGCTCCATTATGAGTGTATGGTTTTGCAAATATTACCTTCACTCATGATATCTGGACATAGTAACCAATATGTGCTAGAGTATTATGCTTGTCCAATCTCTTCACATTTGTAACATAGTTGACAGCAAAGAATCATCTTTAATGTCCACTGGGTGCATGCAAATTGTGCAGTGCACTCATTCATTGTAAGCAGATATTAAGTATGGCAGCATGTCTAGCCACTTGTAACTTAACTGCGACGAAAATTCTCGCCACGTATCATTCTTCAGAGTGTGGTTAAACTGTTCCATACTGCAGGCTTTCTTATCACAAAATGTATTGTAGTGATTAATTTTAGTAGCAGTAATTAGAGAATGGAAGGAAGGATTGTAGAATTCTCTGCCAAGATCCATCTGCAAAAGCTTAGGTGTGTCCTCAAGTGTAAAATCATCTTCACCACATAATCCACATAGAAGCCTCATTTATAGAGAACTGGTACTTCCCATCCATATTTACTGAAACAATTTAATACTGTCAACATGTATATTTAGCCCTTATTAACAGCAGTATTCGGGATCATTTAAACTAGATCAGCTTGGTTAAGATCTCTCTACCTAAAGCTGAGTATTTTTCGCCTGCGATAATAAGAGCATACATGCCAGTGAAGCTCAGCAATGATCGATGCATTAGACATTGTTTCATAGTATATGCAACCACCTTCATGCAATTATTCTAAAATATTCATAAATTTGTTCATGTGGGAATTATTACCAGCTTGCTGAGATGCAATTAGCAGCTGTAGACATGATACAAGCTCAACCACATCGTCCCAGTATACATACTCGAGCTGACCGCCTCCATCAAGCTTCGAAGTCAGACCCTAGCTGCTCACTAAGTAGATGTCCACACATGTTCAGCAACAATGCCAAATTTCGGATGTGTCTAATCCTCATAAGCATTGCTGGAAGTCATTGTTTGCCAAATGTACACTCGTGAGGCTAAGTAAATGCTTGCACTCAAACAGCAATTCATAGAGTCCTGGAGATGCCCTCATTGCTTCATCAATCTGTATAAAATCATTTGGTAGAAAAAATTGCTTGTTCCCCTAGAACCATTTCTTATTACTCCTATAAACACTATATATTCCATCATTAAGCATCGTTGAGTACAAAGACAGGTAATTGAGAATAGTTGTCATGCACAAGTCAGATCTGTCTTTTTACATTTCAATTTCGCTAAAATCAAATCATAGTCTTCAAAAGCTGCAGTATACTCTTCCAGAAGTATTTTGTGCTTCCTCCCACTCTTAGGTTCGATGTCCGGTGCAGTCTTCATTTCAGCAGGGGGAACAGTTTGTTGTTGTAAATTATCTAGCCGAGAAGTAAGCTGTCGGAAGGCCTCTTCCCATGCAGCATCGTGCTCCATTTGTGCGCACTTGGCCAGTACATACTTATCGCGCACACTTTATTACAAAATATAAATCCTTGGCGTTAGTACCCATTGCACTATAGCAAATGCGGAGTGTCCATAGCATATACATTTAGGCAATAACTCTCTGCTCGATCAGCTTTGTAATATTATCTTCAGATGTGGAGATTCACTCGTTGACTGCATTTCGCATGTGCTGGCAATGTTTCCATATATCATCTGTACGGAAGTCAGCTAGGACACGACCAATCCTGTGCTATATAAGCTCTTCAATATCCATGAGCTCCACATCCAAAGGGTGAATGCGTGCTTCTAGCTCCTCGATCATGCAAGAACTCTATTAGATATCCTTTCTACAATAGTGCTGAGTTTGATTCCAAGTTGATCACAGTCCCTAACTGAGAACTTAAAAGTGTTCAGCTTGCTCACACCCTTGGTGGATACATTAAGGTGTTTAGCAGAAAGGGTGGTAAAAACCTTGCCAACAACCTGCCCGACTACAGCATCGAGCTTCGTCTCCTAAAGTGCCCAGTTTACCTGCACCCTCGTTCGTCACATTTATGTGATCCTTCAATGTAGCTGACAGGGAAGTATGAACTCTGTTGTCAACTCTCTCAGCCTCAGTCACCAAGCTTCGTATCCACAGCCAAGAGCTTGTTTCCTAAAGCACTCAGTTTGTGAACATTATCACTAAATGTATGAATTTGAGCACCCATCTTAGCAGACACTGCACCAAGAGTGGCGAAGTTCCATTCAATGTTAACCAAAAACTCTAGCTTCTTACTTAAAGCAGTCAGTGAATCTGCACCTTTAATCTTGGCATTAAGGTGCTCGTTTATTGTTGTAGCCAGAACAATAAGAACTCTGTCGGCAACTCACTTTCCTACATCATCAGACTAATTATCCATGGCTGCGAGCTTGCCTCCTAAAGTAGATAGTTTGAGCACATATTCAGCTAATTTGTGAATCTGAGTTTCCATATAAGCAGACATTGCATTCGTGTTGCCGAATTGTGATCCATCTATGGCCTCGAGCACATCACCGGAAGCAAAATCAGTTAGTTGGGACACACTCTCGATCAATGTATCAAGCTGCAAATCCATGTTAGTAGTCAGTATATTTGTATCGAAGAGACGACCTTCCATGGTGGCGAGCTTCCCATTTACAGCAGACAGTTTGCGCACATCTTCAGTCAATGCATGTCATTTAAAAGTCACAGCTGTATGAACCCTGCTTGCTATTCGCTCGCCCACACCGCTGAGTTTCGTCTCTAAAGCAGTGAGCCGAGTCATATCATTCGTTAGTGTGCGAAGATAAGTTTCTATGTCAGCCTGCATTACTGCCACCAGTTGCAATGCCTCTGAAGTGATGCTATGGACAAAGGATACATTAGCTGCATCACCATCATGTTTCAGCCCTCCAAGATTCTTGGCTCATTTCCCTCCGAAATAAAAGTTTCCATCTTTAGTAAATGTAATACATCTGTCCATCGCACACTTCAGGACGCTATGGCCGAACTTAGATACGGTGTAGCTCACAATTTACTGATGTGCGATAATGAACTGATTGAATCAGCTTTGGTACCCTCCCTTATGATGTGGGAATCCTTAGCTATCAAAATAAAACCACGAGGGTCGCACCAGCATCATAAGCCCATACTTTCAAATCTGTCAAATGGTATACCAGTATTAACGCGATCGGTAGAGACATGCAAATTCAAATCATCCATATAAAATAGAATGACGAAATCAGCATTGTTGCACAGAAGCAGTTTAGGCATACATGAATAAGTTTACACAGTTAAATCGAATCCACTACAATACTGCTGCATGGTCAACTGTTTCTCATATGCCACATCGTCGAAAACAAACGCAGAGTTTGTTAAAGCATGACTTGGCAGCACAACTTCTTCATTGTCGCTACATGAAAAAAAAGAGACCATCTATTGCTTGTAATATTTGTGTTAGGCGTAAGTATTTTGACTGTTGTAGAGATTTCTAGTGTAGGTTCTCGAACCGAAGACCATTTTGTTCCTCCAAAAAGTCTGAGAAGCACACATGTATTTTTCCACAGTTGCTTGGTCCCACTATGATACCCTGCACAATTGTTGGGAGTAGTTTCCTAGGATGTGATTCACAGATGTTTGTTTCGTCTTCAGCAGTGATACGAATGGGAAGTGTGGTGGACTGTAGAACAATCTCCATTAACTAATACATGAATTGGTAAACCACAGGTACTTATGGCAACAGGACCATACTCGGGACTGGGTGAGGTAGCTGTACCGAGGTCAGGTTATGTGGATGGCCAAGTACGAGGATGGGTGATGTGGCTGGCCACATGGCACAAAACAAACATATAAAGTAGTTGTCTCGATAATGTTGTGTTAGTATGCCATAATTCGCCATGGGAGTAAGACCAAGATAGGATGTGGACTGGTGAATATGCTGATCAAGAATCTCCCTTTGAAGGCACATGTTTCAAGATAAAAATACTGTGGGCCAGGTTCACGACAGGCATATAGATTGAAGCGAGGCTACGTCCCTGTAAATTCGTTGAACAAGGTGTGCAAGGAACACGACATTGCCTACACGACCAGTATCAAGTTGGAAGGTAGGCAAGTGGCCGACACCATTCCTGCAGAAAAAGCAAGTCAATAGTTAGATCGCCCAAGTCCAAACTTGGCGAACATCTAGCTGTGTGGGACATGTCTAAGATTATAAAAACTTAAGTCAAGAGGGGAATTGGTTTGCAGTTTGGAATAAAGGAAAATATTGGGAAGACATGGATCAAACCTCGTAAATTAGTATGCAAGAGGCATCTTGCCTTTCATCTTGCTGTTGCTCTGCATCCTCTGCAGTTTTATCGGTGGCACAAATAGTATTTAGAGAGTGGTGAAAACAGCGAAGAAGGAAAATAAGCAGTTGACCGAAGCCATGTGCCACAATAGGAATATGGAGGCGCCCGATAAAGGTAAAAAAAATGGCAGCATACTGTATCTTTGACCCAACTGTGTAGGAAGTGGTGGTGGGGGAAAGCAAAAGCAGGGGAGGAGGGTCGGGCAAAAGAAGTGGTCTTAAGGTCACTACCCTGTCGTCCATTCACCAAAATAGACATACAAAATAATTAATTTCAAAATATCTAATTTCTGAGGCGTGTTCATGCGCGACCGCCTGCTGCCCTGTCCGAGGCGAGTTGACTGTGGTATATTAAACCCAGATACCAACCTTGGGAGGAGGACACATTGGACCATGTATTAAAAGTGTGGCAATATGGTAAAATACTTTGACAGCTATGGTAGTTTGATGGCTCCACCAGAACTTAAAATGTATTTGAGAGGCACGAGATTACATTAAAACTATGAAGCAGAGCAACTGCCGCGAGAGTGGAACTGTGGGCACTTTTGTCTGTACTTCCTTTCAAGGTAGATATACAAATTATTCTTAACGAGGACACACTACATGTAAGCATCAGTCATGGTCATAACCCTGATAGTGTCGGGCAATAGCTCGGGATTGCTTTCTGTGTATTTTCCCCCATGGAACCCATAGCTTTTATAGATTTTAAAACTTCTTATCTGTACCGAACATAGCTGAAACCAATTGCATGTTTCATTACATCAAGGAGAATGGTAAGAGAGGAGAGGTGTGTGTACCCACAGGTTCGTATGAGATTGAAGATATAGGCGAGTACCTTAAGCATACACTTGGGCCGGATGTGATGTTGGTGCTGTAAGATAACGCTTATATGCTACACAGCAAGATGTACTGTACTGCACAGATAGACACCATGCAGGGATTCGAGAACGCAAACTACGAAGCGAATAAAATGCACGAATTTACCCTGCCTGTAAACAATTTCCCTATTAACATTATAAACTATAGTTTAGTAACCGGAACATACCACAACAGCTAGTGCAGCCAAGCACTACACGAATTTTCCACGATGGTACCTCCAGGTTTTAAGTTGGTGGATGTACTGAAGACATCTATTTACATTCCGTTCGTGATGTAGAGCGCACAGAAAGTGGTCATCTATATAGCAGACCAAGACAACCATTTGATTAATTTCGGAGGTGAGGAAATAACAGCAAACCTACATCTACGCAAATATGGGTCTGAAATTTAAACAAACGAGAATTAAGGTAATAAAAGCAGCTTACTGTACCAAACTGGAAGACAGTACGAGGCGAGCACCCAGATTAGGGCTGTCGGTCAACAAATATGGACATGGAAATATTAAACGTGTCCGAGCTGGCGGGCTTCGAAGATGCGATCCTTAAGGTGGCAATCCACATGTACACGACCTATCTGCCAGATAGAACTATGAGAAAATTGTGGTGGGTGGGTGGCGAGAGGGAGAACAGAAAGCATATGCATATGATCACATGCACCACACATGGTAAGTGTAGTGTCTTCTACATGCGGAAAGATACACCGCTGCTCCGCACAGAGGAAGCAGTCATTGTCGCCCTGTGTCTGCATGATATGGTATACATGTTCATCAATAAATGTCTATAGTTGTAAACGTACCCAATGTGTTTTTTTCGCTAGACTCCCATATTTTTTTTATGTGACCGCTTATAATCTGGGTAGAGTATTGGCCAATGCGAGTATTTCTTCTCCTAACCGCGAAATGCTTATATATATATGAAGTCGGGGTGGTAGTGACTATATAAGTATTTGACATTTAACATCCTCCTTGCCTGAATGCCGCGGTGGTCTGGCGGTCAAGAAGCTAGATGGCTGACCCAAGAGGCACTGGAACGATCCCGCGCACCTCCGGCAGCTTTTGAGCTACTCTGCGCCGAAAAGGCTGTGCGAGGGTTCTATCTACTGTGCATCTGTCTTCGGCCTTAAGCGATGCGCCTAGTGGAAGACTTCGGAAGCGAAAATGGCTGTCGCCGGTGGCGCTCTCTAGCCAACAGTGGGGGAACGACGGCGATGCGGCTGCACTCTGATAGGCGGTGGGAGAAACGAAGCTGGTGGTCGCCGGGGCAAACGTCGATGGATATGGCGGGGGAGTGACGTATGCGTGTTTTGTCGTGTGAGATATTAGCATATTCGCAATTAGTATTGACGTCATTAGGAGAGGCAAATTTGCATTGGCGAATTCATGACGTCATCCAAGAGGAAGGCCTTTGGCGAGGAATGACGGAGCAGAAGGTCTCGACGTGACGTCATCCAAGATGGCAACCAGCCTGCTCGCTTGTCCGCAGCCCACATCCCCGATCGCGTGAATGCCTTATTTCCATCTACTGACATTTTACGACATGCGTAAAGGTGTTAATACATACACAACGTCAACCAATAAACAACATCGGCTGATTAATAAATAAAAAAAAATTTGCACTTATTACGGTTATTTATTTGCTGTATTTGTCAATAGAGACCTTCCTACATCACACTCTACATTCTGAAATTCTTCTCGGCAGGAGGTTGGTGTGAACCCGCGACATACAAGTTACCATTCCCAAGCGCTACCAGTTACGCGACTGCAATTGCGAAAGAACTTATAAGTGGAGTGATTTATGTATAGCGGATGAGGATGAAGCGAGGTGGTTATGGAGCAGTGCTGGAATTCAAGGGCGGGAGAAATGGGAGGTCGCTGAGAATACCCTCTGACCAACTGCATCGTCTGGCACTATTACCACATGTTTAAACCAGCAGTGACTCAACCGGGAATCGATCCCGTTTTGCCTTGGTGGGAGGCGAGAGCTCTAGCCGCTGTGCCACTGTAGTCACCGATGTGGTTAAGGTCATGCCGTACATGTATTCCAGTAAAATATTTTTTTTAATCCTTTTGTTTAGGCAAAATAGGCAATATAAAAAATTACGAGCAGTGTAGTAGGTTAATTTTCTGTTACACATGTTTGAAAGTGTACTGTAAAATGGCGCGTATTAACATACCCCAGTTTCAACTTGAACATAACATACAACCCATCATAGACCTACATATAAACATGCAAAACAAACTTTACAACTGTTATTAACAACTACGATATAACTAAAGAAGACCGAAAACTCTAGTATTTTAGTTGAACGAAAACGTTAGGCAGCATTGCTGCTACCTATTAATTCACAGCACAAACTCGTGATACAATAGGTTCAATGTTTGGAATGAATCTATTAGAAAGTGTTCGCTTACGATGCATCGAAGCTATGATGTTAATAGAAAACACTGTACACATTAAGAAATTGAGCAAGAAAATTAAAAGTTCAGGAACTTGCTATGTGTCATGCAATGGCTATGCGCAACTGCGCAAGCACCGCCATATACTGTGCTTATCTCCTACTGTTTTTGTTATAGTGGTTATTTCGATTGCAGCACGACCGTAATACGCTACTTAAATCCACTTATATGCGTTTTTTTTTGTTCAAAACCTGAAGACAATTGTTCCTGTACGATGAACAACATTTAGGTTGTGGCGTTCGTAGATACAATTATATTCGCAATGCGCAAATCGCCAAGCAATTTTAATGAAAATAATATCAATATTTATTACTGATTAAAAAAACCGCCAATAAAAACAACATGAAGTGGTCTAGTCAACACAAAAACTTCTGGTGTATTAAAATAACATTTTAAGAAGACATTTACTTATAATAAAAGTAGGAAATTCAAAACGTAATTTGGTGTTTTGTCAATAAATTGCATTTAATTAAGTTTTTAATGAAGAGTACACGGCGACTTTAGCATTCTTCTAAGTTCACAGAAAAACTCACGCGGTATTTGCAATACCTGTTGAGTAATTTCTAAACTTAAATGTAGCCTAACAAAAACATATTGAATTTACAAGGGGGAGGTTGTAAATAATACTTACACCACTACTAAATGATTTCGAGTTTGTATCTTCCTAAGACATTAGTTACCTGAAATGGGACAAAATACTAATTCATTGCTTATTTCAATTACAAGTAATATAAAGTGATTTTATTTACTTACTAATCTATTTGCTTGATGAATTATTTGGTTTAAATACATGCATTTAAACTAGTTCTAAACAAAGAACCTACTGTAGATATTATCTATTCTCCATTATTTCCAACTTTTCTGAAGCCCTGCTGAAGTTCTACTTCCAGGATATTCCTCCGCAACATACAAACAAAGTTTAACCAAGTCTAGAAAACCACACCAGAGGGACAACACACCGCGTTCGTGCGCACTAAGTGTATTAATAATTTTTCTAAAGAACTATTTCTTACTAGGTATTACCAAAACATATATTTTCTCTCTGTTTTCGTTCATATATATTGTAAATAAAATATTTTAATTTATAGATATAAAATATAAGTAAAAGTTTAATTTCATCTAAAATAAGGTACTTTTATGTTAAAGCAAATATAAAACTCTTGTGATAAATAAAATATTCAGGAAATAACCAAACACGCCATGCGGAAGGCGACTTTTCAAATGTTCTATTCAAAAAGTGTAAAGAAACCGCGAATAAGCTGTATAATTTTTAATCCTGGGAATAATGATGGATCAATGTTAAATTTCTAATTTTGTGATAAAACATTGGCCAAACATTTCGATTCCAACACAACGTAGTACCCACATTACCAACCAAATGTCAACAGTTGGAGGTACTGACCAAACATATGAATGCCTACCAGTATGTTAAAATATTATATTTCCCAACTAGTAAACTACACACAAACACTACATACAGTTGATTTTTTAAGAAACGGTGTTCTGAAAAAATTGGAAAAAATAAACAAACAAAACTAATTATACATTTTTATAAAGAACGTATAAACTAATGCCTATGTTTGCATACTCTTTGTAACGCAACTATGGCCCAACATAAGAAAAAGGACCTATCATAAAAAATGTTGTCTCAGCACATAGACAACACATCTGAGGTTAAACGAAAATTGAATTTGGAAAAACTTAATATCCTGCGGAAACTAATTTTTTTAAATTTTTTAAACTATTTTTCTATAAGTGATATTATGATGTTTGTATAGTGTTGCCCCACCAAAAGTATATCTATATATACGAAATTATGAAAGTGTGTTTACTAACAAGTAGTCAACATACGATCAACAAAGAAAAAATAATACCTGATTTGTCTGTTTTATAGTTCTCCAACAGAAATACAGTAGTTTTGGTTGTTGGCATAATGTTGGCTAAATGATGTTCGTCCAACGTAACAATAGTACAAAGTACCAAACATTGTATACCCAAAACTTACACGACATGTAACCAACTGTGTATATTTCAAAGATAAATTATATCAGTTCATGAAAAACTTTCGCAGTTTAAAAAAAGGCTATTTTTTACTTCCATTACCAACAAAGCGAAAATTGCTCCCATTACACAGTTACGTCGGGAAAAGAAAATGAAGTCAAACGCAGGGATATTTTAAAAATAATTTCGTTCCTGCCATGTATTCTTTACTTAGAGTGTTTGTCAGAAGCAATTGTGAAGGTGGGTGGCGATGTAGCGAGGACTGGCGGAGATCCTCCGGAGTGGCTGATGCGCCCTTAATGTCTGTGGCCGAGGAACCCTCCCTGCCAGCGGTCAGCCAGAAGGCACTGCGGAATGCATGAGCAGGGGTCGCCCCAGGGGAGACGGACATGAAAGATACACAGGAAACTATTAGGGGTATTGCGAAGGCTGGAGAGAGCAGCAGGGTCGGCCGCGCGAATTCACCCAAAGACCCATTCAAAGCCCATGGTTATATTAAAATGGGGGAGAGCGTTGTAGACAATAACACTCGGACATGTGGTGGAACACGCCAGCACAATGGCCGAAGGGGAGAGCGTTCTAGATACTGAGACCGCCGAGGGGATGGAACTCAGCTGGACACGCAACTAGACTCGCTGAAGCAGAAAAACCAAGTCGGAACTTATTTGGAGAAAAAAACACTTTTTTCCCAGACAATCTTTATATTAACAATTGAAACAATGATACCAGGTATTTTTATATTCACATTAATACTTTCGCCTAACTTTTCTTACTAGCAAACACACAACAGGTATCCGGAAAAACCGATTAAGAATTGAAGCCGAAAATGTTATGAAACTGTTATAATTTTTAGAGTTGACAAAATATTTCTAAAATACATTACGATGGTTCTCTAGAATGTTCATGTGTATTAATTTATGCTTCACATTGCATTATTTTTTATCCGTTGAAGTTATTATACAAATAACCCATGAGTTATTTCTGAAACTGAGATTAGAATACCAAAACAAAAACTACAGTCTCCCCGCCATAAGCATTTTAAAATTTTGCAGCTTTTCCATGAGAATATCTTAGTATATACGTAACGTTATATAAGGTTATATAAAGGTTTATCAAATAATAGATACTCGACTATAAAATTGAACTTGAAAGCTCTCCGCGAATTGTATTCACTATACATGCTTTCTTTATTTTCAAATGCTCTCCAGACAAACACTTCATTCGTTTCCTCCTGTGGCATGTCAAATAAATTTCAGTTAGATGACTAAGTTCCACAATTGTATAGTTGTTTGAAGTTTAACCTGACTTTATATGAATCCACGACATGAATGTGTCAATCAACATGGCTTCAGTTTATCACCAGAGCTTGAAAGATACGTAAAAATTAGTTCAGCGTCCACAGACGAAACAGCAGATGCACATGAGTTGAGTTAATATCAAATATTCAGTCGCTGTTTATAGCAGGCACGTACCCAAGGGAGTTGCCCAGGAGAAGTAACACATGAGAGTCGTGAGATAAAATAGTTTACCGAACAATTGTTGTATTGATCGTGAATTGGCAGCTGAGGTGGTCACGCTTCAACCACACCGCTAAGCTCCTTTTATTTCCATATAGTCGCCACTACTATTATGTAATTCAGAATTTTTAAAATATGCTTTTCGATTGTTAATATTATGCCCTCGTGTAACGTTATAACGTGTAAACAAATCCCTTACAGTGGCCACGGTGGTAGTAACATGAAATATTACATCATACGAATAAAAGCTGATATCCATAGGCGTAGCTAGAATTTCAGCCAGACAAGGGCAAACATCAACTTCCAAGACTATTTTTTTATCATTTGCATATGTATTGTTTTATTATTTTGGTTTATTTTCACACCGGAAATACGGACTGAGATATTTATAATTTATAGTATAAAATATCAGGAAACATTATTTATTTGTAATTTTCGTAGTTTTACAAGCTATCCGTGTCTCCCTCCCCCTCCCCACTACAAAACCACCACTCCGCGATGGTCACCCCCGGTAATGCTCATACCTATCCAAACAAATTTCTGGATACATGTTTGGTTTACAGTACATTTGAAAATCTTAAGTCGATATTTTATTGTGAAAAGCATAGTCGATTTAAAAAAAAAACCAAATTCGGAATGTTCACACCACGCCTGTCTTGGGGGTGAAGCAAAACATGGCTCTAAAATGATAGGGGGAAAGAATATTCCCTGCTCAGTGGCGCATTCCCAACTACAACATCTGTCTGCAGATGTTGACATTGCATTGCAACGGCGAAGCAGTCTGAAATCCCAATATTTTCAGAGGCAACACGCCGTTCTTTGAGAAGAGGAGGAAATAAAAAGGCGCGCACGCACACACACAAACACGTCAGAGCACTACCGTCTACCGCTGAGCATCGCCCTGAAAGGAGTGCAAGGGAACAGAGCTGCGCTCAGAGCAGCACCCCCCCCCCCTCTCCAGTAGTGAGCGTGATTCCCGGCAGCTAACACGGAATAGTTCTGCATCCATTCCTTGGGATTTGGCTTGGGTTGAGAGGGGGGCAGCAGGGGTGGCTCGGCTGGATCGATAATCCTCGCAACAGGGGCTAAAGGGAAGCAGCAGATCTTTGCAATCCGAAGCCAGTTCGTGACAAAAAAATTACTCCCTCCCCAGAAACAGCTTTACTCCCCACGGCCGCGAAAGCCGGCGTCCCCGCTGCCAGAAGAAGAACAGGGCCATTACTTTCACCCCTTGTTTACCGAGCCACCCCCTCGTGCTGGACGGCCGACATATTCCCCGTCAAGAGGGCGAGCAGAAGACGAGGGTCCCTGCTATTGATTCATGGCATTAGGAGACGGCCTCGACTATTTGATTGGGACACTGGACCAGGGCGACCTATCAGCTTTGATTAAAAGACAGCCTGAAACCCTAAACTTATCATCACGTCCGTCCCTGCCCCACCTTCCTGCCAGGTTAAGTGATTGATGGTGGACAGAAAGCAGGCAGCTGCAGGGGAACTTTGCTATGGACGAGTCTTCTTCAAACGGAGGCAAGGATATGCCGGTCTGCTTTACTGCTGCTGTGTCTTTGAATACAGAAACGCACCTTCATTACTTTAAAAATACGTTTTTCCAGCTGAGGGAAGAAGCACTGCAATACTCCAACAAAGTATGTCGTTCTGGTGTGACACGGCGTCTTGGGAATTAATTGTCTTGAGCGCTTTGCTACATACCATAGATACGAAGTTGCAAGCTAGTAGCAAATATTAATTAGTGTTTATGGGAATGACAAGAGGTGGAGACACTTAGAGACAATTGTAACAATATTTACATGTCGCTGTTACTTTACGTCGTTCCATTGTAATAACTATAAAATGGTTCCGATATTTCTAACGCCAAAATATTTCTGCTGCTAGATTCGGAAATATCACCGTTCGGTTCAGTGAAGTACGTTTGTATAGTACTCTTATTACAGAAACCGGAAAACTAAATGTATGGCTGAAGTGACACGGAAAAATTATTATCTTGACATTGTACAATTGCACACCAACATATATTGTAAAGCGATATCACGTATCTCAGGAACCAATAGTCCAATTTGTAACAAAGTTTGTACACATGTGCTACTGAACAATATAACTAAATGTTTGTTTCTTATATACACACATATTCTTGTGACAGAGCATGAAGAAGTGACTTCTCGAAAATGAAATGACTTGAACCATTATCTCAAGAATGATTTTTAAGACTTCCTATAGATTTGATATACAGTTCGGAAATAAAATTAACTTGTATAGGAATTAAGACATTTACTTCAAAATTCAAACTACAGTTTACATTTTTCTAAATTCCAGAAACAGTTTGGTCCTGCTATTTAATACTGCCTTCGAAACAAACTGTGAAGGCTTCATAGCACATGCTCTGCAACATCTGCCAGCAAATTTTACACACTAGCCTACTATATGCCACTACTTAGCAACATCATGTTCAATAATATGAATGGACAACGTAAAGTCGCTTAAAGCATAAATTATCAGAAATAAAACCCAGGATATGGAAGTATGCAATTAGTTGACCCAAGCAGATTATAAATCAAAATTTTCACAAACTTTATAATTTTCCTAAATACTGAAATAAAATATAATTGCCATAAAAACATTTTGAGCCAAAATTTTTAAAGAGGCACTTGAAAAATAACGCATAAAAACACGCTAAATTTTTTATATAAGAATATCTATTAGCTGACCTCTTTGTTTATTGAAACGATATCATTTGCAATAACTAAATCACTAATAAAGTTAAAAAAAAACAATGCATTTAAATACATTACGTTTCTCAAAATAAAAATTTTGAGTTTCTTTCTGCATATAATTTTAGCTTTTTTTTTAATACCCTTTAGAACTTAATGCAAAGCGATAGTTAAAAAAAATTTCCTTCATGACCCTGATAAGTCAAAATTGTCATTTTACCAAAATTAATTGCTTGAACATATTTACTCATTTAACTCTGCTAATAAAGAAGAGTTAAATTAAATGTGAAGTTTAAGTAGGACGTCGCTTTTATTAAGAAACTGCCACGCTACCTGTTGGCAATAATGTACTGGCTGAATATTCCTTACTTCCTGGTTCGACGTCAAAATAGTTGCAATATTTACTGCAATGAGTTGAAAATGACTCGTTTCAGTTTTCCTGCAGTAACTCCAGCAGATCTGCCCAGCATATTTATGAAATTTGTACAGGAAAAGGACGAATGGTAGTGTGAATTAAAAGGTAAATATAAAATAACGAACTTGCTGAAATGAAAAATTAATTTGGACATACGCTATTGCAAAACTCCGTTTTAAGTAGCAGAAAATCCACAATATGGCATACAAATACTAGGAAAGCAATATATAAAAACACAACCATCTGTATGATAACCTCATATTTACTGCCAACCGCCGTCGATAATATGCTTTGTATCAAAGTTTTTAATGTCACATTGTCGTTTGCAACAAAGTGCTGCTATGGCGTATGTTGAAATTAATGGTTCAGTTAATTACTCACTTCCCCTATTGCAAGATTCGTTAGAAATTCACATCACAATAATAATAGGTTTTATAATATGTAGAACCTTATTGGTTGCCGCATACATAAGATATAGTCTGAAAATATGTCTTAAAAGCCAAGTGAACCGGTCTAGTTTACGTATAAAGTACGAACGAAACATCATCAGCTAAGAGGAGAATGAAATGGAAAATAAGTTGAGCATGCCGCGCTGTTTCCAAAAGCTTTTAGGCCTACTTGCCTTTCATATATTCACATTATCGTGGTATAAAACGCGACAAATTTATTTCTGCGCCTAACTTCTTTTCATTATATAATTTAATATATTGTATTATTTTAGGGTTTGATTAGCTCTGTTATTATAGTAGGATTTGAAACACACACAAATGTTTCTGCGATCATTAACTCGCGCCTGTAAAACTAATAACGCATGGTTTATGTATTAGAAAGCACAGGAAAATTGTGACACTTTATAAATATGTTTACGTTTTGCGGTGATAAAAAATAGTTGTAAATTTAGATTTGTTTAGGTATTAGAAGGGCTTTATTAGTTCCATAGTCCATTTTTGTACAGTAACAGATGTTTGCGCTGTACGTATAATTAACTAGATTCGTTTTACAAATGAATAAAAGAAAGCACTGGCGCATCTACCGGGAATGACAGAAGGACACGTCCACAACAATGATTATCTTCAGGAATAATCTATTCCTTCGAAAATGTACATAACAATACTAAAATAAGAAAAAAATTATTGGAAATCTGCTATCTTTTCGTAATTCAAACTCAAGTGATATAGTGAAAGAGAAGTCATGTGTAGTAGGAGTATCTATTCGGTTTTCAAACCAAGTAAACGGCAAATCTCCGCGTTCCAAGGAAGAAACCAATAAGATAACTCCGAGATTTCTTGTATTTGTAACGTGACTGGACTTTTTCTAGGGGAACAATAAATGGGATATTTATAATTTATTCAGAAAATGTGAAAATAATTTAATATGGTAAATATGTGATTTAAAAATATGTTAACAAGCAAGTCGTTTTGAACACACTTAAGGATAAGAGATTACAAATTCGAAGTGTCAGCCTACTTTACAAAGACTGCCATTTCGCTATCGTAGTTAATAATGGCTTAAATAACTCCATATGCCAACTATGTATGATGGTTTACAGTGCATACAAAATTCCGAGCAGCAATGTCTGGTAGTTTGTTTAAGTAATAAATTAAAGTAACTAAGCGAAATAAAATGACTGTTGAAGCTCGTAATAAAAATAGTGTGAGATAAAGGATGGGTTGCTCCTGCTCTAGTTAAGATTTTGTATAGATAACGTGAAAACAATTGTAAGAGCATAAACTTTCCATCCGTGGCAATTGTTCTCACTTGAAGGCTAAAGCCGAGCACGATTCCCAGACGGATTGCGGTACGCTCAGTTGTTAAGCTGAGTTCCAAACTAAACCCGAACTACTACTGCCGTCTAGCTCTCCTGCACAGCTAGCGAACTGTTTAGTGCAGGAAAGTTCTGTTTAGTGCAGGAAAGTTCTGTTTAGTACAGTAAAGTTGTGTAGTTGGCTCAGTCGTGACTGGTAGCAGTGCGGGTTCGAGGAAGACCAGCTGCGCGGCATGCTGGGGTATCGAGAGGAGCTTTCCGCGTATCCTTACAATGGCACACGCAATGCTAAACTATGTAAGATATATAGCAGTTCAAATTTATATGAAGCATGGATTTTAGACAGCAGAGAGTACTGCACGAAGAGGCAAGGCTAAGATTTGCACAGACAAGGTTAACTGATTAATGAAAAGAAATTCATGAACTCGTAGTACATATAAGCAGTAGTATTAATATTAAGAATGCAATTCTTAGGCTGCCATCTACATATATTAATACTAAGGTGCTTCTGCACAATCCTATGATATTTTCCATTATCCACAATGTTATTAGATATATTAATTATTAAGAACAGTTGAGTATGAATTTCAGTTGGGTCAACACTTGTTATCAGTTTCGCATTCGGGAGGTGAAGCTTATAATAGAGCACCCAAAATAAGTGGGAAAGCAAATGAAGTTACTAATAGTAGTTTCAGAATAACAGCCACAAGCCCTCAGTGCTCTCTGTAAATGTAGTGATGTGAAATGCTTGCAGTGCCTCTGTCTCTGTGTAACTTAGATGCTTGTGGACTCACGAGCTCGGATATTTCTGTCAAAACCAAATTCTAAAATTAAGTCTTCTAGAGTTGATAGACCCAATTGTCAGATAAATGGTGGCATCCAGCACTGCCAAGGAAATTAGGATATCCTTGAAGAATACAACTGCTAAGAAAGAAATACTAGTTTGCAAATAGATTTGAAGTGGTCTGAACATATCTTGTTCTTACAATGAACCCACGTGTAATTCTGAGACTAGATACTCTCTACAAGTCTCTTCAAGGAAACAAACAAAATTGTCCTGTTTCCGATATCACCTTAGTTTATTCCAATTTAAGTGAAAAGTAGAAATGAAGCTACCAACTTATCAGAAGAAATAAATCTTCATTATCTGTTACCCCTAATAAAGAAAAGCACACCAAAATTGCCTCCAGACCCTAGTAAAGATGGTACTCCATGTTACATGAAAGTCAGCATAGTGTATTTGGTACTTAGAAAACTAAGTTGAATAAAGATTGACTCAAGAAAGTGGGTGCCATTGAAAGAATAACGACAATAGTATCGGTGAAACTGAAGATAACTTGAAAATATCCTGAAACAGACACCAAATATCCGCATATAAAGCAAATGTGTTGAAAGCAAAGTAACCATTGTGCACTACCAGAATCAAAGTAGTCTTGGGTGCATTTCGGCAATCGTTACCCACCAGATAAGTCTCGGCAATACAGAATTTATTTATTCCAGGTAGATATTTAAATTTTCTCACTTTATACGCTATAAAAATGTATGTAAACCCTCACTTATTTCCGTTTCTTACAGTTTACTTTGCATACAACTGTGCTATTTCAGATTTCCTGAAAATAATTGTATAAAAGTAATTTGATTTTGCAGATCTGTATTCAAGAAAACTAAGTAATTACTGCCAATTCCGCTTGTGATAGTGACTTATTTTTGTGAAGCAGGGAGAACTATCAGTGTGTCATATTCAGGCTAGATTCACATTGTATGCCTAAATAATAACATGTCTCGATGTTAAGCCATCAAAATTAAACATTAAATTATCTGGGTGGGGCTTAAGAGTCCCTCTTGCAAAAAGTTTGGTTTATATTAAACATCATTTTTTAAACATCGCAATTTCTAATACATTTAAGTTGTTTTGATTTGTCTCTAGTTAGCTTTCATAAGCCTAACAATTTAAGTTAAATAGCAACTAGATTTTTACTTTCAAAACACTAAAATGCACGTTTTTAGATATGTTTATCAAGAATTTACTTTCATATTTGCCTTTCCCCTTTTTTCTAAGATACTGAGATGGACATTACAAAAAATTACGAGACAAGGTCCACAAAATTTACACTAAATAGCCTACGCGTTTTACGCAAGTAAGCTGTGTTACTTTTATAACCTTTCCCCTTAAACAGAAAGAAAACAGCTTTTGGGAATAAAACAAATTCTTGAACTTTTGTTACAGATTTTCTTTGCTGTATTTAATCTCACCCCAGGTATTAAGTGTTTCTCAAACTTCCGTATCTATATTTTTAGCTTATGTGTACAGTTCTTACAGCTTAAAAAGAAAGTGCAGACACAGCTGTCGTGACGTCAGAATAATAAAAGTAATGTAAGGTACACAAAACATAGAAAACAATAAGATAGGCAAACTATTATTTAAATAATATTTTAGTTCCCAAACAGTATATGTGAGGCCTCAATAAAGCGTTTATAAACGAGGTGGAAGGCGGAAATGCAGGTTTGCCGGCCGGCAGTGCGGCGTTCTGCCCGCCACCAGCCCGCAGCTGCTCGAGAAGTCGAGCGGTGTCGGGTAGTGACTAGCGTGCTAGCTTTAGGCTTACTGTCACCATACTGCTCGTTATATGACCTTTCTAAAGCGAAAAAAGTGTTTTGTGAATACTGAAACGTGGTTAAGTATCCGGAAATATTTGTAACCTTCTTTCTCTACACAACGTTACGTTTTATTTCTAAATGATGTAGTTAATTTATCACATACACGAAGTAAGGTGCGCGACAACACAGTACACTCACTGCAGTCGCCTTCATTACAATTATGTTATTCTTGTGAATGTAATACCTCTTCCATTTTTTAATTTCCAACTTTGAACCTTAGAAATCGTGAACATAAACACGGATTATAATAATAATAATAATACGTACCTCAAAAAACGTACAAACAAATATGTTTTAACATGTGATGTAGGCTCACTGTTGCTTTGAAGATCACGACTGTGCGATATGAGACACGTTCTTAACTTTGTCATTTTACACCTCTTATTTCAGGTTCCACAAAACAATGGCAATTTAAGTAATCAAGTAGAATATCGGTATCTACTCGTGGCAGATTGTTCGACTGCGCTTTCACACAGTTGCCTTCCATTTGAGTGCTGCGTGTTTGCAACTTGCCGGAGCCGGCCGCCGGCGTATGACTAGTGACGTCACACCAATGAGAGAGTGTTCCGCATTCACGGGACAGCGGCCGCTCGAAAGGGATTTTACGGTTACTATGCCGGGTTTTCCCTTTCTCTTCTAAATATAGTTTAGCTATAAGTTCACTTAGGGAGGTTCTCATCTCCAAAAGCAGGTCATGGCAGCCCAATCCCTCTTTGCAGCGATGCATGTCTTCTTGCGTGAAATCCCTTCCTTGTAGGCGTATGGGGCTTAGACCTGAGACGCACTTAACTCCCGTCCCTACCACGGGCTCACATAACACTTAGTTTTAGAGTAGTTAGTTAAAAAAAACAGCGGCCGCGAAAGTTACTGTTTTAAAACTAAAATAACTTCGTCAAAACCGATTTGTATGCAACAAACGGCGCATTTTTATTTTCATACGCATATACAAATGTGTTTGTATCATTTTCAACTGCAATTACGAAATATGCATGTTGCCTATTCTACCGGTGTGACTACTCCAATATTAATTACGCACTACGTTTTGTACGAGACGTCTAAAAAGCGCGAATATACGCTGCGTCATTGGACGAATGAAGCGCTGTGTGGCCACATTTGACAGCTGTGCTGTTAATCAGAAGCCCGCTGCACACGGGACGATTTTTCTCGCGATATTGCATGCGTGCACTCTTGCTTGCTGCTGAACATCTTGAACACCAACATGGTGAATAATAGGATCCCATTGAATGTCTTTCGAGAAAAATAAAGTTTCATTGTGAGACTTAACGCTTGATTATGTAGAAACATCAAGACAAATCAACGCTTTCTGTGAACACATTACGTTGTAGGCTGTTCACAGTAAACTGAGAACTTCTGAAATCAACATATGAAAAATGTCACTGCCCTTACTAGAACATACTCTTTTAACGCGCACACTGACTGGCATGCGCCCAGTAAAGTTGGTAACGACGAAGAGAAAGTAGTTCCATTTCTGAAGGCCAATACAGTTGGTAACGACGAAGAGAAAGTAGTTCCATTTCTGAAGGCCAATACAGTTGCTAACGACGAAGAGAAAGTAGTTCCATTTCTGAAGGCCAATACAGTTGGTAACGACGATCTCTTTCATCAAGGTAATCTGAAGGCCAATACAGTTGGTAACGACGAAGAGAAAGTAGTTCCATTTCTGAAGGCTAGTGTGAGGCAAACATTTGTGAATATTGAAGCGATCTATTTTTTCTTTCTGATTTTTAAATCCATATGAGGGTAATATGAGAAAAGTTGTAAAAATATATAATTTGCCTGTAATTACAGTTTTACATGACTGACGCTTGAATGAAGTGATGAGGCCCATCCATGCATGCTATAATGTCACGTGGTGTTAAGGCGCGTACACACTAGGCGAGCCGAGCGTGGAACGTAACATGTGTTGTAACGCTCGCTGCTTACTGCAAGCATCGAGCACGCTACGAGCATGCCCTGATCCGTTAGTTGTGTCGAGCACAGCGCGGGCAAGTAGTGATCTCATGTCACATCTCGAGGCTGCACCACATGTATGATAACGAAGCATTACTATCTATGCTACTGTGTGCACATCACTGCAGTGTATTTAAAAAGGAACGAAAGCCTCAGCGATGGTAGCGTACTGAATTGTATAAAAAGCGGGTCGGGATTTAAAGTTTTAGCACATAAGTGGACATTAGAAAAACTTTACCAGGATGTCTCTTACAGACTTCGAGAATTTGCTAACTAAAATAGGACCAAAAAATCGGTAGAATGGAAACATGTTTTCGACATCCAATTTCAATTTTAGAAATGTTTGTAATAAACAGATATAATAAATTACTGCAAATAAATAAGTATGCCTTACAATCGTGTAACACTTGAAATAAAACAATATAAATTCTAAACTACTAACATTTTATTGCAGTACAGTGTTTATAAATTAAAATACAGGTAGTATTAATACAAAAAATATTACAAATTGCACTTTCAATGTCACTTAGAATTAATAATAAAGAATGCCTACATATAATAGTTAATATGATCACATAATTAAGATGGGGACTGTTGAAAGCACTTGGTGGAGCACACGGTGAAACCTGTTCTATTAGTGGTTCTGCTGGTTGGCAAGAGAAATATTACACTGGGAGTGGGCGACCAGATGCTGTAAAAGAAGGCGAGGAATACGGCTGATGTCTATACTGCACAGGATACAGGTACTTTTGTGGGGCAAAGCCGTGATATTGGGGTAAGCGTGAATGCAATGGCCCCTCATGGAATCCGGTATCTGACTTAACCAAAATGTCGAAAATGGCATACTCTACCCCTTTCTTAGTTTGTGGAGAATATGTGTTCATTTTGAATACTATGTGTAGTTTCCAAACACTTGTTCTCATTACTTCCATATGGCGAGACATTTAACTGGTCAGCAGCAGTTTTAATAACTGCAAGGGCCTGTGACAGAAATGTATTGTTGTCCTCTTGTTTCCCCTTAAGGTTTTGGGGTTGAGTTTGCATTCCCACTTCCTGCTGTGTGCTAGGAGCTACCGCGCCTTGGCGTCACCAATTTCTTCACTATCGGGTAACACCTGAAAAAGGCAAAGCTTTAGGTCGTATAGGCGAAGCTAGACTAGCTTATGTGGTTCAGTAAGATGGTTACAGTTTAAGGGCATTATATAGTGTTTTCTCGGAATATGCTGCAGAGAGCATTTATTCCACGTTTTCTCCTACTATATTCACAATCGTGTTTTGAAGTCAGTCAACATAGCGAAGAACGGCTTTATGGTGGCCTGTGCACGAAAAAACTGCAGTCAACTTTAGTTGAATGATGTACAGATAAGCACATGGATGTCTGGGCACAACATTTTTCACAAACATTTTTACAGAATTATGAGGGACGTTTTCCTTATTGAATTGGCAATTTTCTGCAACGCACATTCCTTCATGTGTATTTATAATAATCTTTAACTGTAGGATCACACAGACAGTATAGTTAATATAGATGTGTACGAACCGCAACACAGATCCCTCCGTGGAGTGGTCCATGCTCGCGCATGGCTTGTTGGCAGCCTCAGCCACCCTGAGCACGAGCTCGTCCTGACTCCAACAGCGAAGGCCTTCGTGCTTGTCTGAGTAGCCGGCAGCACGCGGATCGCCACGGGTGGTTCGCGAGTTACTCACGGCGTGCACGTCGGCAGTTCGCAGCACAGTAACTACACGAGCATGTTACATTACACCTTACATTACACGCTCAGCTCGCCTTCTACGTACGCACCCTAAGAATACACTATTTGCATGAAAGTAGATCTTGAGCACGGCTTCCATTGCTCAGTTTACCGTCAACTGCCTATACTTATTATTTCGGCCTCTCTTTACATTATACAAAACCAGGATGATTCACGTAGTTTATAATACCGTCTGTGAATGTAAGTACAGTAGGTCCTATATTACGTTTCCCTAGCTGAAATGGCAGCACGGTGAAGTTCTGCGTGGCAGGTATTATTTTATGTTCTAGCCAAAGTTTTATTCTTGTTGGAAAATGTAGACAGATACCGAATACACTTCACAGTGAGAGAACAGCGTGCGATTGTTTGTAAAGTGTGCTATCCATATTTGAGGTGTTATTGGCGTGTCACGGTGGTGCCTGAGAGTGATAACAGTATGGCTGTCGACCGCAGGTGCCAACAACAGGCCCCGACGCCATCACAGCATCGCAAGGCGCCTCCCCGTTGTTAAGACGAAGACGCCCCGACAAACAACCTCCCAACCCCTCACTCACAGGCTCTTAATCCCTTCTCCCTGTGAGATGCGGCGAGGGAGGAGCAGCCCATCTCACGCTCCGCGAAGCAACTTTCCTAGGAGGATGTCGTGGGAGTGGGTTTCTGTGTTAGCTTCAAATTTGATTTCTCGAGCGAGTGCGGAAAGATCTGGCCGCCGCTGCTGTCTGGGGCTCGTCACGCCTCACACCTCCCAAACTTCCCCCTCTCCCCGCCAGCCATCATGGAGAGCTCGCCCCGTCTTCGGCTCCTCCTAGACCGGCCGCAAGAGGTGTTTAACCCCGGCCACATTCCGAAGCCGCGACTCCAGCAATACAGTTGCCACAGCGTGATGAGGCGGGACCCTGACTGCACTGCACTGCACTGCACTGCACTGCACTGCACTGCACTGTGGTGACTGGCGTCGTGCTCTGTGGCGCCGACGACTATTAAGGCTGTGTCCGACTTCGCCTGAAGTACCTGCTCGTGCGTACCTGTCCCCGGAAGTGACATCGTAAGTGCTGTCCGAATTGCAAGTGACGTATGCAAGTATACAAAAAAAACGAAGATGTATTCTTCTCGCATACTTGCGGTATACATGCCGACATTTCGAGAAACAATTGGTCTGTTACAATTGATTTTTGATGTTATTATTTTTATTAAACATTAATAGGGCAACATTAATACTTTGCATGCATATAATTTTAAAATGAGCTATCGCGAGGTTCACCTTAAAAAAAAAGGCCTAAACAATACATTCGTATTAGGCCTAAGTTCATAACCTATATAATTTTGAATGTTTGTTTGCATTCAAAATTGCAAACTAACGTATAATCATAAAATTGATGATATATTATATATAATTCGCAAATTATCAATGTATTGGTCGGACTACGCGTTCATTAAAAGTGACTAGCTGGCTAACAGCTGTTGCCGAAGCCAACAAGACTGTGTCCGAATTCATCAAGTTTGGTGCCAAGGGTAAGTGAAGTATGCAAGTACACCAGTACATACTTGAATCAGGACACAGCCTAAGAGTAGTCCTATGCACCTGTAGCTATTTGAACATTCGTGGCATAGAACCGAACGAGCGATTATGGCGACACCAATCCGTGTCAATCGTTCCGGACGATGCCGCTGGTTGGCGGTTTTTCTCGGGGATCTCCCGTTTCCCCCACCCTTGCATTCCGGCGCTGCTACATACTTACCTCGCTTCACCCTCATCAGCTATCAAGACCTCGCTGTCAAGAGACGCCCAAATCTCTTCACTCACTCACTCAGCAACCCGTGTACGTATCGTTTCGGCACATCTACACGCAATGATCTGAACTGGAGTGCGATGTTCCCGGAGCACACTGGTACTACGGGACTTCCTTCCGTGCCCCTATCATTCTGTCAGTGCGAAGTCTGCAGCAAAGTTCAGTTCATGTTCCTATACTAGTTTTGAGGGTTTCCGATCTGTACATTTTGCGATAAAGCAGTGTTGGTAAAGGACATTTTTAGTTATGCTGGAGAGCCCGGAAATAGTGTTTGTTAACAATAAATTTTGTGTAAGAAAATATGCTGTATTTATTTATTTTATAAAAAACCCTGCTTTATACAAAACATTATTTTAATGAAAATAATCACATTTAAATTTATACCAAAAAAATTAAATATTGCAATTTATATGATGACCTCGTCACCATTCGGCACAGGTTGGTAGCACTCTTGCCGAGACTCTGGTGGTTGAAACATGAGTTAGCAGTCCGCTCTAGTGGGTGGGTGATACTAAAAATAAATGGTCAGTAGAAGTAGTATAGAGCCGAAGGGGACTGGAAGGGGCGGAGTCCGGCCGAATAATTAATAAAGGCAAGTCATTTACCCATTAAAGAACCAATTTAAAATATTGGCGAGGGTGGTTATGGTGGGACCTCCGAAAATGTACGTTTTTTAAAAACAGTTTTAATACTAATTTATTAATAAATTTTTTATAATTTTTTAAATATAATTTTTTTTTTTAGCTTTTACAATTTTTTTAAGATTTAAAAAAATTTGGGTTCAAAGACACTCAAGGTTACGGGTACAGGGTCAAAGTCAAGGTCACCTGGATCCAATATGTTGGTTGGGTGATGTCACAACATGGCGGCTGGCCGGCTCTGACTCCGGTGCCAGGTGCCACTTTTGTCCCATTTAAAATACTTTGTGCCAGACTCATCATAACTATTCTACTAACGTGCGTTCAGCATCATAACTATTATACTAACGTGCGTTCAGCAGCTTCGTGGGGAAAAACGTGTATTTCAACACCCTGCAACAAAGTTCAATCTTCAGGTATATAGTCCTCTTACGATGATTCATCACACGCAAGAAGTTTCCACTTGTGCTTGCTCGGCGAAGGATTGAGATTCGCTTTAAGCTGTCCCTACACGATACCCAAAGCTACATTCTGTTCTACCCAAGGGCACAACAGAAGGCATAACATTTTCTCTAGCAGAAGAGAAGAAAGAATGCATCAGTTCATACCAATATTTTACCCTAAAGTGCTAACAGAAAATTGTAAATGGCAGGCCAGACAACTCGCAAACGGCAGCGAGTCCGCAGGTGACAGGGGTACAAATGTAATCAAATCTTATATGTAGGCCCTTCGTGGTGCATCCGAAAATTACGAACACGGTTTTTTTTCTGAAGAGTGCACTTATTTATGTTTCTGAGTATGAGTACTATTAATGCATCGAAAATGACACGAGTAACGGCACTGTTTATGTATGGAAAACAAGATAGTGTATTCACATATATGTACGGCGAACATTCAAGCGACTCATTAAAAATTACTGGATTTTTTAATATTTATCCTTAACAAGCATAATAATCAATCTTGCTCTTTCCGTAATTAAACAAGCTTTTGCGGATAGGAAGTCAAAAGAAGAAAAAAATATATTTATCCTCAAAATAAGGCTTTTATGTGTGTATGTTGTCATTATTCTACAAACCTCAAATTGTCTACTTCAAAAACCAATCGATTTGATTAGTAAACAACCACAGCCAGTCGATAGCACTGTGCAGTAACGTGCGTATTATTGCTATTAAACAAAGATTTTCTAGAAATAGACGTTTTCTAACACGAACATCAGTTATAAACAGCAGTTATGTATTACATAAAATACCTAGAAAAATTCCGTTATATGACTAGAAAACATAAAATCACGCGGGGCGGACCCACGCACTAACCCATTTTTTTTTAAGTTGACATATGGCGAGTGACGTTTGACGGAGTGAGTGTAATTGGCCGTGTGACATCTCAAGTAGACCGACTTGATGTCATAGTCACAGTACACAAGTGCGCGACATGCGACACGCGACATTCTGCCTGGGAAACACCGCGGGGCGCGAACCCCCGACCCCCGACAACAAGTTGGCTACTTTGCCCCTGCGCTATGAGGGCAGAGCGCTAACTAAGGTACGTACACTACTTACGAAGCAGTCGCGTCAATGTTATATATATATATATATATGACAAAATTCCTCAGTTAACACGTATTTCGTAACGTTGCGTTTATTGTTTTACTATGGCAGTTGGAGTAATTGAAACGTTTCCCGTCACTTACGTCTACATTCAGTTTCATTTTGTACATAAATGCGTTTTACAGATCTCGTAATATTTTCGTAAACGGATATATACGGCTTGAGGTTGTTACTCGAGTGTCCGCCATCTTGTCTGTCGAAGTTCCGTGGGTATAGTATACATTTAGAACACGTTCTATTACCGTTTCGAGCAAGCCCATGGGTACGAAAACTGTTATATCCGGAGCCAAACATGGGTGCTAAAGCGAGTTAGAATATTATAAGGATTGTAACAGTGTTCCTAATAAACAAAATTCAATACGTATCTAACTGGAAATTATAGATAAAAATTTATTTTTAATTGGAACAAAACAACTTTTTTTCATTTCTAATGAAAATTATGTAAACACAAAAGCAGAATGTTTTTTCATTATAATAATTAACTAAAACATTTTCTGTTGATTGGCCATTAGGCATTTTTGCACGAAATACCACGGCCATCTTTGCTCAAGTTGTAAGAGTGTACAGCGGACATAGTTAGCTGCCGTGATGAGTCGTGTTAACTGCGTTGGCTGCACTTTGCACAGACAAAGGCTCGTGGCATGTTACACGAGGATATAGCTGAGTCCCTTTGGTAGAGCTTTTGAAAAGTCTCCCCTTGTCTTTGTGCAGCAGATACTGAAAATTAGTGTTTTCCTAGATCCGACGAATAATATTCACGCATCGATATAGCGACATGTAAAACTGTTTGCAACCAGGAGATTCGTGCTCGAGTGTGTGTAAGTGAAACTAAGCCACCTTCAGTAGCATTTCATTGAAATACCGCCCATTTAAAGGATGTGGAGTTTAACTGGCTACTTTTCAAATCCTTGCTTATGACTTACATTTCAGCAGGTTTTGTAAACCTGAAATAGTGAAAATGACAACTGAGGGAAAATGGCTGAACTGGTAATCAGTGCGTGCACGATATTAACGCATCGATCGAGTGAGGTACTGAAATTTTCAGAATAGTAAATCAATTACTAACGTGTCAGTTGTTATTATTCTGTTCATGAAGTGATCATAATTAAGTGGGCATAGAGAAAGTGCGATGCTCAAAATTAAAACATAATATTTCTATTACAACTTTACGAGCTGGAACTACTATCCGTTCATCTCTGACAACTGTACTGGAAGCACAGTCATAAACATGTGTGCCGTTATTGGCAGGGAATTTTTTTTTACGTTTATTTCAAAACTGTACAATGAACCTCGCACCAGCTAAAATCATATGATAATTCAAATAACTCCTGCATATTTCCTTTATCGATGTGCATATTACTTACTGTAGGTACTTCAATCCGTGTTAACGTCTACATGAAATACTTTACCATAAGGAATTATATTCATATTGTGAAGTATAAAGTTTCTATTCAGTAAATTTTTTAATTTAAGAAAATTATATTAACTATTCTTTGGAAGCCACTTGCTATGATAATTTTTTAATGGTACAATTCATTTAGAGATCAGTATAAAGAATGCTGTTTACTTTGGAATAACTAAAACTAATGTATTTTTAGGAGCAGGTACTTCTACAAATTTCTTAAATATTGTAAACATATAAATACATAATTAACCTAGTGTATTATATATGTAACGATTTTGCAGATAACTGACAAGTTCTTAAATCAAGTTTTGAAAATGTCACTGCTAGCAAATTGATATATATTTTAACGGAAACAGCACTGCATGCTCCGATTCGATAGAGATGTAGGTAAAGGAGTTATACATCTTAAAGTAACATTTAAAATTACTTTGAAATTTGTGGATTTTATATTTAACTTAGATTCCATTTGTTCTATCCACATGAGATAAACAACTAATTATACACATGTTTACTTTACTGGAAATAATAGAGTTACAATCGCTTGACCCATAAAATTTCATCAGATCAGTGAAAGTAATAATTCTCATGCAATGAAAGGGCACAAAATGGCCAGGAAACTTGTGTTACGAAAAGTTGTTTGCAGTTATTTACAACATAATGGTATTTAATGTTTTCCATTACTTTATACACCACTAAAATTGTCACTGCCGAAAGTACCTAGTTCATCTCAAAACTGACATGGATACTTGTTGATGTTCCTGCAGTATGTTGCTGTTGCAGAGTCTGACATAGAACTGATTTAAAACACTATTCCTTGTTCTTCAACCTCTGTCTCACTTCTCTTTTCAATACACAAATTAATAAATGAAGGAAAAAACAGAGACACGAAAGATTAGATTGATCAACAACGCTAAAAATGCCTAAAAACCAGGCGAGAAATGTACATATACTCACCGTAAAAAAAATATTTACAACTACAACGAAGTTTAGGGTTACAATTATATTCGGAAGGAAAACAAGAGTCACCAAGAAAAATATATTATTACAAACTGACACTGTTGTAAGCAATATGTTTCTGAGTATGGCGTCGAGCATCATGTTTAGGGAACACATTCCTCTAGACATCGCGGTATGCATTTATAAAGGTCTTTGATGGTAGCCTGCGATAATCCATTATGAAAATCATGAATATTGGCTCGCAGTTCCTGCTGATTTTGCGTCAGGGGTGGACTCGTGATAGAGCTGTTAATAGCATTATGCTCATTTTCAATCCGGGCGTTGATTGTCCTGTTGGAATAGAGCACTGGTGAGGGCGTTCACGAGGGAGGGGCCACACTGGTTGTAGGAACTCACTAACGTAAAGTTGGGCTGTCAGATTGTTCGTGATGAATACCACTGGTGATGGAGCATCGTACTACATCTCACACCATGGCATCAGACCGTCTGGAGGTGTGACACTAAACCGTACATCTTGGCACTGCCCAAGTTGTCTTCACACACGGATGTGTTGGCCGTCGCTACCAAGACAAAAGTGGGACTTATCACTGAAGATTACCCGCTGCCGTTCTGCATGGCTACATGAGAGTCTGCCACGACACCGTTGCATTCTGTGGCGGAGTTGACGTGGTGTTAAGGGCAGTTGGCTTGCGCCCACGTAGTCCTGCGTCGTGCAGCCGTCTGCTCAAGGTGCTGGGTGGGCATCACTGCTCGCGGAATGTACACAGTTGTGTGCTCCGCGCATGTCGCACAGTCTGCTGACTCTCCCCGGGTGTGCTCCATGGCGGTCTCCCAGATCCTGCGTGTGCGCGCCTTTCTCTATCCACTGGCGCCAACAGCGTACTACTGTAACATCCACACAGCCGGCGCGGCGCGCATTACGGCGAAATAACCATCCCGCTTTCAGCAGCACTACGATGTGAACGCCTCCAGCTGTTCGGAATGCTGTGGAACAAGTCTCCGAGGCATACTACCATTTGAATGGGTGGTATCCACACATCAGCATTAGTCACAATGTAAAGCATGGACTCTGAGACGATCGTATATATAGTCTATTCGCAGTTTCTTCACACTTGNCAGCATTAGTCACAATGTAAAGCATGGACTCTGAGACGATCGTATATATAGTCTATTCGCAGTTTCTTCACACTTTTTGGAAAAAAACCCTTTGTAAAATGACACCATGTATGACTTGCTTGGTTGTTTCGTTACTATATCACGTACCACAAGCGTTTGTTAATTCTGTTACCGTAAAGGGACCTTATATCTGGTTAAATTGAACTTTACTAATATTCTCTCTATAAATTATAATATTTGATTTATAATTAATGTTTATAAAAGCAGGGAGAAAATAGGTATGTTGGTATTGCCTAGTAAGAAATAGTTCTCATTCAAAATATAATTTCATTGACTGCAGACGAATGTGGTGAGTTGTCCCGTTGGTGTAATTTTCTATACTCGGTNCAGCATTAGTCACAATGTAAAGCATGGACTCTGAGACGATCGTATATATAGTCTATTCGCAGTTTCTTCACACTTGTTGGAAAAAAACCCTTTGTAAAATGACACCATGTATGACTTGCTTGGTTTTTTCGTTACTATATCTCGTACCACAAGCGTTTGTTAATTCTGTTACCGTAAAGGGACCTTAGATCTGGTTAAATTGAACTTTACTAATATTCTCTCTATAAATTATAATATTTGATTTATAATTAATGTTTATAAAAGCAGGGAGAAAATAGGTATGTTGGTATTGCCTAGTAAGAAATAGTTTTCATTCAAAATATAATTTCATTGACTGCAGACGAATGTGGTGAGTTGTCCCGTTGGTGTAATTTTCTATACTCGGTTAGGGCTGTTGCCTGGTTTGAAAGCAGCAATAATCTAGTACATGTTAGCGAAATTAGATTTTTGAAGCCAATTTTGAATATGTAAACTTGAAAGAAATACCTAAGTGTGAGAAATTGTACTCTCAAGCTCTGTATCAAGGCAAATATCACAATTTGTTTTTCAGTGATTTTTTATTTAATTACTAAAGCAATTTCCAGGAAAAAAAGCCATAATTTAATGGTATTAAATTCTTCAATAGCAAAGAAGAACGGACTTTTCTGCCCAAAAAAGTCCTTGATGGTATATATTATTATTTACTCTGAAGCGAGAGTAATATCCTGGAAGTAAAACTTAGGCAGGGCTTCAGAAAAGTTGGAAGTAACCGAGAATGAACTATAGTCCAGCAAGTAGAGCGATAATAACCGCCCTTGTTGACGCCCCTTGTAAGGCCGAGCACCAAAAGTGAACCATGTGCATTAGGGCGGAACGTTTTTTTTTAAATTAAATTCTAATAGTGCGGAATANTGCGGAAAAGTTGCATTTAACAATAATTTTTAGATATGCAAACCTTTTAGATCGATTTAAAAGCATCTTATGCTGCCACATCAATCCTAAAGTTTTATAAAATTGACAATAATTCGCTCTCTAGCTGTTTTCGTTACAATAGCCTTTTACACTAAAGTTGTAATAAGAATCCAATTTACCGCGCATCCAAGACGAATGGAATCGAATCGCGTCGCGAGATATACTTCACTCTTTACCCGCCCCTCACCCCTTCACACCAAAGTCAGTCGCTCGCGCCGCTTTCATGCGTGAAGACAAATTGCAACTTTTAGTGCTAGCGGCTATCGTAGATCGTCTTAATTCGATTGTTTCTTAGTAGATTAAGTACATTAGGTACTAATATTATTATTTCTGTGAATGAAGTGATACAAATATTATGGAGACTAAATCCAAGTGAATACGAGGGAGAAACTGAATTGTGCTGTATTTGGTGCGCCTAAACCACTCTATGAGTCCGTTTTATCTACATTTGGCGATGTGATGAAGTTATATCTCTGGATAAAACACGAAATTAAATCTAAGAAACCTATGAAAGAACCATCTTTCAAAGAAATTGCAACCGACGTCGTAGTAGAAGTAGAAAAGTTATGGCAGAAGGCTTCAATACCGACAGTATCACACACACGAGTTCTCCAGATGTTGCGGTGTTACCATGATAAATATCGAGCATTGATAAAGAACTATAGACAGAGAAAAGGCCAAACTAGTCTCACTGCCAAGATTAAATCTTTTCAACATGACGCAAAATCGAAGTTGTTCGATATTTCCGCTTGCAAATGCGTTGATTTCCAAAAGTGTGTTTGCCCAAAAATCCGCAAGGTTCCAGAAGAAGAACGCGGGTTTCTTATGGACCAAAGAAGCCAACGCAAGATGATCATGGGCGCGGTAGATGTCGTTGCTTCACGAACGAACGAACAGAAATATCAAAGGCAAGTTCTGAGAATGTCACGCCTCACTAAACGTGGGATAACTAAGCCAACCAATGCATCGCGATTAACTTCTGATACGGAGTTGGATAGCTTGCCTTCTTTGAGTGTGGAAAGTGAAGAATTTCTGCCGTCACCAGAAAAGAAAAATAAACAAAATCTCGCTCCATACATTAAGAATCGAATGACTTTGCCTCTATNAAATCTCACTCCATACATTAAGAATCGAATGACACTGCCTCTCTCTAAACTGGCATTAGCTTGCGACCGAACTGGTGTTTCTGACAGAAGTGCAGCGTTAATCGCTAGTGCTGTTTTACAAGATGTTGGAATCTTACAAAAAGAAGACTCGACGAAGGTAATAGACAGGATGAAAGTAAGAAGACAGCGAGAAAAAAACCGCAAAAAATTCCAGAAAAGAGATATGGAAAATACCGAACTGCTTCAGGGCTTGTATTTTGATGGAAGAAAGGACGATACGATTAAGATCGAGAAAAAAGCTGAAAAATCATACCGAAAAACGGTAAAAGAGGAACATTATTCTTTGATCCAGGAACCAGGTTCTATTTATATCGGGCACGTAACTCCATCATGTGGTACTGCTAAATCTGTTTCTACATCGATTATTGCGCATTTGGAAAACAACAACTTTGATTGTTCAGAACTGGCTGTTGTTGGTTGTGATGGTACAGTTGTTAATACTGGACATAAAAATGGGGTAAACACGAAGATAGAATCTTTTCTCGGGCGACCAGTTCAGTGGCTGATATGTCAACTACACGCCAATGAACTTCCTTTACGTCATCTCTTTCAACACTTAGATGGATCAACGACCGGCCCACGCGAGTTTTCAGGCACTATCGGAAAACAACTGATCGGTTGCGAAAACCTCCCTGTAGCAGCGTTCCATCCAATTGTCACAGAGATGCCTGCCGTTGACAAGAAGGATTTGAGTACAGATCAGAAATATTTACTAGAAATCTGTAACGCTGTTGCAAGTGGCATCTGTTCTGAAAGTTTGTCTCTGAGAGATCCTGGTCGGATTTCGCACTCTAGGTGGCTGACAGCTGCAAACAGGATTCTTCGCCTCTATGTTGGAACTGAGAAACCATCTCGCAATCTGGAAATACTGGCCGAATACATAGTAAAGGTATACGCTCCCGTTTGGTTCGACATAAAATGCCATCCATCCTGTAAAGACGGCGCAAAACATGTTTTGAAAACCATCCATGCGTCGCGCTACCTGAATGAAGACTTGAAGGCGGTTATAGACCCTGTTATTCAGCGCAACAGTTACTTTGCGCACCCGGAAAACATTTTGCTGGCAATGATTTCCGATGAGAGGAAGCACATTCGGGAGCTTGGCTTACGAAGAATTTTGGCGGCGCGGGCTAGCACACAAGAAAGTCGTACTTTCGTTATTCCCACTTTAAACTTTGAAGCTCTGGAGTACGAAAACCTGATTTGTTGGCAGTCTTGTACTGTAACTGCCTCCGCTTACGTTCTCAGTTAAGCAAAAAGAACTCGAGGATTTAATAAATTCAGGAGAGACAAACTTGGCGTTTCCGAAGTTTCCTTGCCACACTAGAGCCGTCAAAAGATGCGTCAAATTGGTCACGGAAGCTTCAGCAGCTGTTTGTGGAAATGTCAAGANTTCCTTGCCACACTAGAGCCGTCAAAAGATGCGTCAAATTGGTCACGGAAGCTTCAGCAGCTGTTTGTGGAAATGTCAAGAGAGACGGCTTTGTTCGTTCTAGGCTGGAATTTCGAAAAATAATACCTAGATTCGAGACAAAAGTCGATTATGTAGTATAAAGACAAGCCTTTACCTTTAATGTAAGATAATTAGTATAGGAAAACTCCGAGGTCTTTGTGGCAGCACATGATATTTTTTGTTTTTTTTTTAATAATTTTACATGTTCATTGTAGAGCCTAAAAGGCAACTTATTTGCGCTATTAAAAATGACTTGGAGAAAAAAAATTTTTTTGCCTTTTTGTTCCACCCTAATGTGCATGCCTCACATTGTCAAAACTACACACCACGTTTCATTCCTGTCGATTGCTTTCTTGTGCGTTCAAAGGTTTTTTGACGATATTGTATACATATCAGACCTCATCGCTATTCATACTCCAAATATTAAAGTGAGTGCTTATCAAATAAAATATTTACAGTTTCTCGAGGCTATATTTTTAAATACAATATCCACTAATTTGTATTATACTATCACACATTTCAATACTAAATTTAATACACACTTACTATTATCCTGAAAATTATTTTATTTTTCCCGCAAACCTGTTAACCTCAATTCAGTGCCTCACTACAATGTAAGTAACTTTACGTATATAGTACACTGAAGAACCGAAAAAACGGGCACACCTGCCTAATATCGTGTAGAGCCCCCGCGANGTAACTTTACGTATATAGTACACTGAAGAACCGAAAAAACGGGCACACCTGCCTAACACGCAGAAGTGCCGCAAGACAACGTGGCATGGACTCGATAGGAGTGCGAGGTGGTGGAGATCTCTTCTGAACAGCACATTGCAAAGTATCCCAGATATGCTCAATAATGATCATGTCTGGTGATTTAGGTGACCAATGGAAGTGTCTTAAGTCAGAAGAGTGTTCCTGGAGCGACTCGGTAGAAACTCTCGACGTGTGCGGTGTCGCATTGTCCTGCTCGAATTATCCACGTCCGTCGGAATGCAGAATGGACATGAATGGGTGCAGGTGATCGGACAGGATGATTACGTATCTGTCACCTGTCAGAGTCGTATCTAGACGTATCAGGGGTCCCATTTCACGCCAACTGCACACGCCCCATACCACGACAGAGCCTCCACCAGCTCGAACAGTCCCCTGTTGACATGTAGGGTCCATGGATTCATGAGGATGTCTCCATACCCGTACACGTCCATCTGCCCGATACAATTAAAAACGAGACTCGTCAGACCAAGCAACGTGTTTCCAGTCATCAACANTGCACACGCCCCATACCACGACAGAGCCTCCACCAGCTCGAACAGTCCCCTGTTGACATGTAGGGTCCATGGATTCATGAGGATGTCTCCATACCCGTACACGTCCATCTGCCCGATACAATTAAAAACGAGACTCGTCAGACCAAGCAACGTGTTTCCAGTCATCAACAGCTCAATGGCGGTGTTGACGGGCCCAGGCGAGGCGTAAAGCTTTGTGTCGTGCAGTCAACAACGGTACACAAATAGGCCTCCATCTCCGAAAGCCCATATCAATGATGGTCCGTTAAAAAGTTCGCACGCTGGCACTTGTTGATGCCCCAGTATTGAAATCTGCGTCAATTTGAGAAAGGGTGGCACATCTGTCACTTTTAATGATTCTCGTCAGTCGTCGTTTGTCCTGTTCGTTCACAATCTTTTTCCGGCCGCAGCGATGTCGAAGATTTNGATTCTCGTCAGTCGTCGTTTGTCCTGTTCGTTCACAATCTTTTTCCGGCCGCAGCGATGTCGAAGATTTTATGTTTTACCGGATTCCCGATATTCACTGTAAACTAGTGGTCTTACGCGAAAATCCAAATTGTATCACTACCTCGGAGATGCTATGTACCATCTCTCTTGCGCCGACTATAACAGCACGTTCAAACTCACTTAAATTTTGATAACCTGCCGTTGTAGCAGCAGTAACCGATCTAGCAACTTCGCCAGACGCTTGTTGTCTTATATAAGAGCTGCCGACCGCATCGGTTTACTCTGATTTGTTCCATACCTCTGGTATTTGCATACGCACGCCTATAGTAGTTTTTTTGGCTCTGNCGCATCGGTTTACTCTGATTTGTTCCATACCTCTGGTATTTGCATACGCACGCCTATAGTAGTTTTTTTGGCTCTCCAGTGTATGTAATTGTCGCCCGAAACATCCCATAATACTATGAGCGATAAATACTACGTTCATGAAATTTACCGAAAATTTAATAGAACGCACTGAATGTTCCTCNCCATAATACTATGAGCGATAAATACTACGTTCATGAAATTTACCGAAAATTTAATAGAACGCACTGAATGTTCCTCGTTGTTAAGAAGATATCAAAATTTTATAATCAAAGGAATAACTGCGTAACCAAGTTTTTAAGCAAAGCAGCTAAGCTTCGCCTCCACAAACTTTACTTCACTTTTTATATCTAAATAAAATGTCTATATATATACATATATATATCGTAATATAATTATTAGGTATTCAGTTAACAACTGATAAGTGAAAACATATGACCAGTTTAAGGGCGTATTTTACTTATATTTAACCACCAAATAATACTGTTTACTTAATTACTGTACACATTGAAAATCGAAATCATCATATAAATGTGATATAACATTTATTGATATATCATATTTTTTTTCTCTTTTAGCGACACGCATTTTTCAAATAAACTTTACTTCCTTGATATACCCTGACATTTGCAAATAAGAGGTATCTGTTCCTACTTTGTGAAACTGTTAATAACAAACGACAGACGAAAAACTTTTCTTTGCAGTTTATCAAGATTTTTGAGAAAGAAAATTAAGACGTGCCAGGAGACACTCATTTTTTCTGTTGAAACAATTGCTTTCTAAAATAACATTTCTTTATAAGGGATAAAGAATACACACATTAATTTATTTATTAAAATTTTTTTTAATACTATTTATATTTGGTTGATTTCGCGGAACAGGTAAACACATTTTCATTTTNTTTATTTATTAAAATTTTTTTTAATACTATTTATATTTGGTTGATTTCGCGGAACAGGTAAACACATTTTCATTTTGACACATCTTTCAAGAAATGAAATCATTTATAAATACTAAGTTTTCTTGTATGAATAAAAATTATTATTCGCGGTAAGAATAAACGAGCAACTAACCACACCTTTTATACTAACGGAGTGAAGTGGAGAGACTTGGGCGTATCTTAACATCGAGTCTGAGGGTGANAACTAACCACACCTTTTATACTAACGGAGTGAAGTGGAGAGACTTGGGCGTATCTTAACATCGAGTCTGAGGGTGAAGACAGGCGAGGATGGACCAGCGCCGGAATGCAAGGGCGGGGGATACTGGATATTCCCGAGAAGGCGCGCCAACCAGCGGCATCGTGCGGCACGATCGGCCCCGCCGGCAATCGAACCCGGTTCGCCTAGGTGAGAGGCGAGTAGTCTTACCACTACACCACTGTGGCCCCTTTTATACTAGAATATTCCGGTATTCGATAAGATGGTATTTGTCATTTTTCATTGGACATTTGTAGAAAGGAACTTGCACGGCATTTCTTGGACTTTCTATATCAAGCGTATGATCAAATTGAGAAATGCAATAATGAAAGGCGAATATTACTTTCACAAACATAAATGTAATTCGGCGCAATGTGACAAAGGAAGTGAGTTGGAAAAAAGAATTAAGTTAAATTCGTCATACTTGGCCCACGGCTCCACGCGCGCTGACTGCCCGGTTCAGCGGTAACCATCTTGAATTTATTCGAGGCAGCCTTCAAAGGTATTGGATAAGCCCAGATAGAGTATGTGTCAGCATGTGTAATCAAACAACCTTGACATCTGCTCACACCAACGCAAGCGTGTAACCAAAACAAATCATTCCATTCAAACAATATCACTTGTGTTAATTAGTTTGGCCAACAAGAGTATTCCGGATGATCAGAACTATTAAAACTACAGTAAAGTGCCATATAATAGTTATTTGGCAAAACTATCATTGTTGTAAGGACGTGCGAATTGGACATGTGACTTTAAGCTATTTATGTGCGAAGTTGANATTTGGCAAAACTATCATTGTTGTAAGGACGTGCGAATTGGACATGTGACTTTAAGCTATTTATGTGCGAAGTTGAAATTCTCTAAGTTCATATCTATATCTTCAGCGAAACACTTTATCTGAGCGTCGTAACTCACTAACACGTTTCTCTCCTTTCCGGTGACTGTATACGCAACTGCAGTCTAGTCATTCCCAGTAGAGGCGCATGAAACTCACCAGTTCAAACGCGTGCTCTATTATAAAACTTATATTTTGGGTAGTCACGATGATGACACTGCGTGTGAAAATACATTCATTAGTTGCACAAGAAACAACTTTATCAGTGTTTAAAAAAAATACATACACCTTAATTTATGTTTTACTAACCTTCACATAACATCTGATTTTATCACAAAATTTTGTAAGTTAGCATGTTCAACACAAGCGCATGAGCATAGATGAAAACAATTAATTTTCCAATGACTAAGTTACCTGAAATTAACTGTGGTGATTTTATGGTGCCTCCTCCGTCTGATTCTTCGACTTTCTTGTTGACCATTATTGGGGAAAATTTTGTCACGAATTCTTGTACACATATATTTATTTTATTGTTGCATATTAATTTATATTTTATGCTTTTCTCATAACCAAATTTGGCAACGGATAATATACAACTAATTCCTGAGTTTACTTCTAGCCTACTTTCCGAAGGAAAGAAAGGCTCATGAAATCACTTTCCTTTCTATGTGTGTCAGTGTGTGTCTCCCCCTTAAAATTTTAGAACGCGTGAACCGAAATTCGCCAAACTTGGAACACATCTAATTTGTAGTAAGGACACCAGACTTTTATAGATTTCAATTACGTCGGGCACTTACTTCCAAAAAAGCAGTCATTTTAAAACACGGGGTGATATGTCATATCTCGGGAAAATGCAACCGATTTGAACAAATTTTTGTATACTAGGCATTAAATTATGAGATGGATATTGTTGTTTGTCCTCCTTTTGGAAATCTGCACCAAATGAAGAAATTAAAGATTTAACATTATATCTTGAAAACTATTGAACCAATTCTCACCCAATTTGGCAGGTAAGTATAACTATGATAGCCCAAGTAAACGTAAGTATTCAAACTTTACTAGGTACTTATTTCCAAAATGGCAGCATTAGAAATGTTTTAGATTTGTTTCGTATATCTACCATACCATTTAAACTATCTAGACTTAATTTTGTATGGTGAAAGTATATTTTACAATTATCATATATGCAAAGACATAACCACTTTTCTTGGCCATTTTGAAAAACAGTGCCATACGAATAAATGAAGTGATTATGAAATATCGCAGTAAAAATTAACCAATTCTTACCAAATTTAGCAAACAGGTAGTACTGAAGCAGATTATTTCAAGAGATATGTTTTAAGGATGTCAGACACTTATTTTTAAAATGGCGGACATATAGCTCTTTTAGTTAAGCATGCTATATCGTCGAAATTATGTAATCAATTCCAACATAACTTTGTATGCTGGCATTAGATATTACACCTATAAACTGTATCTAAATGTAGTATCTTATTTCCGCCATTTTGTAAGATAGCACCATGCGAATAAATACAATTTTCATGTAATATCTCGGGAAACAATCGACAGATTCTACAAAATTTATGAAAAAAATAGTACTGCGCAGGTGATGTATTCTGTTATGTTTTAAGTAGGTCAGGTACTTATTTTCAAAATTGTGACTATATAAATATTTTAGCTCTGTATACAATTAAACAAATTCCAACTTAACATTTTATGCTGGTAGTGCCTATTACAACCATCAGATATTTCTATGCAGAGCCCACTTTCTTTGCGGTTTTGTAAGATAGCCCCACCCATAACAAATAAAATGTTAACCTAATATCTCAGAAAAAAGTAAACCCGTTCTTACAAAATTTGGCAAATTTGTTGTATTGCGGTAGGTTTTATTATTATATATTTTGTTTTAATTATGACGCTCTTATTTTTAGAATGGCGACTATAAAATCATTTTAGTTTTGTTTTCTGTATCAACAGAGCTATGTTATCTATTTTAACTTTACTTTGTATATTAGCAGTATACAATCATCTTATGTGCTAATACGTTACTCTTTTGTCCTCTATTTATGAATTTCAACATATGAAAATTACGGAAGTTTAATGCCTTATTTCTAATACCAATCAACCGATTCCCAACAAATGTTACTGTGTAACATTTCAAATAATTTGTACCAATTGGTCACACAAAATGCTACAGAATTCCATGCCAACTTTCATGATATAAATGGTTAGGCAACGATGTTCAAAATGGTGGCGTCATAAATAATTTTGGCAAGTTTACCACATTTACTTAAGCATTTAACCAAATCCAACTAAAATTTGAATGTAGACTGTAATTATTAGAAGCATCGTATATAGAGAATTTTTTTTTTTTTAGGAAATTTTGTACTATACCATCAAATAAGAATAAAAAGTTTTTTATGCCATATCTCAGGGACCAAACAACCTATTTCCACCAAATTCTTCACACAAGTAGCGCTACGGTAGGCCATGCAAACTTACATGTTTTAAGTGGATCAGTCACTTATTTTCAGAATGACGGCCCTGGAAATATTTTAGGTTAGCAAACCCTGTCATTCGAATTATTTGACTGATTAAAACCGAAGTTGATTCTCCGAACCCAACCTCCATAATGCCATGCATTACACGCTAGCTTATTGTACAATGTTGTATAGGTTCAAGTCCCAGGTAAGTCACGTGTGTATTTGTAATTGTCTCACTACTGCTGCATGCTTTTCTGGTTTAATTTTTAATGTTATTGCTTTCAAAGAGAAGTTAAGTCCTACCTAATAACTCAGCTTTCAAGAACTTATTAAACATTTTGTTGCACGCGTGTTGAGGGAGGAAAGCAGGCTCTTTAGTTATATCAGTAACTTCTTGTTTGTAGCTCTGTTAATACCTCAGGTAAAATTCCCTGTATTACGAAAGAACTAAGATCACCAATTACTTTGGTTGTTTTTTTAACATTTTGATAAAATTACTTGTAGTTATCAGATAAATATATTTACGATAATTTAACATGCATTAACAACAATCGCTCTATGCTTTCTTATTGACAACATCACTAAGTCGTATTAAAAGGCATGTTTCTTCGCCTTCGGTACTTGACTTCATACATCCTCTACAAAACTGGCATTATGCTCCACCATGGTTACCGTTATATCTCGACAAATGCCTTCTTGTACTCCTACGGTCTTCGTGAGGCCGTGGTGGCACAGCGGCTAGAACGATTGCCTCCAACCAAGGCGAACCAGCGAAGATCCAGATTTTACTGCTGTGAAAATGTTGTTTTGGCACATAGACACAGTGCGCAAATTCTTGGTTTTTTTATTTATACCGGGGCCGCGGTGGTGTAGTGGTCAGACTACTCGCCTCCCACCTAGGCGAACCGGGTTCGATTCCCGGCGGGGTCGTTTCCCGAATTTTCGCACGTGGGATTCATGCCGAACGATGCTGCTGGTCGGTGGGTTTTCTCGGTAATCTCCCGCTTCCCCCGCCCTTGCATTCCGGCGCTGCTCCATACTCACCTCGATTCACCTTCGACGGCTCTCAAAGACCTGGTGTTCAGTGCTGCCTAAACCACTCCACTCTAGTATGGTGTTCGTGTTGTGTCACCCTTGTCTAACAGTGACAATTATGGAACAATGCGTTCACATAAAAGCCCGAAATTTTCATACAATACTTTAAAACCACATTTAAAAATTGGACTATTAAAAATACTTAGTGTCGATAATTTATGAAAATAATTATATGTATAATAATTTTCTCTTTGTCGTTTTCCATTTGTACTCGGTTCATGCTCATTAATCACTAATTATTTGGCTAGGCTACACCCGATAGTTTATTCATAATTATTTTATATTTTTTAAATTTATGTCGTACACATCTGAAGAAATTTCTGTAAACCATACAAACTCTTTACATTTACATGTCAGAAATAAAATCTTTACATGTTAGAAATCAGAGTTCGCATCTCTGTAAAAATGTGAGCTAGAGATAGAGAATAATTTCAAGAAATAAAATAACAAACAAATAATTTTAATGTAAAATTTTATTTATTAATGTCAAATATTCATTTTTCTGAAACTTGAAACCAATCTTCCAAATTTTCTGGAGCTATTTGTTGTTCCTCCAAACCTCTTTCTTTCCTCCAGACTTCGTGCACTTTCTTTCTCTTTTTTCCTTGCTCTCATTTTCTCTGGGCTTTGAATGGCGCTGCAACTAAAATGTGCGCCTGAGAAATAAAATATTATCTTCCGTGTGAAGTACCTGAAAGGTGACACAAATTAACCATCAGAACTGTAGCGGTGGCACTTATATAAGACTATGTATAGAATTAATTAAGAACTACGGGCTCAACGTCTACCGTTTGCACCAAGAAAGACTAAGTACGCCGTGACTTCATTAAGGCGGTTCTATACCGCTTGAAATACGCCGGGACCCCTTGATTGAAAAAGTAGTAAGTATCATATGGTACTCCGTGTTCTATAACTTCAGTCGTACCGGAGACTGTGCTCAAACTCAATTTAGTAGAGAACTGTGGTTTCACGGCTGGACTAGGCGTAAAGTTCCCCCTCTCTCAGCATATCGGACACTTCCATTTACTTTGGTTTGGGCAATTAGGANCACTTCAATTTACTTTTGTTTGGGCAATTAGGAAAAAAAAAAAAACATTTTGAAAATGTCACTACTCTTCTATAGCCTTATTCTTAGCCATATCTTGCATCATTAACATTACAACGCAAAATAAATTTAGCTTAATAAAGAATTTAATTATAATATAGTTTAGATCTGATATGTTCTGTCCGTCTAGAGTAGGGACAAACGTCGTGTTTTCTCAGTTTTTCTTCTTCAAAGTTTAAGAAAGCACGGGGCATAAATTAATGTTATAAAAGGTAATTGAGAAGTGGTGTAATCATGCCGAGATAATACTTGCTCTATGCCTTTGCATATTTGTTTACGGCGCAAGATATCGTGCTACAAGAACGCATCACTCTGGTAAAATATTTACTCACTTAGCTGACAAAACCATCATCTAGGACTGCCGTTCCTTAAGTTTTCAGTATTGGCTTCCAAAGCTCTGTACGCTTCGATAACATGTTTTGTCCCGTGCACTCCCAAATCAGTAGGAAATGAACAATCTGAGCATAGCGAGTGAAAAGGAGACTTGGGACGAAGAACTGGAAACTCGTGTGTAACGGACGGCTGGTGGCAGGCGCACTCAAGGGTCCCAGTGAGAGAGAGAGAGAGAGAGAGAGAGAGAGAGAGAGAGAGAGAGGACAGGCACACGTCTTGTCTCCTGGCTGGGTGACGTGATTATTGACACCACTTCCGGGTTCCATTACCTGCGCCATTAGCATGCGGCGAAGCTTTTAGCCCTGACATTAGAAAGAGAGCGGTAAGGTTGTGAAGGGAAGAGGGGCAGGAGGGACGCTCTCTGAGCGCCGCTGAAAGCTCCCCCCCCCCCC
>NQII01003211.1:263972-310522 GCA_002778355.1 Clitarchus hookeri
ATTAACCATGAACATGCAAAACACCCCATTTGAAACTCGTAGTTCACTTGTATTCTATATTTCAGGATATATGAGGCTTCTCAAACGCTGGAGACACTAGAGGTGGTTTAAAAAAGACAAACCTACCGTCTTCAACTATATGATATTTGAAATTCACGATTATACATAGTAGAAATAGCAGCGGTGTAAGAGACAATTTACTTTCCTTGCTGGAGGAGAAAAACGGCGTGATGATGAAACAAATCCATAATGTTATCGAGAAGCAGAAATTTGTCAGGGCTTTAGGTAGGTCGGTAACGCTCGGAATGAAATCGCCAACTTAACCTACTTATTGTGTAGATATGCGAACAGCTAAGATAATGGAGCTGGATTGATGTTCGTAAATTTAAGACAGGTGTTGGACTCAAACTCTCGCCGGCACTACCTCCTATAAATATGCACGATCACGACAGTCGAGGGTCCATACAAACTTTATTACTATAGTGAACGCTATGTGCATTCAGTTGGAAATGTGCATTACTGCCAGTAATTGAAATTGAGGTAATATGAAAAGTGATAAAGATAGTTATATAAGTAGTATAACTGGTAACAGTCGCAAAAATAGTAACATATTTACATTCTATTTTGATATAGTGTTTGCAGTCACCTGTAATAGGAACTGACATAGAATTAATAAATACATGGGCAAGCATTTATTAATATTAGCAGTAGCGGCAAAAGTAATAACAGTGTGAGCAGTAGCATTCTGAATGTTATTAGTGACAGTGTTAAAAAGTATGCCACGTTATTTTAATAAGTGACGTTGTGATAATAGTAACGTTCTCAGACAACTTAAAGTGGTAGATTATATATATACACCACATATCGAAAAAGATAAAATAGGCAAACAATACATTTTCCAGGGCGAAACTAAGATTACGCACATATCTATGCAAAAAATAAACAAAAGAAAACCAGTAACCTCTGGATAAAAGCTGTGTAAGAGCACTGAAAACCACATCCTATTACGCAGAATAAACAACATCCTCCTCAAGAAAATTGACCGTGAGTAATAGAGAAAAAAATAATTCCCCAAAAAAGAAACGTTTGTGAGTCAAACTTTTCGAAACAAATACATGCTTTTNATAATTCCCCAAAAAAGAAACGTTTGTGAGTCAAACTTTTCGAAACAAATACATGCTTTTAAATGACATTAAAGAATGTCATGAAACCCGCGACTTATCGAAAGCTGCACTTCTATCACAAAACGATTCTCTGGATAAGCGAGGGACACACTCGACCACGCATGCGTACGTCCACAAACAGGACAAAGGCCGGCGCAACGCGAACGGACTCGCTCGCTCGCTCTTGCCAGCGTACATAACACACAACCGATAATGGCTGGCCGGCTTTTGTGGCCGTTGCCTGAACGCTCTTGACACGGCAGATGTTGCAGTCGCCAATTGTCGGGACTCTCGTCGACTTCAACGTCGATGAAACCCCAAAGGTCTAGAGTATTCACAGAACTGATTTTAGTAGTCATACCGAACATGAAAATAAAGTCACCTACTTTTTAATGAAATAAAAAATGAATTTGTATTTCGCAACAATGGAGATGTTTCTGTAGACTTGGGTAAACAGACACATCATTCTATACGATTTTCACGGTAAAGTTTACCCTATTGACGCCGTAGTTACTTTTAACTTTCAGCAATTTTTTATCCTCTAACCACCTTTCTAAATAAATATTGCCATGTAAGCAATAAACACAGTGAGTATATTCCACCGCACTCGGAAGTTAACGTCAAAGGCTAAAACAATTTTTTTGACTACTATTCCAAATGAGAGGGCTTTCAAAAGTGCTCACTTTACCGTGAATATACTATATAAGATGTTCAATGATTCTCAAGGCNTCCAAATGAGAGGGCTTTCAAAAGTGCTCACTTTACCGTGAATATACTATATAAGATGTTCAATGATTCTCAAGGCAGTTACGTGCCTTGTCAGTCTAATTTTGTTCAACAGTGTCATAATTCGTCTAAACGTAATTATTATTTTATAAGTAGCATTGACGTGAAAACATTTATAAGTAAAAATTCTTCGCTGCAAATAAAGTTGTTACTTCAAATAATTCCGTAATCAATATTTAACTATTTGCTTCNATAAGTAAAAATTCTTCGCTGCAAATAAAGTTGTTACTTCAAATAATTCCGTAATCAATATTTAACTATTTGCTTCTTATCGTATTAAAGAAACATACTTTTGAAATTAGCTGAGAATTGTGGTTGTTCCTTAAATTGTAGCACGGAACAGCTGATATACGAATGTTTATAGTTATATAGGAACCACATATAGTCTACCAAAGCAGATACAGTTTGACAGAAATTGGTTGAGTGGTTCTCATTCATAAATTCAACTTCACGTAACGGCAGCAAACCAACAGAACAAAAAAAAAAAAAAAAAAAAAAACAGAAACTGAGAGACAGACGGTATCAAGGAAAACTCATACTAAGTCACTAGAACGGCATTTGACATAACCGAAAAAAAAGTCAGGTTTCTACTCACGACTTCTCCATCTAGTTATGTACGATACCGCTTTATCAAACACTCTTTTGTGAGACATTTGTTTTCAGAATTATTCTTAAAGGGAGGTGATTTACTTTTAATCTACGGTCGTCAATAATTATAGGGCTACTCACATTATATGCTATTATGTGGCAGACTGACTCCGCCATATCAGATAATCGGTTCTCGCCATCGCCAACTATCTTAAGAGTCCCATTTTCCTCTTTACACCAACCCATCCTCCTCTGCACACACAAGTTTGTCTAATGCTTTGTAAATATAGTATTTCGTCCTGAAAAAAGAAAAGGGGGGGGGGGGCAAGCTGATTTTCTTGGGATTTAAAACAGTTAATATTAGATAACAATTTTCACAATGCTTTCCGCAATGTTTATTAACTTGGCAAAATATCAATTCAATCTAATAATTTCCTTATTTGATTGATATTGCTAAGCGACGTCATGTTTCCTAAAGTTCAGAAACATAAGAGCAGGGGCGTATCCTGGAGAGACTATGGTAATCTACCCACCTGCCTCCCTGTGTCACCTATTTTNAGAGACTATGGTAATCTACCCACCTGCCTCCCTGTGTCACCTATTTTTGTGCTGTTACAATTTTGTACTATTTAAGTTTTGTTAAAAAAGCAATTTCAAAAAATACATTTTATTTCCGTCCGTATCTATACTGTTATTCAACGTCACCTTTAATTTTAAAAATTTTTAGCCTACATGCAAAATGTTTTCGAATTTGTGTCAATATTCTTACTAAATAATGGCCCCAACCCTTCTTAGAAGATATTTTGTATACGCCCTTACAGAAGAACTGACATACAACATTACACGAAGATGTGTTCAATATATTCACGTGCAAATCCCCATTATATGTATGCATGTTAGTACATTCACCAGCTCTTTGTCCCTGTTCGCCATACATATAGTATCACGCCGTTCAAGGGCAAAAAGGTGATCTGCGGAATATATTTATACATACATTCACATATATTCCATTGTAACCGTGAGGTAACGACATAACTGTTTTTATCCTACTTTCCGAAAGAAAGAAAGGCACATGAGATCTCTTTCCTCTCTGTGTGTCTGAGTGTGTGTCTGTGTAGGTGTGTGTGTGCACGTGTGTCCTGGCTCCGCTCCACTTTTAACTTAAAACGCGTGAAACGAATTTCACCCAACTTGGTACAAACATAGTAATCAGTAAGAACTTCTGCCTTTTATAGTTATCAATCACGCTGGGCACTCATTTGCAAAATGACACTCATTTGCGAAATGGCAGCAATTTTAAAATTTAGGGTGATATGTCATATCTCGAGAACCAATCAACCGATTGAAAACAAATTTTGTATGTTGGCAATACATTCTGTAAACATTGAGTTTAGTAATATATAATGTTGTTGGACAGCAATTTTTAAAAAGATAGCACCACATGAAACAATAAAATATTAACTTCATATCTCGAAAACTACTGAACTATTATCGCCAGATTTGGCAAGTAAGTAATCATATGGCAGGCAATGTAAACTTATTCCATTTTAAATGATTATACACTTGTTTAAAAAAAGGTGGCAATACAAATATTTTAGGTTTATCTGGTATATCATATCTGTCATACCGTTTACAAATCTGAAGAAAATTTTGTATGCTCAAAGTATTTATTGCAAACATCACATACGCCAAGACATAGCCACTTTAGTTAGCCATTTTGTAAGATAGCCCCAGACGAATGTATAAAGTTTTTTTCAAATATCGGCAAACATTTGACCGGTTACTATCAAATTTGGCAAACAAGTAGTACTGTGGCAGGTGATGTAAACTGGTACGGTTTAAATTGGTCAGCCATTTATTTTCAAAATGGCGGTTATATGTATGTTATATTTACGAAACTACGAAACAAATTTCAACTTAGTCCCTAATTTTGTATGCTGGCAATATTTATTATAACCATCAAATTTGTCGATACAGAGCCTCATTCATCCGCCATTTTCTAAGATAGCTCCTCATGAAAAGAAAGAGGTGTTGTCATATCTCGGGAAACAATGAACGAATTTTACCCAATTTGGCGAAGAAGTTTTACTGTGTAGGCCATATTAATNTTGTCATATCTCGGGAAACAATGAACGAATTTTACCCAATTTGGCGAAGAAGTTTTACTGTGTAGGCCATATTAATTTGTATGTTCTAAGTGTGCAAGACACTTATTTTCAGAATAGTGGCTATAAAAGCATTTTAGCTTAGTATGCTATATCTACGAAGCTATGTAATAGATTATTAATTATCTTTGTACACTGGCAGTATCTATGACAGTCATCAAATGCACTAATATATAACAGCTTTGCCCTCACTTCATGCAGATAGTGACATGAAAAATTAGAGGTTAGCATTTCTCAAGAACCAATCAACCGATTCCCAACAAATTTGACACAGACGTAGTGCTAGAATAGGGTATTTTTAAACTAACACATGCTAGGTGCGGCACGCCTTTTTCAATGACATATAAAAAAAATTTAGGTTAGTATGTTATATCTATTTTACAATTAAACAAAATTCAAACACATTTTGTACATTTGCAGTATTCATATGCATACTAAGATACTCTTTTGCCAGGNGGGCAAAAAGGTGATCTGCGGAATATATTTATACATACATTCACATATATTCCATTGTAACCGTGAGGTAACGACTTAACTGTTTTTATCCTACTTTCCGAAAGAAAGAAAGGCACATGAGATCTCTTTCCTCTCTGTGTGTCTGAGTGTGTGTCTGTGTAGGTGTGTGTGTGCACGTGTGTCCTGGCCCCGCTCCACTTTCAACTTAAAACGCGTGAAACGAATTTCACCCAACTTGGTACAAACATAGTAATCAGTAAGAACTTCTGCCTTTTATAGTTATCAATCACGCTGGGCACTCATTTGCAAAATGACACTCATTTGCGAAATGGCAGCCATTATAAAATTTAGGGTGATATGTCATATCTCGAGAACCAATCAACCGATTGAAAACAAATTTTGTATGTTGGCAATACATTCTGTAAACATTGAGTTTAGTAATATATAATGTTGTTGGACAGCAATTTTTAAAAAGATAGCACCACATGAAACAATAAAATATTAACTTCATATCTCGAAAACTACTGAACTATTATCGCCAGATTTGGCAAGTAAGTAATCATATGGCAGGCAATGTAAACTTATTCCATTTTAAATGATTATACACTTGTTTAAAAAAAGGTGGCAATACAAATATTTTAGGTTTATCTGGTATATCATATCTGTCATACCGTTTACAAATCTGAAGAAAATTTTGTATGCTCAAAGTATTTATTGCAAACATCACATACGCCAAGACATAGCCACTTTAGTTAGCCATTTTGTAAGATAGCACCAGACGAATGTATAAAGTTTTTTTCAAATATCGGCAAACATTTGACCGGTTACTATCAAATTTGGCAAACAAGTAGTACTGTGGCAGGTGATGTAAACTGGTACGGTTTAAATTGGACAGCCATTTATTTTCAAAATGACGGTTATATGTATGTTATATTTACGAAACTACGAAACAAATTTCAACTTAGTCCCTAATTTTGTATGCTGGCAATATTTATTATAACCATCAAATTTGTCGATACAGAGCCTCATTCATCCGCCATTTTCAAAGATAGCTCCTCATGAAAAGAAAGAGGTTTTGTCATATCTCGGGAAACAATGAACGAATTTTACCCAATTTGGCGAAGAAGTTTTACTGTGTAGGCCATATTAATTTGTATGTTCTAAGTGTGCAAGACACTTATTTTCAGAATAGTGGCTATAAAAGCATTTTAGCTTAGTATGCTATATCTACGAAGCTATGTAATAGATTATTAATTATCTTTGTACACTGGCAGTATCTATGACAGTCATCAAATGCACTAATATATAACAGCTTTGCCCTCACTTCATGCAGATAGTGACATGAAAAATTAGAGGTTAGCATTTCTCAAGAACCAATCAACCGATTCCCAACAAATTTGACACAGACGTAGTGCTAGAATAGGGTATTTTTAAACTAACACATGCTAGGTGCGGCACGCCTTTTTCAATGACATATAAAAAAAATTTAGGTTAGTATGTTATATCTATTTTACAATTAAACAAAATTCAAACACATTTTGTACATTTGCAGTATTCATATGCATACTAAGATACTCTTTTGCCAGGCTTTTTTTTTTTTTTGTAAAATATTGCTAGCAGAGAAAATATAACATTTTGTCATTATTCCGAAACAATTAAGCTAATTTCCTCCAAATTTTTTACACCAGTGGTGTACAGAAGACAATGTAAACTTCAGCAATTTAAAAGAGCTTTTTATTTACTGCTAATAACGCAACGCAACTTCAAACCGAATTCCTAGAACTTGGGCAAAAAGCAATTTTAAATCGATTCAAAACCGATGTATAATACACCGTCACATTCTCACCTTCATTGTAACTTTCAAATCAGCTTGTTTCCTAATTACATCGCGAGTATTATCAAAGTACAAATAAAAAATTGCCTTAAGTTCCGCAAGGGAATTNCTCTAATGTCGAGAGGAACTATACAGCACGTGTGTCGTACGTGACTAAACTGGCTGCAGCCTTTGCGAAGCTGCGAGAGGTTTGGTACCGACTCTCCAGCCATGAAGCTGGCCCCTTCTTCTTACACTATGTAAGCCACGAATATCTGCGCATATATGAAGCACTAGAAAACCCGCCCGGCTTCTCCCGGGTACAATTGGGAAACTNACGAATATCTGCGCATATATGAAGCACTAGAAAACCCGCCCGGCTTCTCCCGGGTACAATTGGGAAACTACAATTCATTTACGTGAAAACAGAATAATAAAATTATACTATCTTGGCCAAGGTTTTTAACTGATTACGGCAACCCAAAATGAAGAAAATATTTTTTACCCGATAGCCTAGAAGTAGCGTATTGTATTTGGTGTGTATCTGTGCAGCTATCACGTAGTTACCACATTTCCGCTTTCCAGCGTCGATGTATGAAAATCAAAAAAGTGAGTTTCATCAAGTTGTAGCTTTAGAAAAATATATACCTAGGGAATAATTGTTACGCTTAACTGATGGATCTTAATCGATCACCGAAGTTAAGCATCGTTCCCAGCGGCACACATTTGGATGGGTGTCCGTTTAGTAGGATAACATCTGAGCGCTTCCGGGCTTCGAAGGGCATGTTAAATATTCGGTCCCGGTTGTTATCGATTGATAGCAGTCGTTGAGCCATTTCAGAGGCTCTTGGGTGGCCTGATAAATTCTGACAACAAAGGAAAAAATATTTCGGTCACGTTCCCAGCCATTGCAGAATTACGTTTTGTTGTTATTCCACAGAAACCGTACACTTTTCTGGGATAAAAAGTATCCTATTTCCTATTNTTGCAGAATTACGTTTTGTTGTTATTCCACAGAAACCGTACACTTTTCTGGGATAAAAAGTATCCTATTTCCTATTCCAGGACCTAAAGTACCTACACACTCAAAATAATCAAAATCCGTTCATCCGTTACGGAGCTGAGTGGTAACAAACATACACACAAACACGCAGAGAGACTTTCGAATTTATAATATTAGTTAGATGGGTTTATATTATTTTGCAAAGCGAACAGAATTAAAATAAATTGACTAACGGCCCAACAGAAAAATACCTACAGTTTACCAACAACTTGCTAACCAACNCGAACAGAATTAAAATAAATTGACTAACGGCCCAACAGAAAAATACCTACAGTTTACCAACAACTTGCTAACCAACTTGTTACTAAACATCAGCATTACGGTTAAGAAAATTCCTTGTGATTTGTTTCTGTTTTTTCAGACTTAGTGGCATAATTTTCTGAATGATAATAAATAATATCATGGANAATTCCTTGTGATTTGTTTCTGTTTTTTCAGACTTAGTGGCATAATTTTCTGAATGATAATAAATAATATCATGGAATTCTCGTGGTAGCAAATTTTCGTTGTCACTTTACGCTGGGCCAATATTTTATTAACGTGTGTATTCCAGTCCAACAAACAGTCAGCCTTTCCAAACAAATGCCAACCGTTTGATCAACATAGGATGCTACTGGGTTAGCTGCGTCGAATTATTAACTTTTTACATGAGACGGGGTGATGCACAGCTGACTGAAATAAGAGATAAGATAATAATTGCTTCTAGGAAATGCTAAATAAACTGCGCACTAGCTGCGTATCACTCTAGCTGATATTAGATAATGCGGTTACACGTACACATTTTCAAGCAAGTAACATCACCCAAAGTTTATCAATTTGTTGGCCATTTGTTCAGCACGACTAGCTTAGCGATTATTAACGAAGACATTTCTATCTTCTTTGGGGTCATAATCTCGCCAGGCTCTTGACTGAACGCCTATTAATACGTAAGTGTCACTCAACTGGGTGCTTGAAAAATATATATAAAATGGTTTGACTTTCCTTTTTGGAAGGCTGGAACGTGAGTAGTGTCCAATATTGTTCGGCTCCCGACAGCAGGAGGGACAGGTGGTAGGACTGGAGTGAGGAGAGGTGGGGAAAGTACAGGGGCGAAGTGAAACCCGCCAAAGAAAACAATTACATCTGCAGCACATGGCAGAGTTCCCAAGGCAGAACGATGCCTTCGGAGGTCCAGCCCTCCGGAGGAGAAATGATGACGTTGACTTCCAGGCGCGGGCAAAAACGTGCGAGAAGCGGGAAGAGATAAGAAGGAGGAGGTGAGGAGAGGGAGAGAGAGAGAGAGAGAGAGAGAGAGAGAGAGAGAGAGAGAGGTGGCGTGAGGAACCGCTGGCTCCAGGAGGCAGGCCAGCGGGCAAGATGTACTCTGACGACGCCTGCAGGGACTGTTGCTCCAGCCGCCGTCCGTCGCAGCGGTGGATNGGCCAGCGGGCAAGATGTACTCTGACGACGCCTGCAGGGACTGTTGCTCCAGCCGCCGTCCGTCGCAGCGGTGGACAGGTGCCACTTGTCATTTTGAAAACTAACGAGGGAGTGGGAGAAGGATGGTGAGTAGTAGAAGGTGCGTAGTACTGCTGAACTTCGCTTTGAACTACTCCTTGGCAATGCACGTTTGGGGACAACACATAGGGTGGAACTATTTTAGGCGAAACAACTGTAGACAAAATTACATATACCTGACAGAGGGTGTAAAATGGAGACGCTTATAAATAAAACGGTGGTGGTGTAAACTAATTACGACGCAACATGGCAAAAACCATTATATTGATCGCCCGAAAGTTTGTCCCTTTGCAGAAAAGCAGCACTTGTAGGTAGTTCGCACATTTCCCTTATCGAAGCAACTTTCGGGTGACAACGATGAATTTCTGAACCCATGTTCATGATATATTTTTATGGTTGTGAGTATATATAAAACGTTCATTCGGGGGGCAATGGATCATGATGGTGTAAAAAGAGGCTACCTTGGCTTAATATTTACCTTTCGCCCTTAAAATTTACCTTTTTTCAACAAAATTGCTACAACAAGTGAATATTTTTCGTATAAGCTCTTAAATGAGTAAAGTCGACTCAAAACACACCAAAAGGCCACAGTGGGCTCGAGACTACAAGATGACGAGTGAATCACTTGCGCAGATACAGTATTTATACTAACGTAATTTTCCTTATGGCCTTGGAGAGTAGGATTTTTTATAATAGAACATGAAACTCCAGATTTGATACATACCTATAACCATTTATTAAGTTATTTTTTTGCGGGAAAGTGAATGTGGAATACTATGATTCAATCTGAAGCATCGTGTCTTTCTTGCGCCGTTAAAGTCGGCCAAGTTGTTTTTGAAGAACAAATGTTTTAAGGAATATTTTGAGAAATGTTTTTGAAGTTTTTTTTTTTTTAGCATAATATTTGAAAAATGTTTTTAAATATATGTTTTAGAGGGGCGTATCTGGAGATTGTTTTTGAGGAATGTTTTTGAGATATGAATGTTTTCAAGAATGAATGTTATAATGAATTAATGTTATCAGGAATTAGTGTTTGTCAGAAATATTTTCAGGAATATTATTTGAGAAATATTTTTGAGGAATGTTTATGAGGAGTATTTGAAATCTGGTTGGTCGGTTGGGCTTGACTGGCAAGTATTGATGGTCAGTTGGTCCAACCGGTCCTGTTGGTCTATTGGCCTGGTTGGTCTGTATGGGTATTTGGTATGGTCAGCTAGTATGAGCAGTCGATATTCTTCGTCTAGACATTGGGTGGGTTGTCGGTCGGGTTGGTTGTTATCAATGGCATTGCCTTTGATAATGCCATTTGTTATGGTTGGTGTTGGTTGGTCGGCCTTGTTAATTGGTCGATATTCAGCATACAGAATATTAATGAATTCTTTAAGTATAAATGTACAGACAGTGGACTGCATTNGAATATTAATGAATTCTTTAAGTATAAATGTACAGACAGTGGACTGCATTGTACACAATAATGAAGTCACCGAGTACAAATTGAGGGACAGTCGATGGAAGAATGGTTTATCTCTACGTATGGTTGGGGGGCAGACGACAAACCTAGAGACTGCAAATGGGTTCATGATTTCTTGANGAATGGTTTATCTCTACGTATGGTTGGGGGGCAGACGACAAACCTAGAGACTGCAAATGGGTTCATGATTTCTTGATGGACTGAAAAACTGAAATATAGATTGAAGGATTAATCGAAATATTAAATGATTAATCTAATAAGTGAAAGACTGATCGAAAGATTTATTTAAATATTGAAGGATTGATGGAATGGTGAACTAATGGCCAAGAAGATCATGGAAGATACGACTATCTACCACCCAAGCTGTCTTCGTAAATTACTAGTTTCAAGGGCCTTAACCTTCATGGTTTGCGAATGACATCGTCGACAACGCATTCAGTACAGCTGGACTCAGCCCTGTTTCCACCAAAGACGATGTCGGCATATTGGTCGCAGGCACACCATAAAACATGTNAGTACAGCTGGACTCAGCCCTGTTTCCACCAAAGACGATGTCGGCATATTGGTCGCAGGCACACCATAAAACATGTTTCATCTTTATTTCAAAACTCAACATGTACTTGGAATTTGAGTCGAATTTTTGCTTTGGTGGGGAAATTAATGTGTAATTACGACACGCCCGATAATAACCAGCGAAATGGGATGGAAGAGTAGAATACAAAATATAACTTTCCAGACTGAATGCTGAACAGATTAGGGAAGAGAGAGAGAGAGAGAGAGAGAGAGAGAGAGAGAGAGAGAGCGCGATTTGTCACTACTCCTTAAAACGAAGAACTGTGATGTGGCGCGACTTTGATAACATCGTGTCTCTGCAGAGGTTGAAATGTCAAATGAAAAACAGTCAATAGCGAACTAGCAATGTGACATCATCACTAAATCACTACCATAGTCTAGTGGTAGTGGTGGGTATCTAGCTATAGTGGGCAAATTGTTACAAGGTTGATTAGGGGAGGTGGTCGGTGTAATGTAAAAGCAATGATTCAATGATATGTGGAAGGGGGTTGGGGGGGGGGACTAGATACTCAATGCAATTTAGTGTTGGGGGTCACTCGTCTGCTGGTCGCCGTGCTGGGAGAGGGTGTGCCTGTCATCATTACGAGAATGGAACTCCGGATTTCCAACATGTAAGTATTTGAAAATGGGTGAGTGAAGAGATTTGGGCGGTTCTTAACAGCGAGGTCTTGAGAGCCGATGAGGGTGACTGAGGTGAGAATGGAGCCACTCCGGAATGAAAGTTCGTCTTGGTGGGAGGCGAGCAAAGCTAACCGCTCAGCCACCATTAAAATGATTTTTTTATAATATCTTAAATTTTTGGCATTTTTTGTTGTAATTCCCTTTATTTAATTCTTTACATTAGTTGCAATTCTTAAGGTTTTAGTTCACTTCGGGTCAAGGTCGCGAATGTCCATGAGCGTGGATGGGTTTAATACTGTAATATATGCTCAAATTAATTTTTTTTACTTATTTTGCGATTTTTGTAGTTTTTTCGGGATCAATTACATGAGGTTAGAGACAAGGTCATAGTGATTCAAAATGGCGTCCATGGTTAATAATAAACATTTCTCTGATATTTACTTTATTTGTAAGATTTTTGTAATTTTCAATATTTTTAGGGTTTAAAGTTACTAGTAGTCGAGACCACCTAGGGTCAAGATCATGTTAATTCAAGTTAATCTAAGTAAATAATGTAATTTTTCAGTGTTTTTTTTACGATTTTTCTGTTATTCTTCTTGAATTTACAGGTGCAGGGTTACTCGTGTTATAGGTAAATGTATGATATATTTAATATGGCAGTCGAGGTCCATAATATAAACAAACACAAAGCGTTCGGGCTCCATAATGTAAAGAGATATTGTGATCGGGGTCCATATTGTAGACAAACATAATGGTTGGGGGTTATTAATGTAAACAAACATGGTGGTCGTGGTAATTAATGTAAACAAACACGATCGCTGTCCCTACTGATCCACTGGGATTTGGCAGGATGAAGTAGTGGTGGAAACGGGAGTGCCCTAACCAAAACATCCGCCACGTTTCTCACATGCGAAAATCCGGAGAACCATGCCGGGAAACGAATCCGGTTCACTTGGTGGGAGGCAAGTAGTCTGCGCCTTTAAAGTTAGTAATTTTATAGATATTGCCAATAATAAGTAAACCTATATGAATGAATTCATACAAGTGAATTTCAATCATTTGCAATCCTGTGTATTCAGTTGTTACGTGTAGTGCGCAGAATTACACACGNATTCATACAAGTGAATTTCAATCATTTGCAATCCTGTGTATTCAGTTGTTACGTGTAGTGCGCAGAATTACACACGCACACAAATACAAACTTTAGTAATACCTAATCACAAATATTTTCAATATTTCAAACTAAGCCCCATTTAAATTATAGGGAGGGACTTAGTGGAATGTTGGCAGTGAATCAGACCAATTATGTCGACGTGTCAGTTTAATTTAGAGAGTAAAATTTGGGAAATTCGTGTTACAGACAGCATAGCAAGAATTATCGTAATAGTAGCAAACTTGAGTTTCGCGGTGTATTTTCCCCAACACACATATCACATTCATTAAAAAAAGGGCCTACATACAACTTTATAAGTATATCGATTAATCGCGAACCAGGCACAATCCCAGAATGCGTATAACTCTTAGTTAATATTTCAAGAGGACATTGCTAGAGGCCGTGACATCACGACAAACAAGTAAAGAGAGAGGAATGCTTTTTTTCGTGCTTCCCCGCATCACATTCAAATAGGCAACTCACACTGCTAAAGGTCCCCATTTAATCCATCGATGTGCGTGCCTTTGAAATAGATGTACGTCTCTTTTGTTAAAGAGTTTCGAACTACTACCGCAATTAATATAATAATTTTATACCATCTCGCGCAGTTTTAGTTTATCATTGCTACTAAATGCTGCCGCCAGGTCTAGCTAGAGTTTCTCATTTTAAGCTAAACAGCTAGATCACATCGAACGTTTGTTTAAAGAGTTAAGTAAAATATGGTTTAACACAAAACTTTTATCTAAATATTGGAATGCAAAACTAGGTATGACGTAAAAACACATTATTTGTTAGCAAGGTAAAGAGAAAATATCAATTGAAAGAAAAATTTGTGTTTGATATTCGCGCGATCAAATATATTTACTACCTCCATTTACAAAAATGCATTACTGTTTTAACATAACATGTTATTGTTACTCGCTCGCTAACTTGGTTTTCTNATAACATGTTATTGTTACTCGCTCGCTAACTTGGTTTTCTACTTTAGACATGAAGAGTGGGTACTGGCAATGCCAGGTGGTCCAAGAAGACCAAGATAAGACTGCATTTTGTGTCCAAGGGANATTCATACAAGTGAATTTCAATCATTTGCAATCCTGTGTATTCAGTTGTTACGTGTAGTGCGCAGAATTACACACACACACAAATACAAACTTTAGTAAGGCCTAATCACAAATATTTTCAATATTTCAAACTAAGCCCCATTTAAATTATAGGGAGGGACTTAGTGGAATGTTGGCAGTGAATCAGACCAATTATGTCGACGTGTCAGTTTAATTTAGAGAGTAAAATTTGGGAAATTCGTGTTACAGACAGCATAGCAAGAATTATCGTAATAGTAGCAAACTTGAGTTTCGCGGTGTATTTTCCCCAACACACATATCACATTCATTAAAAAAAGGGCCTACATACAACTTTATAAGTATATCGATTAATCGCGAACCAGGCACAATCCCAGAATGCGTATAACTCTTAGTTAATATTTCAAGAGGACATTGCTAGAGGCCGTGACATCACGACAAACAAGTAAAGAGAGAGGAATGCTTTTTTTCGTGCTTCCCCGCATCACATTCAAATAGGCAACTCACACTGCTAAAGGTCCCCATTTAATCCATCGATGTGCGTGCCTTTGAAATAGATGTACGTCTCTTTTGTTAAAGAGTTTCGAACTACTACCGCAATTAATATAATAATTTTATACCATCTCGCGCAGTTTTAGTTTATCATTGCTACTAAATGCTGCCACCAGGTCTAGCTAGAGTTTCTCATTTTAAGCTAAACAGCTAGATCACATCGAACGTTTGTTTAAAGAGTTAAGTAAAATATGGTTTAACACAAAACTTTTATCTAAATATTGGAATGCAAAACTAGGTATGACGTAAAAACACATTATTTGTTAGCAAGGTAAAGAGGAAATATCAATTGAAAGAAAAATTTGTGTTTGATATTCGCGCGATCAAATATATTTACTACCTCCATTTACAAAAATGCATTACTGTTTTAACATAACATGTTATTGTTACTCGCTCGCTAACTTGGTTTTCTACTTTGGACATGAAGAGTGGGTACTGGCAATGCCAGGTGGTCCAAGAAGACCAAGATAAGACTGCATTTTGTGTCCAAGGGANGACATGAAGAGTGGGTACTGGCAATGCCAGGTGGTCCAAGAAGACCAAGATAAGACTGCATTTTGTGTCCAAGGGAAAGCAGCCTGGCAGTTCAAAGTTAGGCCTTTTGGACTATGTTATGCCCCTGCCACCTTTGAACGTCTGATGGAAAAAAGTCCTGCCTTTACATATCGGCCAGGTTTATCTAGATGACATTATTGTGACAAGGAGGATATTTGAAGATCATCTATCATGCTTAGACTCTATATTCCAGAAAGTGGCCACAGCAAACTTGATACTCGATACTAAGAAGTGCCACCTGTTCCCAAAGAAAAGAAAATTCTTGGGACATGTAGTGTCAACACACGAAATTGAAGCAGACCTTGAGAAGACCAAAGCGATACGAAATTGGACGACACCAACTGACAAAACCGAAGTGCGGAGTTTTCTGGAATTATGTGCATATTACCGTCGATTTGTGGCTGAGTTCGCCACGATCTCCAAATCACTACATGGACTAAATGAGGTGAAAAGAAAATTTAATTGGACCACTGAGTGAGAAGATGCTTTTATTAAGAAAAAGAAAATTCTGTTACCTCCTCCAGTCCTGGGTTTTGCGTAAAGTGACGGCGCCTTCATTTTAGACACTGATACTAGTGATGAAGTCATTGGAGCTTGTTATCTCAAGGTTCAGGATGGGAAGCGAAGACCACTAGAATATTTCAATAAGGTATTGCATACGCCAGAGCTTTTGGCCGTGGTGAAGGCGATTCCACACTTCCACACCTACCTTTATGGATGACATTTTATTTTTATAACCGATCATGTTTCATTATGCTGGCTACCAAATTTCAAAAACCCCGAAGGTCAAATTGGATACAGCATCTTTAATATTGTGATTTTGAAATACAGCACAGATCTGGATGCCTTTNAAACCCCGAAGGTCAAATTGGATACAGCATCTTTAATATTGTGATTTTGAAATACAGCACAGATCTGGATGCCTTCACAGCAATGCAGATGAACTTTCTAGGAGACCATACAAGCCATTTTGTCTTCATTGAGAATGCCAGGAAGAAAAGAGTGGTGAATCGTTGAAGGTATGGAGGACAAGAATTCAGGGTTCTTTGTCTTGTGATGGGACACCTACCTGGAGTGACAAGGGAATTAGGAAAGATCAGCTGAATTATCCCATTTTGCAGCCATTACTATAATGGAAAGTAGCTGGCTGACTGCCAAAATGGGAAGAAATATCGCGTCTGAGCGCAGTAGTCAAGGCATACTGGGCACAGAGTAATTGCCCCGTACTGAAGAATGGTTCACTTTACAGAAAATGGGAAAGTAATGATGGGAAACACACACTTACAGCTGGTACTTACAGAATGCAGGGTTCCCGAAGTCTTAAAATAAATGTATAATGTAGCAGCCATTGGGCACTTTGGTGCTAATAAGACCCTTGACAGAGTTATACTGAGATTCTACTGGCTTCATTGTCGGGAGGATGTTGAGAAGTGGTGCCGAATGTGTGGCGCCTGCAGCATGAGGTAATGCACAAGGTCAGCTCCAGAAATACAATGTTGAATCCCCATTCGAGAACATGATGACAGTAGATATTCTGGGTTCCTTGCCTGTCACAGAGAGAAGTAATGGGCATCTACCGGTGGCCCAAGATTACTATAATAAGTTGCCTGAGTTCATTCCCCTCCCGAACCAGCAATGACGTACTGTGGCTGACGCGCTCATAAGGCATGTAATCTCGAGGTATGGGGTACCACTAGAACTCCATTATGATCAGGGAAGAAACTTTGAAGTTGCAGTGTTCCAGGAGATGACAAAGATTCTGGGAATGAAAAAAACTAGGATTGCAGCCTCAGTCGAATGGAATGGTTGAGAGGCTTAACCGCACACTTGAGAAGTACCTGTAGATCTCTGTGACAGATAACCAAAAGGAATGGGATACAAAGGTGCCATTGTTTCTCCTTGCTTGCCTCTCGGCAGTTCATGATTCCACAACGGTAACACCGTCAAGGACGGTGTTTGAAAGAGAGCTACGCCTTTCGTGACCTGCTGTTTGGCCGACCGACAAAAGAGGTGGCTGCAGCGCCTGATTATGCTAGCGAATTACGTAACAGACTAGTCGGCATTCATGATTTTGCTCGACAGCAACTCAGAATAAATAGTGACAGGATGAAGAAGCGGTATAATAAGAGAATGTCAGGCGAGGTATTTCAAGAAGGACAACTGGTGTTGCTGTACAGCCCACAGAGGAGAAAAGGGTATTTGCCCGAAGCTACGGAAATGTTGGAAAGTTCCTTACAGTATTCTGAATAGAATCAATGTTGTATTTCGGATTTGTCCTCAAGGCTCTCGGGTGAAGCCGAAGGTAGTCCACATCGACAGACTGGCACTCTATGAAGATCCGGATGTTGCAGAGTCTGTTCGTGACGAATAGACTGAGGAGGTGGCTGTATTACGAGCTCGCTTCCCTTGACCTCCCCCGCGCGAGCGAGTGGTAGAGGACAGGGTAGTGATATTCCAGTGGGCGGTGAGATCAGAGGAATGTTGGAAGGTCAGGCGAACGGTAATACACGACGCATGTAACCTGTTTCGAGAAGTGGGCCGCCATGATAAATATTTTGCGGCTCGCACGCTCCTGACCTTTGGCAGAATGTACTTCAGCATTTATCTGAAGAATGTTCTGGTTTTGATCGTCCTTGCCTCTCTAAGCGTGGCTCGGGGTGTGGAGAATATTCCAGATCGTAAAAGATGGCACCATTTATATATGAAAAAATAATGAAGTAATTAGAAATACACACGTGCTTACTCGGGACTTGAATCCCGAAAACCCCGTAGAATAAGCTATGAAACAACAAACTACATTATGGAGGTAGGATTAGGAGCATCATCTTCGAATGAAATCAGACTAATATTGGTAAAAATGGTTTTCTAACCTAAAATATTTACGTGGTCGTCATTGCGAAAATAAGCACCTGAGCTTCTTAAATTATGAACATTTACATAGCCTACCATAGCACTACTTACGTGCAATATTTGGTCTGAATCTGTTGGTTGGTCCCCAAGATATGGCATATAACTTACATTTTTTCATGTGGAGATCTTCATATATGACGGATAAAAAGGGTAATATATTAGTACATTCCATGATTGTCATAAGCACTGCCTGCATATAAAGTTCGGTTAAAATTGTGACGGAGTGTTCTCGTCATATTTTTGGTTTTCCTTCTACCACCAATACTTCAGATTTCCCAGTTGTTAGGCGTAATATATACTTTTATCTGCCTATCTTGTAAATGTGTAGAGTGGCTGGCGGCTATAGGCGGGGCGCAGGGAGGCAACGTCGGACGATGAACACAGTATTCCTGAACTCAGTACAGAAACTCCACCAGGTTGTTCCCCATGTCGAAGGGTGGAAAACACCATAGAAAGTATGACATAAATATCATAATAAGGAGACTTTGCTTCACAGTATTGTGGATGTCACACAGAACAATGTCTAATGTTGTGCCAACAGTATTAATGTTGCTACAACATTAATATTTGTTATCCGTGAGTCGTCAATAATTAATGTTGCTCTTAATGTAATATAATATTAAGCTATTTATTTTACATTAACATTAAGCACTTTTTGACAAAATTACCTCCTCACTGTACTGGCGACATTAAGGTGGTGTTTATGTTGCGGCAAAATATATTTTGGGTTGCGGCAACACAATGTTTGTATTGCGGAAAAACAAAGTTTTTGTTGCATTGATGCATTTGTGTAAAAAATTGTGTTTTATTGTTTCTTGCTTTAAATAAACATTTCCAGTGTAAAATAAATAAGCACAATTATTTTGTCACAAACATAAATATTACTAACGAAAAATTGACTGCAGGCAGGGGAATCGAACCCATTCCCTGAGTCCTTGACACACTCCACTTCACGGGATCTAGTGCCTTACCAACTCGTGTGTTCCTGTTACATGTTATAACGACAAACTGCAGTTCTCTTTCGTTATGTGGAAATATTTTATGCTCTAAAAATATATGCACAATTGGCACACGTAAACTGCTTTGCAAGGCTTGAGAGCTGGTCTAAGCTTCATTTAGTTTCCAAACTATGCTTTAAAATTTAAATACAGTGGACACACAATATTTTGTTCTTCCTATTAATTTTAGCGTAATACAACTATTGGTTGCGGCAGCCTTACTTAGAGGTTTTATTGACATTAATACTTCAACAGTATGTTTGCATTACAGGAACATAAGACTTTAAAAATGGTTCACATTAAGTAACTTTATCACTATATTATTGATTTTACTCCAACATAACTACTAAAGAAATGCCTTAATAGTATTTTTTTTGCATAAACAGTATACCTTTTTCTGTACATACGTGAAACACCACTAAAGTTAATGTATGTGTTGGGACTCTATCTTCAAGGGAGACATTCTGGACTCTGTTCTTCTAAGATAAGTTTGGGGCACTTCAATTATTTTTTTTACGGATGAGATATTTACGGGATAGTAGGAGTGTCAAGGACGTCCGGGAAACTGCAAACTTAGTCTGATTTTCGATAGTGTTGTGGAGTGAATGTGCAAGAGATCAGGCAAGCACTACCAACATCGCAAGGTGTTTGGCGAGGAGAGTATCCCCGGCTATGCCATGATTTGTTTACGAGTGGTCCTGTGAAGAATCACTCGGAGGTCAGGTGAAGAGAGTATCCTCGTCTCAGGTCCGTAGATTGAATGAGTAAAAGTTACATCAGAGAGAACTACCAACGCCCTTGGTTTTATGTATGACGAGTACCCTCAGCTCCATGGCTGATGCTGCGAGTGAATTTGTGTGGGTATGAGTCGGACACAGGAGGAAGATTAAGTACCAATATTTCAGTCACCTCTCGGGGATCCTCTCGTCTAGGTGAAATGAAAATTCTAAAATAGGTACTGTGTTATGTCGATATTTAACATGTCCAATTAAATTATTGTTTTTAAATGATTCTACATTTTGAAAATGAATTTTGGTGGCATTTGAGGGAAGAAAAGAAGTTTATTAGGCACAATTATACTGGAAATCGCAATAGTTTTCTTGCCATTGACAGTCTCAATATACTAACCTCGGAAGGCAAAAACTATTTGCTTTTCCTGTTTAAGTTACAAAAGTATACAAATAAATGCTTTCCATCTCTTCCTCAACCCAGTTTCTCTTATGGGTAGCAGTGGTGGAGGTTGAGATGGGAAGTTGTAGCGGACGGGAAAGGACGTGAAAATCCGCCAAAAATACTTTTGGGGGATTATAGCGTACAAACAAAAAATAAATGCCTGGCTGTTATTGTGAAAATATGTGACACCCTCGTAAGTTACAAAAATTTAGATATACAAGTATTACAAAAGTGTAATATGTCGCATTCATATGACAGGGATCATATAACTGTCTCCCCAGATAAGATATGAAAGAATAATTTTGGATGTTGTGCTATCTTCCAAAATGGCGAAAAATAGGGGCTCGGTGTACGCACATTTAATGGTTCTAACCGATACTTCCAGCATACAAAATTAACTTGAATTTGGTAAAATGGTTTCGTAGATACATCACACTATTCTTAAATGTTCGTATGGCTGTCATTTTGAAAATANGATGTCACACAGAACAATGTCTAATGTTGTGCCAACAGTATTAATGTTGCTACAACATTAATATTTGTTATCCGTGAGTCGTCAATAATTAATGTTGCTCTTAATGTAATATAATATTAAGCTATTTTTTTTACATTAACATTAAGCACTTTTTGACAAAATTACCTCCTCACTGTACTGGCGACATTAAGGTGGTGTTTATGTNTTAAGCACTTTTTGACAAAATTACCTCCTCACTGTACTGGCGACATTAAGGTGGTGTTTATGTTGCGGCAAAATACATTTTGGGTTGCGGCAACACAATGTTTGTATTGCGGAAAAACAAAGTTTTTGTTGCATTGATGCATTTGTGTAAAAAATTGTGTTTTATTGTTTCTTGCTTTAAATAAACATTTCCAGTGTAAAATAATTAAGCACAATTATTTTGTCACAAACATAAATATTACTAACGAAAAATTGACTACAGGCAGGGGAATCGAACCCATTCCCTGAGTCCTTGACACACTCCACTTCACGGGATCTAGTGCCTTACCAACTCGTGTGTTCCTGTTACATGTTATAACGACAAACTGCAGTTCTCTTTCGTTATGTGGAAATATTTTATGCTCTAAAAATATATGCACAATTGGCACACGTAAACTGCTTTGCAAGGCTTGAGAGCTGGTCTAAGCTTCATTTAGTTTCCAAACTATGCTTTAAAATTTAAATACAGTGGCTTCATTTTACGAGGTTATCGCTGTTCACTAATATCTGCCATTTTACAACGCCAAGCCAGTGTAACCTTATATTGGTTGGACATTTCTTTAATGTCGCAGTAACACACAATATTTTGTTCTTCCTATTAATTTTAGCGTAATACAACTATTGGTTGCGGCAGCCTTACTTAGAGGTTTTATTGACATTAATACTTCAACAGTATGTTTGCATTACAGGAACATAAGACTTTATAAATGGTTCACATTAAGTAACTTTATCACAATATTATTGATTTTACTCCAACTAACAACTAAAGAAATGCCTTAATAGTATTTTTTTTGCATAAACAGTATACCTTTTTCTGTACATACGTGAAACACCACTAAAGTTAATGTATGTGTTGGGACTCTATCTTCAAGGGAGACATTCTGAACTCTGTTCTTCTAAGAGAAGTTTGGGGCACTTCAATTTTTTTTTTTACGGATGAGATATTTACGGGATAGTAGGAGTATCAAGGACGTCCGGGAAACTGCAAACTTAGTCTGATTTTCGATAGTGTTGTGGAGTGAATGTGCAAGAGATCAGGCAAGCACTACCAACATCGCAAGGTGTTTGGCGAGGAGAGTATCCCCGGCTATGCCATGATTTGTTTACGAGTGGTCCTGTGAAGAATCACTCGGGGGTCAGGTGAAGAGAGTATCCTCGTCTCAGGTCCGTGGATTGAATGAGTAAAAGTTACATCAGAGAGAACTACCAACGCCCTTGGTTTTATGTATGACGAGTACCCTCAGCTCCATGGCTGATGCTGCGAGTGAATTTGTGTGGGTATGAGTCGGACACAGGAGGAAGATTAAGTATCAATATTTCAGTCACCTCTCGGGGATCCTCTCGTCTAGGTGAAATGAAAATTCTAAAATAGGTACTGTGTTATGTCGATATTTAACATGTCCAATTAAATTATTGTTATTAAATGATTCTACATTTTGAAAATGAATTTTGGTGGCATTTGAGGGAAGAAAAGAAGTTTATTAGGCACAATTATACTGGAAATCGCAATAGTTTTCTTGCCATTGACAGTCTCAATATACTAACCTCGGAAGGCAAAAACTATTTGCTTTTCCTGTTTAAGTTACAAAAGTATACAAATAAATGCTTTCCATCTCTTCCTCAACCCAGTTTCTCTTATGGGTAGCAGTGGTGGAGGTTGAGATGGGAAGTTGTAGCGGACGGGAAAGGACGTGAAAATCCGCGAAAAATACTTTTGGGGGATTATAGCGTACAAACAAAAAATATATGCATGGCTGTTATTGTGAAAATATGTGACACCCTCGTAAGTTACAAAAATTTAGATATACAAGTATTACAAAAGTGTAATATGTCGCATTCATATGACAGGGATCATATAACTGTCTCCCCAGATAAGATATGAAAGAATAATTTTGGATGTTGTGCTATCTTCCAAAATGGCGAAAAATAGGGGCTCGGTGTACGTACATTTAATGGTTCTAACCGATACTTCCAGCATACAAAATTATCTTGAATTTGGTAAAATGGTTTCGTAGATACATCACACTATTCTTAAATGTTCGTATGGCTGTCATTTTGAAAATAAGTGTCTTACCTATTTAAAACATCTAACTTTACATGGCCTGCCGTTGTACTACTTATTTAACGAAGATATGACATAAACATTTTATTTCATGATATGTTATCTTACAAAATGGCGGACAAAAGATATTTTATATGCCCTCATCTGTTGGCTGTAACAGATACTGCCAGCATAGAACATTAGGTTGATATTGTTAAGCAGATAGAGCATACTNCCCTCATCTGTTGGCTGTAACAGATACTGCCAGCATAGAACATTAGGTTGATATTGTTAAGCAGATAGAGCATACTAAGCTTAAAAGTTTATATGGCCGCCATTTTTGAAATATGCGCATGATACATTTCAAACATATTAATTAATATGGCCTGTCGTAGTACTACTGGTTTACCAAATTTGGTAAAATTAGTTAATTGTTTCCAGAGATATGACATAACAATTTAATTTATAAATGTGGCACTATCTTACCTTATTGGGGACAAAAGAGGCTTTGTGACGACACATTTATTGGTTCTAATAGATAATTCCAGCGTACAAAGTTAAGTTGAAAATGGGTACATGATTTTGTAGATCTAGCATACGAAACCAAAATGTTTATATAATCACCATTTTGAAAATAAGTGACTGATTTACTTTAAACGCGTAATTTAACATAGCCTACCATACTACCTCTTCTTTGAAAAGGTAGGATTCGGTTGATTATTTCCCGTCATATGAAATAAAACCTAAATTTTTTATGAAGTAAAAATTTGGACAGAATAAAATCCATCATACAAAGTTTTGTTGAAATTGGTCAAACTATATGGAATATATAAGTAAACTAACTCAAAATACATCAATTACCCTCTTTTTTAAAATAACCGCATTATACATTGTTAAAGCATATTTTAACATTACCTAACACGTAGTACTGCGGANACCCTCTTTTTTAAAATAACCGCATTATACATTGTTAAAGCATATTTTAACATTACCTAACACGTAGTACTGCGGCAGTTGATACGTACAATTTGTTTAAAGTATGTAAGTCACATATTTTCAAAATTGCGGCAATTTAACTGTTTTACCATAGTATGCTATATATTCTAAACCATGTAATCAATTCCAACTTAGCTTTGTATGCTGAGAGTATATTTAACAAACATCAAATGTGTCTACACAAACTCTCTTTTATCCTCCATTTTATAAGAAAGTGCCACATGAATGAATAAAGTTTTAAACCATATCACAAGAAAGAAATTACAGATACCTACCAAATATGGCACACAAGTAGTTCTGCGGTAGGGGATGTTAAGTAATGTGTTTTGGGTATGTCATACACTTATTTTCAAAATGGTGGCCATAGAGCTATTTTAGTTTTGTATCCTGGTTGTATATATTACAACCATCAAATGTGTCCACACAAAATATCTTTTGTTCGTCATTTTGTAAGAGAGTATCACATGAAAATTTAAAATTATGTAATGTTTTCAAAAAACACTATTTCTACCAAATTTGTCTGATAAGTAGTACCATGGTAGGCCATGTAAACTGATAAACTTTGAGATGGTCGGAAACACGTATTTTCAAAATGGCTATTGTATACAAATTTTATCTCAGAATTTTTTATCTACGAAACTACAAAACCAATTTCAACTTAACTTTGTATGCTGACAGTAATAATTATATACATAAAAATTTTTTATGCAAGGCCACATCTTCCCGCCATTTTGTAAGATAGACCCACATTAAATAATACAATTTTTATGTCGTATCTCTGGAAATAATAAACCTATTTCTTTCAAATTTGGAAAAGAAGTGGTACCCTGGTAAGCCATATTAATATATATGTTTTAAATTTGAAAGTGTCTTATTTTCGGAATGGCGCATACACAAACATTTTAGCTGAGTGTGCTATATCTAAGAAACTGTGTTAAAGATTCAAATTTAACTTTGTTTATTTCATCTATCACAATCATCGAATGTGCTAATACATAACCTTTTTGTCTCCATTTATGACGATCGTCACATGAGCACTGGTGTTTTTATGCCATATCTCGAGGACCAATCAACCGATTCATACAAAAGTTTCAAGAAGTATTGCTACAGTAAAGTATGTACATTATCATGTGTTATGTGCAGCAGGCCTTTTTAAATTGGGTTTATATACATAGTTCATATTACTTTGTTATATCTACAAAACATTTCAACAAAATTCAACAAGATTTTTTATGGAAACAGTATTAATTAGAAGCATAGTTTATGCTAACAGAGATACTTTTTGCGGGATTTTTTTGCAAAATAGTGTCAGGTGAGTAAATTGAACATTTTGTCATATTTCTGGGACAATTCAAATAATTTCCACCAAACTTTACGCAACTACAGAAGGCCATGTAATGTTACATGATTTAAATAGATTTTTTTAATGGCAGCGATATAAATAATTAGGTATGTTTGGCATATCTATTTAACGATTTAAACAAATTCGATAAAAAAGTTTAAGCTGACAGTATATATTAGAAATATCTTATACATAAACTTTTTAAGGTAGTTTTTATAAGTTAGCCCTGTTAAAAAATATTTTTATGCCATACCTCGGAGACCAATCAACCAATTNTTTTAAGGTAGTTTTTATAAGTTAGCCCTGTTAAAAAATATTTTTATGCCATACCTCGGAGACCAATCAACCAATTTCCACCAAATTTTTATCACAAATGGCGTTATGGTAGGCCATGCAAACTTAAGTGTTTTGGTGGCTCAGACACTTATTTGCAAAATTATGCTCATGTAAATTTATCATGTTAGTAAACCTATCATTCAAAACATTAGACTGATTACATCCGAAGTTGATTCTCCGAATCCTACCTCCGTGATGCAGTTTATTGCACGTTAGCTTAATTTTACGAGTTTTTCTGAATTTTAATCCTGGGTAAGCCACTCGTGTATTTTAATTGTCTTGGTAATGTTTCACATGTTTCTGGTTTCATCTCTAATGATATTGCTGTCAATGAGACGTCAACGGCTACCTGCCAACTAAACTTTTAATAATTTTACTAAAATTTATTTGCTCTTATGTAGAGGAAAGTAGGCTTATTAGTTATCAGTAACTTCTTGTTTTATGCACGTAATGCTATCTTTCAGAATGGTGGAGCAATAATTATATACCTTACTTAATTCAATGCTTAGATAATGTACTGTCAACATATAGATCTGACATTGCACTCCTAATTTTAAAATACCCGCCATTCTGAAAATAAGCAGCGGTAATAAACAAAAATNATATAGATCTGACATTGCACTCCTAATTTTAAAATACCCGCCATTCTGAAAATAAGCAGCGGTAATAAACAAAAATGATAATAGCCAGATGTCCTTACTAAGTTCTATGTAAGTACCGAGTTTGGTGAATTCGGTTTGGGGTGCAANATGATAATAGCCAGATGTCCTTACTAAGTTCTATGTAAGTACCGAGTTTGGTGAATTCGGTTTGGGGTGCAAAAGCTTTAGGAAAACACACACAAGCACACACACAGTTGCATTCACATAGTCATACAGAAATACACACATACACAGACAGGGAAGTGATCCCATACGCCTATCTTTCCTTCGCAAAGTGAGCTTAGAACCTAAATCATCTGCATTATCTGTTTTCAAAAATACTATTTCTCTCTTTAGTGAGAAAAAAATTTTTAAGTGGTAAATACCAAAATTTTGTTTTTGTAATATTTTTCGACGATTAGGCATTACTATTTGCAAAGCCTTCTCCGCAGATGTTCATATATCGTCGACTTTAATCAATTGTTTTTGGAATTATTATATGTTANATATAAATCTGACATTGCACTCCTAATTTTAAAATACCCGCCATTCTGAAAATAAGCAGCGGTAATAAACAAAAAATGATAATAGCCAGATGTCCTTACTAAGTTCTATGTAAGTACCGAGTTTGGTGAATTCGGTTTGGGGTGCAANATGATAATAGCCAGATGTCCTTACTAAGTTCTATGTAAGTACCGAGTTTGGTGAATTCGGTTTGGGGTGCAAAAGTTTTAGGAAAACACACACAAGCACACACACAGTTGCACTCACATAGTCATACAGAAATACACACATACACAGACAGGGAAGTGATCCCATACGCCTATCTTTCCTTCGCAAAGTGAGCTTAGAACCCTAAATCATCTGCATTATCTGTTTTCAAAAATNCTAAATCATCTGCATTATCTGTTTTCAAAAATACTAATTCTCTCTTTAGTGAGAAAAAAATTTTAAAGTGGTAAATACCAAAATTTCGTTTTTGTAATATTTTTCGACGATTAGGCATTATTATTTGCAAAGCCTTCTCCGCAGATGTTCATATATCGTCGACTTTAATCAATTGTTTTTGGAATTATTATATGTTANTATTTGCAAAGCCTTCTCCGCAGATGTTCATATATCGTCGACTTTAATCAATTGTTTTTGGAATTATTATATGTTAAAAGTACCTCTGGAAGTTTCCAATGTATGTTTAAAAATTATATTTACTTTTAAAAACACGGAATTTAATATGTAGTGCGTAAGATGGATAGTTTAGGATAAGATTCGTCGTAAAACGATAATTATCAAAGTTTTCTGATATTTTGCCCTAACTTATATCTGAGTGCGATACACCTTTAAAGTGCAGCATAAATCAGTCATGTGAACGCCTGGCAGTTAGGCAACCTGTGTGTGTCATTGCCGACATGGCTGCGCACATCGCACTACAATGGAATTACCGCATGTAGCAAAACTCATATGGCCCATTTAATGTATACAGTTAGATGCCATACTGGCAAAAATTTGGCCAACAGCTGGCATGCACCCGGCACCATTGCTGGTCCTGAAGTGGCACCACTAACTAGCCTTACTCTGCCCATAACTGGCCCAGGTGTGGTGAACACAAATGGCGCAAGCATGGCCCACATGCTTACTACAGCAATGGCCCATCGATGTACCGCTTCACAGCCATCAGATGGCATACTAATGGCTATTCAAAAGAATTATTTTTTGCGTCATTCTTAACATTTCTTTGTATCTAAATTTCGTTTACTTCACTACTGAACACGTTATACGACAAGAAAATGTTATGCTTACCAGAAGAAGGGACGGGAAGCGAACTGACGCCCCTTGCAATGACAGCCCAGCACGCCAAACATTACTCCACCTCTGCTGAGATTAACTAATTTTGAATATATTCGGACTTTAATTATTAACAAACACTAACATAATACAAATTACACCAGTTATTTGATATCCTTAAAATGTACCATGAGANGACTTTAATTATTAACAAACACTAACATAATACAAATTACACCAGTTATTTGATATCCTTAAAATGTACCATGAGCACAAATCAGTTTTTAAAAAGAGGCAAATCAACAAAACTATATTGTCGTTAAGAGAAAACGTCCTACCTGAAATGCGGTATTAACCCAAAAACTTGCCTTTAATGTAATTTTTCGCAGTACGTCACCTGGATGATATTTACCTGTTTTGAAATTCAGTCGGTATATATGAATATTTTAGTGATTTAGGACAAGAAAAGCTCTCAAAGTTAATTTTCTAAAGGTTTTTATATATAGTTTTATTCAACTTCTCATTTTAACTATAAGCAGTCGTGCATGTAAAACATTACATTTATCAAATTATCTATATCAGACACGAAGTGACACCTAATACTGTTTTTATAGCATTTTTTCGTAGATATTTCCTTCGTTATGTATTAAAAAAATAATATACTCATTGTGTTATGTGATCTATTATTATATTATACACATATATACATATATGTGTGTGTGTAGTTTGAAGAAGCTATCTACGAAGAGTGGGAGCCATAAAAATTCCCATGATAAGCCAAATTGCACCACCAATAGTCCATCGATGTACCACTTCATAAGTATAGGTTATGTGCGGCCATTGCTTGAATACAGTTGGTAAGCCATTTATAGGCCACCTACTCTCAACCATTAGTTACGTTTCNGACTTTAATTATTAACAAACACTAACATAATACAAATTACACCAGTTATTTGATATCCTTAAAATGTACCATGAGAACAAATCAGTTTTTAAAAAGAGGCAAATCAACAAAACTATATTGTCGTAAAGAGAAAACGTCCTACCTGAAATGCGGTATTAACCCAAAAACTTGCCTTTAATGTAATTTTTCGCAGTACGTCACCTGGATGATATTTACCTGTTTTGAAATTCAGTCGGTATATATGAATATTTTAGTGATTTAGGACAAGAAAAGCTCTCAAAGTTAATTTTCTAAAGGTTTTTATATATAGTTTTATTCAACTTCTCATTTTAACTATAAGCAGTCGTGCATGTAAAACATTACATTTATCAAATTATCTATATCAGACACGAAGTGACACCTAATACTGTTTTTATAGCATTTTTTCGTAGATATTTCCTTCGTTATGTATTAAAAAAATAATATACTCATTGTGTTATGTGATCTATTATTATATTATACACATATATACATATATGTGTGTGTGTAGTTTGAAGAAGCTATCTACGAAGAGTGGGAGCCATAAAAATTCCCATAATAAGCCAAATTGCACCACCAATAGTCCATCGATGTACCACTTCATAAGTATAGTTTATGTGCGGCCATTGCTTGAATACAGTTGGTAAGCCATTTATAGGCCACCTACTCTCAACCATTAGTTACGTTTCNTTATGTGCGGCCATTGCTTGAATACAGTTGGTAAGCCATTTATAGGCCACCTACTCTCAACCATTAGTTACGTTTCCATCGACATTCCATCAGTGTGCCATAAATGGCATGCTGAATGTCCTGGTGACAACAGTTAGCCAGTTGTGTAGACCCAAGTTCTCTCGGCCAGTAGTAATCCAGCAATGCCATCAGTAAAACCACAGTCGGCCGACTGCCTCTTGCTACGTCTGGCGAAACAAGACTTGTGAACGAGGCAGAGGTTGCTTTAGCGCGACAGCAATCAGCTTTGTTTACAAGGCGTGAGGTCACACGTGTACGCGGAACTGTGAGATGGGGCTACGTGGTTTAACCGAGTTCGCCCACATGCTGACATACNGTGAGGTCACACGTGTACGCGGAACTGTGAGATGGGGCTACGTGGTTTAACCGAGTTCGCCCACATGCTGACATACGCTGTCATACAGTCACGTACAATGGTAGCAGCGAGGGTGTACACGAACGAATACTTTGTCCCAGCGACTAGACCACTGACTTCGTAGGACAATCTCTCTACGCCCGAACATGCAGGAGACAGGTCGACCTCGTTCAATGCAGTAGTAGTCAGACTACTCGCCTCCCACTAAGACGAACTACGCTCGATTGCCGGCCAGGTAACGCGAATTTTCGTATGTTAGAAATGTGGCGAACGTTGCGATTGGCTGGCTGGTTTTATCGGAGTACTCTCGTATCCACCCGCCGTTGCATTCCGCTGCTGTTCACTTTCACCAGCGCTTAAGACCTGGATGTTAAGGGTACGTCAACCTGGAGTTGATTTCCACGTTTGAGACAGAGAAGTGCAGGAACTATAAGGTCAACACTGCAACACACATCAAGTGCGCAATCGCCGCTATGTGCAGAACTCAGAACTGGCGTGCAGTGTTCTCGTCGTGCTGCGTTTACCTATGGGACGTAAAAAAATGTCCCTATCAATATATCGGTGGGAAGTTTGTAGTCAAGTTCAATGCAGGGAACTATGCTAGTTTCGCAGGGATTAATCTACAATATTTTAATTTGTATAAGTATGAAAAAATGTCATTATTTTGCATGTCGAAGAGCTTCAAAAACTGTGGTTTGAATAAGCGCTATCTGCTGAAAATTATAGTCTGCCCTAGTATGAATTGTTGTTTATTTTCTTATGCAAACAGATTATGAACACGTGGAATAGTTTCTTTTATAAACATGCATCACAAACACACTGGCACCCGGTTCGCGAGCCAGGTAGACGGCAGCTCCACGCAGTTATCGATGCACAGGGAAATTTTCAAAATCTTCGATAACACTGATACGTCAGTTCATAGTGACGTCACAGCCGCAGCACTGCCGACCGCCGCTGGTCAGCGGGTTTTTTCATGATCCCCCATTTCTCGCTCTCTTGCATTCCAGTCTTGCTCCATGCCCACGTGCTGCACCGTAAGTGGCTCACAATACCCCGTTGTTAAGAGGCGCCCAAACCATTTCACTTCACGTTTCATTAGCGAGCGGCGGCAGCATGAGTGGCCGACTTTGGTTAGAAGGGGCAGGAGCAGTAACAGGATTGGCCGGAGGCGGCGGGCGCCTCGAGGAGGCTACACGAAGGTTCCATTAAGCGGGTCAACAAGGTGCCGGCAGCATGTGCGGCGACTCCCACGGCGAGAGTGGCCGCTGGGCGACATGTCGTCTGAGGCAGATCGCGACCGCTGCAACCCTGCCCCCGGCTCCCGACAGCGCGCTGCCAGCTGCCCGCGAGTGCCAGCTCCCGGCTGCCTCCAGTGTACACTTGGCCACCAGGTCCGTGCGCCAGTCACTCTTCTTGGAACATGAGCATCTCAGAAGCCGCTGGCTGCATTTTCACGCCGGAAAGTAGATGTACTAATGCAGGACTTATACTATCAGTAAAATCACGCAACTTATAAGCCAGTGTTCCTGGAATACCAGGATCCGAAACACGAGTAAAAAATGTCTTGCGATATACACATGTGTAGAGTTAAGCACAATTAGTGATCATAACCGTGACAACCGCAATTCTCTCTTCATCCCACTGATCGTGGGACATCTATGTACCCAAAATATGAGCACCGGTGGAACCAAGCAACTGACATCGATCCAGAAAATGAGACCACCAATACCAGTACTACGACCTCATTCTTCACCAGCCTTTTGCTCGCGATGCTCCGATTGGAATCCCAAGTAAGCTGGGGGCTGCGGTAGCTCAGCGGTTAGCCTGCTCGCTCTCAGTCCCCGGCTGCACCACTCCCGGATTTTTGCAAGAGGGAATCGTGCCGGACGATGCCGCTGGTCCGCAGGTTTCTCGGGGATCTCCCATTTCACCCGCTATTACATTCCAGCGCTGCTCCATTCTCACCTCATTTCACCCTCATCGGCCCTCAATACCTCGTTGTTAAGAAAAGCCAAAATCTTTCATATCAGTCCNAAAAGTCAAAATCTTTCATATCAGTCCAGGTAAGCTTTGCATGTGTGTGCCATATTTTGGTGTAACTTTACGTTAGCTCCGTTTGGAAGCGGGTTCCTTGTTGGCTTATCGTAATAAAAGTGGCATGACAATAAACTATATGTAAAAAAGGACAGAAAACATAAGACTAGTGGAAACAATAAATTCGATTACTATGTTATCTGGAATATATAGTTGTTAAAACAAAATGTAATAATTTACCTCCGTTTATGAGACAGTGAAAGAGAATGAAAAACTCTTCCAGTGCAGTCAAAGTCACCTTATGATCTTTATTGTAGATATGCTCAAGATCAGTCCTTTATTAAAGAAACTAATAAAACTGGCATGTATACTGATATGTTACTGTAATAAGTGGTTTGAAATTAGTGCTTTCCTATTTAATGTCACGTTACCAAGAGAGAATGCACGACAGGGTATTCTTTGCCCCCTTGAAAATTATAATTTATAATATTTTCTTTGCTTGAGGTTTTGCGTAAAAATCATATTTATATATGTATTAGATAATATATAGACCTACGCAATTATACATTCGTGAAAAAAAAAACATATTGTGCGGGGCGTTAGAGATGTTCCCAGGAGTACGCCGGCGTGACCCAGACAACTTAACACGCTCACAACTCTCGTGCATTATCGCTGGTGTTGTTTCTTACTAAATTATCGTCTGGAAGCTCCTCCCCCTTTAATATGCTTAAGACCAAAACAAAGAAATCGAATACCTAGAATTTCAAGGAAAAAAATATAAATTATAGACAAACCTAATAGTCAATGAAACAGGAACCAACGAGGAGTGAAAGCCAACAAACTGGACAGTAAATATGATGATTAATAAAAATCAGGAAAATATTATTTCCTGGTGGGAGTTTAAGGAATACTTCTGAAATATCTAAAAGTGAAAAAGGGAGAACTGTACACTGTAAAATTGATACGAGCAAATAACCAAATTTCAAACGATATATTAAGTCAATGATAATGAAAACAAGATTCAAGTAATAGCTACAATGANGAGCAAATAACCAAATTTCAAACGATATATTAAGTCAATGATAATGAAAACAAGATTCAAGTAATAGCTACAATGAACCCATAACGAGCATAAAACTATAGCACGCATTTAAATCTAAGTTTTAATTAATTGAGAGTAATAATATCCTTGGGAGAATAATGTTCAGTGCTACCAGGTTTTCTCGTCCCTATGCTCTCATTGTGTTCCAAGTCTTCTTTAGCCCCGAGTGCGTTCAAGTTTAAGATGGATGTCAATTTCCACAAATTAAGTTTGCAAATGTACAAAACCCGAATACAAAATTGCCGACACACCGATTACATTGATATAAATAACCATTTCATTTTATCTATTTTATCATGGTTTCAAACCAAATATAGAACAGAGATTTAAGATATTATGCAATTCCAGTAATTTTTCTGATATGTTGTTGGCCATATTTTTTTTAATTCAGCTGCCCTTAAAAAAAACTTTCTTCAATTAGACGTTGTTGGTATTATACATTAAATGATTATTATAGCAAGTTAGTTCAGTAGTTTACCGCACACAGGCTAAAAAAAAATCTTCATTAAAAATTGGCCTATCATAGAAAAACTATTTCTTATATTGTCATTTACCCGTATCAACCCGTTCTTAGGCCAACACAATCGTAACTCAAGAGTCGCAATTTTGCTGTAAAATTCTCCAAAAAAAATTTTTTGCTGCCATTATTTTCGTACCTACAACTTACACGGAACAAACCTAAATGATCAGATTCATCCAAGTTATATTTCCACAATATTAGAAAATATATAGTTCAAACACAAACTGTTACATTAAATTGAATACATCACCTGTAAGTGAACGCTGTCCGTCTCTGCCATATGGCCGCTTTGCGCACTTATTCAAGCAAAGTTTTGTTCTCGCATCCCCCGTCTCATACTACTCAACTACCTTCTATAATTGAATGTTCCTTGAATTCTGTGGGCGAAGTACGTATGAGACACAAGATACACCTTCAACCCGTGTGAACCAGAGTCCGGTGATGTCACAGGTGACTAGTTGGCAGCTGAAGGAGCCTGGAGTCGGGTGAAGCCCCCCCCCCTCACCAAACGTGGTGCCATAATCACGTGTCCCGCAGCACGATCGTAGAAAGGAGAGTGGGCCCAGGTGACGACGTCAGGCGCGAGACATCAGAACATCATTACACTGGTGCTGCTATATTCTCTTAGCCAAGTTGTAGAGAACGAGAAGAAAACTATGTTGTTTTTTTCCACAACCAAAGTAGGCGCATGCGAGGAATTGTGACATGCCGTTTTAATATCTGGAGAAGCGCGTACGCCAACAACGGTCTGTGTGCTCTTTTTATTGCAAACAAATTGGCGCACATATAGCAACACTGGGATTCCTGCACATCCGCAATTTTGTCTGTCGTTGCGCGAAAGGCAGAATAGTAATACTAAATAGCCGTCTCTCTGCGTGAGCTATCATGATGGAAAGTTTTGACAATAGCTACACTAGGTGTGACGGGTGTTAGTTTCGACAGCCGCTCGCGTCACCTCCGCAGCTCAGTTGAAGGGCGCGCTCTACGGGACCTCGCCAGATGAGCGGGCGACGACCGTCCCACGGGAGACTCCATCCCGCCAGCCAATATCCACCTCAGAAGCGACGAGCCGCGGTTATCGCCCTGCCGCAGTCGGTAATGAACCACTGGCCCTTCCTGGGACTCTGCCCCCATCTCGTGGGAAACGGCAAGGGTTGGGAGGGGTTCAATCCCCTCTCCTTTCCACACAATCTGCGGAGAGCAAACAAGGGGACAGACCCCCTCTCCGCCGACCCCGACATCGACGGGCAATCAAACAGGCGGGTCAGCCCTGCGTCTGCTCTCAGGACAGTAAAAGCCGGCACTAAAGATGTAACTCGAGTCGCGAATTGGATAAGACAAATAATGGGAAGATTTCTCCCGTCCGCTAATACAATGGAGAACACCCCCCGCAACCCCTCTTCAAAAAGTCTCTTCCCGTTCCTTACAAATCTCACTCCCTCTTGTACTTCCCTCGGAGCCGGCAATCGAGGAAATCTGTCTGCGAGCAAGGGAGACAAATGGGACCCAGCAAATTACGTTCACTATGACAGCAGCGGCTGGGAGGGGAGAGAGAGGGCGGGAAAAATAAAAGACTGTCTTTGACACTGAGACATCATCTTCCACGGACTCCGGCCTTGGCGGCACGAGCTTGATTGGGGGTAGGGAGGGTGAGCCATCTCTTGATAGATCGAGCTTCGTAAATAACAGCGCGGCGCGATCCACACGTGGTAGTTCGACACGAAGATTACGCCTTGCAGGGCTGCCGGTGATGCATTCCATTCCCCGCTACAACATGTTTGTGTTTCCTAATCGAAACTTAGGCTAGGCTGGACGGTGCCGCAGGAGGTATGGTCGCTTTCCCGCCGGGGTCTTTAAGCAGGGTGGAGGGGCGTACAACGTGAAGTATGGCGGACTAGAGCTGCTGGTTAGGGAACGCGTACACGTGCAAAATAAACACAATCATGCTGAAATCTCTTCGTACGAACATGGCTGTGGTAATTGGTTTTTCGACGCAAAAGACTTGTGATAGGATCTAACTTCACTAAACCACAGCTAGGCAACCATCTGATCGGAGATAATCGAGTAGATGTTATAGCACTGTAACGAACGAGTTGTTTTCTACATATTTCCTCTCGGGCTGTTTAAAGAAAAATAACGTTCTGAAAATGTNAGCACTGTAACGAACGAGTTGTTTTCTACATATTTCCTCTCGGGCTGTTTAAAGAAAAATAACGTTCTGAAAATGCGTTGATTTACTACGTTGTTGCACGAACTAAGAGCGTACGAAAGAAAGCGCACAGGAACAATGGATCTAGTTGCTCTGAAGAAAGGAGGCCGTGTTCTCATATTTTGAAACTAAAGACGAAGTAGGGCATAGAGAATAAGGATGGTTGGAAACTGTTCCAGTGAAGCTGAACCGATTCACAATCTTTGGCAGGGCTAAATATATTTATCACACTGAACGACTTACTAAGTTGTTAAGAAGTGATGTGTTCAACATTTGGTAGAAGCAAGCAGGCGATTCATAGCAATACTTGCCTTGTTGAAGAGCGCGCTAACCTCGACGAGGAGTCCACACACACTATCTATCTTGAAGGTAACAACACTTCAACCACCAACACAGCATCACCAACAATATGACAAATTCGTTAGTGATTGCAGATCGCTCGTAATGCTAGTAATGTGTAACGATGCATTATATAAATGAAACTTCCCAACAAGATTTTAAGGAGCGATTTTTAGTTATTGTAATACTTAATGTAGGGCCTACAGTAAAAACATGAAGACGAGAGGGTGCAATAAAGAAATTACTCGTCATTTAGTAATGACATTACTGAATTTAAATTCATAATATTTTAAGGCGTTAAATTCATTGTAGATTGCAGAATAATAATACCGCTTTTTTTTTTCCAAGTAATGCAAGTTATAAAACTTTTATAATTCTCACAGGTACTGTATATCAGAGGAATATTACATAAATGCTTGCTAACGAATACACCTGCTGTAAATAATTATCTTTAATAAATTAATAGTTCAATTAGTACTATTTCAGAAATAAACAGCTATTTTAACATTAAAATACTTTTATAAATGTCTTAATCACTGGGCAATACTTTCAACATTATCACAAGATTGGAAAGAAAACTAATTTTATCGAAGTAAACACTAATGAAATTTCGTCTTAAACTTGTTTTTGAATTTATGAAAAACAACATTTGACAAAAGAGTACTATTCGTCCAAAAATGCTATTATCTGTCTTACATCACGAGGACTAAAACGCACAGAATAATTACACGAATTTAAAGCATCTTGCGTTTAAACTAATTTTCACTACTAGATGTGCAAATTTTTGCACTGCCCTTAGAATGAACATATATGTCTGCAGTAAATAATTTTCATTTCATCATAAATCTTCGAGAATATAAGAATATTGATTTTCATAAAAACAATTGAGGGATACGTTTTCTTTTCTAGGAAATGTAAGGAAGAAAGTGAGAGACTAGGAACCTGTGGAAAATTCATCAAACTGTTCACACTTAAAAATAAATGCACACGTAAATCCAAAATGATCTACTTTTATAGCGAAATGGCGGGAACGACGAATAGGAAAATTTGGAAACTTTTTAAGGTTGTCGAGAATGGTAGAAATTACAACAGTTTCCGCTATTTTATCCGAAATGTCTACCCCAAATGCTAATTCCACGGATACTATGTGTTCGTGTGAGTAAGTCGTATTATGAACTAATGAGTGTGCCAAGAGCGACGGTCGTATGTGAGAGGGGCATCGTAGTCAGGTAACTGCTGGGACCGCTGTCTGTTTATCACGCTGGCTGAGCGCGTTTCAATAACCGACAAACGGAAGCCATGATTGGATCCAGCCTTCAAGAGGGCATGTGCCGGACACGAAAACTTCGCTGTTCAGCATGGGTTCCATCCCAGCAGATTTGCATTAGTGGGAGGGGGGACTATCGATCTGCCCCGCGTCGTTTTCCAGGGAAATAGTAGTGCAGTATCATATAAGAACTTTCCAGATTTTTCATCGATAACATAACGATCTTTCCAGCTCCGACAAATAAACAATTAAGATTAATATTATAAAACAATACATAACCTTAAATTATTGATATACGCTATTCACGGTTTCTTCGCTCTTCTTTAATCAAACCTTTGAAAAATCTCCCCATGTACGACGTTTTTATTTGTTTCCTTCATATGCCATGTATCAAAATAATTTTATTATACTCGCGTTGATATAAAACTACCGTATTTTTCGTTAAATTGCAATTATATTAAAATTTACTTCTGAATTAAAATATTTCATTTGCCACTTACATCAATAGAACAGTGAGGAAATTGGTGTGTTGGTAATTCCTTGTAAGAAATAGTNGGGTTCCATCCCAGCAGATTTGCATTAGTGGGAGGGGGGACTATCGATCTGCCCCGCGTCGTTTTCCAGGGAAATGGTAGTGCAGTATCATATAAGAACTTTCCAGATTTTTCATCGATAACATAACGATCTTTCCAGCTCCGATAAATAAACAATTAAGATTAATATTATAAAACAATACATAACCTTAAATTATTGATATACGCTATTCGCGGTTTCTTCGCTCTTCTTTAATCAAACCTTTGAAAAATCTCCCCATGTACGACGTTTTTATTTGTTTCCTTAATATGCCATGTATCAAAATAATTTTATTATACTCGCGTTGATATAAAACTACCGTATTTTTCGTTAAATTGCAATTATATTAAAATTTACTTCTGAATTCAAATATTTCATTTGCCACTTACATCAATAGAACAGTGAGGAAATTGGTGTGTTGGTAATTCCTTGTAAGAAATAGTNAAATATTTCATTTGCCACTTACATCAATAGAACAGTGAGGAAATTGGTGTGTTGGTAATTCCTTGTAAGAAATAGTTCTCATGCTATATATTATTGATCTAAGTGCATCTAAGTGGTGTCATCTTCTAAACTCGGTTAAACTTTGTGTGCATAAAGCGGAGGAATATTCTGGAAATCGAAGTTTAGCACGGCTTCAGAAAAGATGAGAGTAACCGTGAATTGACTATATCTGACTTAATGCATGCAATATTTCCCTGATGGGGAGGCAGGGATGTTGCCATAAACTAATTTACAGGGGCCACGGTGGTGTAGTGGTTAAACTTTTCGCCTCCCACCTAGGAGAACCGGGCTCGATTCCCGGCGGGGTTGCTCCCGGATTTTCGCATGTGAGAATCGTGCCTGACGTTGCCTCTGGTCGGCAGGTTTCCTCAAGGATCTTCCGTTTCCCACAGCCTTGCATTCCGGCGCTGCTCTATATTCACCTCATTTCATCCTCATCGGCTCCTAAGACCTCGATGTTAAGAGCCGCCCAAATCTCTCTACTCCACTCCACTCTTTACTAACTTACAAATCCTCACTAGGTTACTTGAATTAGTACGTACTNGCCCAAATCTCTCTACTCCACTCCACTCTTTACTAACTTACAAATCCTCACTAGGTTACTTGAATTAGTACGTACATACATACATAAGCGCATAAATATTACAAAAATATGAATGTAGCCACATATATAACTTCTCATATTATTACGCACATNTACATACATAAGCGCATAAATATTACAAAAATATGAATGTAGCCACATATATAACTTCTCATATTATTACGCACATATATCAAAAAGTCAAACGTTTATACGTGCATAGATACATAGACCATATACATGCTTACATGTGGATGTATATACAGAAGAAATGCTATCTCTGTCCAAGGATAATATTTTGTGAGGCCACAAGAAAACAAAACACGTTGTTACACTTATAAATTAAATACACATGCAGATAAGGTTTACATGAGAGTTACCTTGCCCGATATTACTTATCCAACAAGCATAGAGTGGTGCGGCGCTGCCACGAGCGTGTCTGTTATTCGCCAGTTGGTGCATACCGAGTTCTCGCTCGAGGGGGAGAAATGTGCGGCGAGATTGACGCCCGGTGACTGGTAATTAACTACCGGGACAGCCAATTATGAAGTTGGTGGCGCTACTGGAGCGAAGGCACGCACGCAGCTGGCAGCGTCGGCGCCCTTTGACGTCCGAACTCCGGTCGACGCCTTCGGGACTATCAACCCTGCTTCCGCTCAGATACGCCCCAATTCATGCCACTTCCTTCTGAAAGACCTTGACCGATTCGCTCCCTTTCACTAACTGCTGCACGGCGTTGTAATAGTGATCACCTCCGTTGACACTTTAAGTTGAGATGTTACGCACGAATTAGCAACAGTTTTACATGTTTCTGTATGTGCCGCACACTAAAATTCAATAAAAACCTTTAAGGAAGTCAGAAGGGGAAAAAATACACAATTTTTTCAGGCTATTAATAAAGAGGTTAACGTATTCTTTAAACTTTAAGGGTTTCATTATGACATGATTATTCAGTAATCACTAAGGAGATAGTTAAAACAAATATACAGGAATATAGAATCTTAAGGCGGTGAAATACTATGCTTGCATTNTAATCACTAAGGAGATAGTTAAAACAAATATACAGGAATATAGAATCTTAAGGCGGTGAAATACTATGCTTGCATTCACACTAAACCATTTTTTTGTATTTCAACAACAAAAATCCTTGGAAACCCAGTTGCCAAAAAATCCTAAGTAAAACTACAAAATAATTTCTTGTAAAATCTGCAAAACATTTGTTTGTAATATTATGAATTATAACCTTGTATTACAATTGAAATTATCGAGGAGTGTACATAAAATTATTTTTTTTATCCTAGAAATAAAATGTAATAAATTAATAACAGGGAAAGTAGCTATATGTAGTTGTTTCTAACCCAGCATCTTGACAGGGAGCCCAGGAGCCAAAAGCTTGGTAAGGAAATGACAAACCTCATGCGTTTGCATTCCCTTTTTCTATGGCGGCCATATTGGCAGCCAGTGCCAAAATTTGCCAAAATTTGCCAAAATTCCAAAACCTTCCAAAAATTTTCAATTCTTTTTTTCAAAAATTAATTTTCAAAAAATTATTTTTTTACAAAATTAATTTTCCAATTATTTTTTCATAATTAATGTTTTTAAAATATTGATTTAATACTTTAAAAGTAAAATTTTTTTCTTAACATTTCAAAAGTTCCAAAAAGTATTTTTTCTCGCTCATTCCCTGGCAGCCATGTTTGTTCGTGGCTCCCTAAGCCAACGCCTAGTAGGCGTCCATGATGGTTGTGGCTCCCAAAGACACCGCCCAGTCGTTATGTCATGCTCTGGCATTCAATGGGTGGTGGTGCCGAGGTGACGCAATGGATAGAGCGCAACTCCATGCTCTTGCATTGACACACCGACGGCTCCTAACAGAGACGCCTGCCGTTCTTGCATTCCATAGCATGGGGGGTGCCTTGGTGGCGCAATGGGTAGAGCGCATGTTAAAACTTCACGCTCCTGCATTTACAGGGGAGAGCAGGTGTGTCCCAAGAGAGGCGCATGCCATGGAGTAGATGACAAGTTAAACGTCACACTCTAGCATTCCATTTCAACCGGGGGTTGGGGGTGCTATGTAAATTACGTATCCATAATATTCGGAAGTTATTTGAATAGTTTTTTAAGGTATTTTCAGTGTCTTAAAGCATTTTTTTTTTTTTTTTTTACAGCATGACAGGACGAGAACAATTAAATTCACAAGACAAGCTAGAGAAAAAGAGTGATTCCCAGCCCTAAATAAAACCAGTGAGATGTGTACATTTATTTGGTAACATTGCGACATGTGATAATTTATAATAGAGTCTGGCCGTGACTAGTAAGGCTAACGTGGCGGGCTGGCAATGGTTGGAGCCCAGTTCCAGGCACGCCCACGACTTTCCCCAACACCAAGTGGGTGTTGTCGATAGCCGTGGGTACTTCCGCTGATTATGCAGTTATACCACGCTTCAACACCACAGAGGACATAGTCGTTAAGGCTCCTGCCTGCCTGGAGCATTCTCCCGCGTTTGAGGGCGAGAAGCACGGGAGCGGTAAGAGCGACACTGCCATGCGCATCAAGTGCACCATCGTCCCTAAGTACAACGCTCTGAACTGGCGTGCAGTGTTCTCGTCGCACTACTTGTACCTATGAAACTTTCAGCGGCTACCTTATTATTTTATCGGTGGAAAGTCTGTACGCAGGTGCAATGCAGGGCGGACCCTAGAGTAGTTTTGTGCTAATNTTATGCAGTTATACCACGCTTCAACACCACAGAGGACATAGTCGTTAAGGCTCCTGCCTGCCTGGAGCATTCTCCCGCGTTTGAGGGCGAGAAGCGCGGGAGCGGTAAGAGCGACACTGCCATGCGCATCAAGTGCACCATCGTCCCTTAGCACAACGCTCTGAACTGGCGTGCAGTGTTCTCGTCGCACTACTTGTACCTATGAAACTTTCAGCGGCGACCTTATTATTTTATCGGTGGAAAGTCTGTACGCAGGTGCAATGCAGGGCGGACCCTAGAGTAGTTTTGTGCTAATCTGACGCGCATATTTTGAGATAAAGAGCTCTGAGAAAAAAAAACAGTTGTTAGCTATATTGGAGTATTCTGAAACGNTTGGAGTTCTCTGAAACGGTGTTTCTAATGTGTGCGACTTCTTGAAAGCACACAACAGCCAGCCTTCTTCCGAAGAGTGTGTTCTTTTCGTACATCAGCACATCGCACGCATATTGAATAGTTTCGTGAGACACGGGTATTTCAAACACTCTGCAACGCAGTTTAATTGCCCCCCCCCCCTAAAACCTGTAAAGCATCTAGTCAGAGGAGCCCGCTATAATCGGGAAATTCTGTTATCTTTAGACTGTGTGACGTACGTGAAAACCTCTATTTTTAGCACATTTGTACCCGATGTGCACAACGAGTATGTTACTCACATGAATGTTACTATTTTCCGATGCCATACTCTGCGAGGTTCAAAGGCCAATGATCTTCCCCATACGGAACTGATTCGTAAACCTTGTTGCCTGTCTAGGTTATGATACGTTTGTATACATTTAGCCGAACACAAAGCCTACAGCTCACTGGCTGTTACAACGAAACAAGTGAGTATGTGTGTGTGTCGACCTAAGTACAGTACGCATCATAAAAGTCTTGTTGCAACACCTGGAACCGTACATCAAAGTGGATCTGAAAGTGCGAAACAAGGACACTAGCTGGCTGGGCGATCAGCACGAAAGTATCCCACCATACTGATTCGGGTTCGATCGCCGGAAAATAGTAGTTAATTCTCGCACTTGGGGAGCATGGAANGGAGCCCGCTATAATCGGGAAATTACTTATCTTTAGACTGTGTGACGTACGTGAAAACCTCTATTTTTAGCACATTTGTACCCGATGTGCACAACGAGTATGTTACTCACATGAATGTTACTATTTTCCGATGCCATACTCTGCGAGGTTCAAAGGCCAATGAACTTCCCCATACGGAACTGATTCGTAAACCTTGTTGCCTGTCTAGGTTATGATACGTTCGTATACATTAAGCCGAACACAAAGCCTACAGCTCACTGACTGTTACAACGAAACAAGTGAGTATGTGTGTGTGTCGACCTAAGTACAGTACGCATCATAAAAGTCTTGTTGCAACACCTGGAACCGTACATCAAAGTGGATCTGAAAGTGCGAAACAAGGACACTAGCTGGCTGGGCGATCAGCACGAAAGTATTCCACCATACTGATTCGGGTTCGATCGCCGGAAAATAGTAGTTAATTCTCGCACTTGGGGAGCATGGCAAACGTGTTGTGGCTCGTAAGCCTACATTCCGTTGCTGCTCCTTTATAGGGTCTCATCACACTTCAGAGCGACGCGACACCCAAAATACTGTTTCTTCTTTAAGTGCTAGTGCCACCTCGTTGTGCATCTGTCCATGTAGTTATTAAGTATACTATAATTCTGATGCATGTGTTCTTGAAATACGGTAAATGTGGGCAACCGATTGATGTAGGTTGGCTGGGTAGGTTATACAGCAGTAATTTTAATTCGTAAGGGAGAAGATGGCGAAAGAAGAATTGTCCCTCTCACATTAGCTCGCTCGGTTGCAAGCATCGCTAAGGGTTTTGTTCGTATGACGAGGATGCCGTACCGATGATTGTTCCCCAGGAAAACTACATATACGAGCACCCAGCCGGTAACGACATGGTTTACAACAATCGTTACAATCGTTACTGTCGCTGACCTCTGTGCATAAACTTGCGGCGTAAAACATGAACTTACAACTTTTCATGCATCAAAACCATATTCAACTTCCATAAATTATAGTCAGTTTTATATGAGGGGTACACGTGATTTCCTTCGCAATGTTAATCACCATGGGCAAACATATGTATATCTTTGCGACATGTGCTAATAGCACGAAATTATTTATAAAAATTGCAAAAGTGATTAAAATGGAAAATTTCAGAATTAAAAATGTCTATGCGTCATACATAAATTAAAGAATATACAGACAATAAACAATTTCTTAATTATAAACAGCTTGCAAAGAGAGCTCCCGCGTTTATTCCATTTTGCAAAACTGCGAAGAAATCTAGAAACAAAACATATATTACCTGTTCCAGAACAAGTCAATGGGGATCCTGTGTATAGCGTGATGAATACAAACATCAAGCATATGAAAAGTCCCGGAAGAAACGTTTTACACTTGCTATAGCAATCTGTTTACTAAATAAAAGAGTGCAATGTGTATGCTACCAGTGTTAAAGGGAAGTATATAAGGATGATAAAAATGGTAATCAATATGATTATCTCTTAACAAGGTCTGTTCCTTCACGTTGATTAATTTTCTTGCCTTGCCCTAAAATTACGCCTTAAGAACACCACCGCTTTCAAAATGTCAATGGAACAAAAAAAAAAGAGCGAAAAGCCAAAGTGGCAATATCCCCGGGCCTCACGTTCACACAGGTAACACCCCACCCCCTTCTCCGAAAACTCTTTCCGAATTATTTTGTCATTAGCTGCTTTTAATTTGCCATTACATCATGATGAAAAAAAATAAAAAATAGGAGTCACATCTCATGTCCAATGAAAATTTAATTTTTGTAATTATTGTTTCAGTGTAATTGATAATTATTTATTCCCTTTTTACACACTGAACTAGGGGTTTCAATTCAACCTTTAATTGTTTGTCATTCGTTGAATGTAACATACACATTAATTTTTCTTTCAATTAAATTAACTTTTTCGTAACACAGGCACAATTGCAATGTTTGCTAGTCTTATTGATTTTTCTCTTCTTTTAGAGAACATAGATAAATATCATTTTTACTACAATTTTTATATTAATTTACTGGTCTCTCGAGAGACAGTGGCAATAAAGTAGTGTACAGCCCTCAAAAATAAAAAAGTATAGGCCATAAACAGGCCGGTACAAAGGTGGCCTATTGATGCTGGCCCTATATCTTATGCTGGAATCAGGCCGGTAAAAAATATGAACTGTCGGCGATTTGCCGATACAGTCGAAAATACACCGGACAGCAACTAGAAAAACAAACAAATGATACCTGACTATTTCTGGTTANAAAATACACCGGACTGCAACTAGAAAAACAAACAAATGATACCTGACTATTTCTGGTTATGTATAAGCAACACATTCGGTTAATGCAATAGATTTAAGCTTTATAAATAAAGATTAAAACTTTTATTAAAAATACCTACATCTCGATGTCAGAAATACATCAAACAAAGATGGTTAAACTTAAGATACTAGATATCAGAGGGAATTTACATATCCCATCAAGATATTTGGCCAGAAGTGTCATTAAGTTTACAAGATGCCAAGTTTGTTGCAGCTGGATTTTACCAAGATGACAGGAATGTGGCGGCTGGATGTTGCCAAGATGACAGGTATGTGGTGGCTGGATGTTGCCAAGATGACAGGTATGTGGTGGCTGGATGTTGCCAAGATGACAGGTATGTGGTGGCTGGATGTTGCCAAGATGACAGGTATGTGGTGGCTGGATGTTGCCAAGATGACAGGTATGTGGCGGCTGGATGTTGCCAAGATGACAGGTATGTGGCGGCTGGATGTTGCCAAGATGACAGGTATGTGGTGGCTGGATGTTGCCAAGATGACAGGTATGTGACTGCTGGATGTTGCCAAGATGAGAGGTATGTGGCGGCTGTATGTTGCCAAGATGACAGGTAGGTGGAGGCTGTATGTTGCCAAGATGACAGGTATGTGGCGGCTGGATAGTGCCAAGATGACAGGTATGTGGTGGCTGGATGTTGCCAAGATGACAGGTATGTGGCGGCTGGATGTTCCCAAGATGAAAGGTATCTAGCAGCTGGATGTTGCCAAGAAGACAGGTATGTGGCGGCAGGATGTTGCCAAGATGACAGGTATGTGGCGGCTGGATGTTGCCAAGATGACAGGTATGTG
>NQII01003211.1:311917-328123 GCA_002778355.1 Clitarchus hookeri
GGCTGGATGTTGCCAAGATGACAGGTATGTGGTGGCTGGATGTTGCCAAGATGACAGGTATGTAGCGGCTGGATGTTGCCAAGATGACAGGTATGTGACGACTGGATGTTGCCAAGATGACAGGTATGTGGCGTCTGGATAGTGCCAAGATGACAGGTATGTAGAAGCTGGATGTTGCCAAGATGACAGGTATGTGGCGGCTGGATGTTCGCAAGATGAAAGGTATCTAGCAGCTGGATGTTGCCAAGAAGACAGGTATGTGGCGGCAGGATGTTGCCAAGATGACAGGTATGTGGCGGCTTGATGTTGCCAAGATGACAGGTATGTGGCGGCTGTATATTGCCAAGATGACAGGTATGTGGTGGATGGATGTTGCTAAGATGACATGTATGTGGCGGCTGAATGTTGCCAAGATGACAGGTAGGTGGCGGCTGGATATTGCNTAAGATGACATGTATGTGGCGGCTGAATGTTGCCAAGATGACAGGTAGGTGGCGGCTGGATATTGCCAAGATGACAGGTACGAGGTGGCTGGATGTTGCCAAGGGTACGGGTATGTGGCGGCTGGATGTTGCCNATCATGTTAGCCAACTGTGTTACTTTCTGTCTATTTGACTAAGTCAAGTTACTTCGAATATATCATAACACAAATTATTAAACAACAAGAAAGTATAAATTCCATCAAAATCTGACAAATAATTTTAAAACACTGAATATTTAACGTTAGTCTCTTCTATGGCTTGCAAACAAAAACAGTTTCTGTTAAATTTTAATTAATTTGCTGTTTACGTATTGGAACAATTAATCTAACAGAACTCACGTTGCGATTTTACTGATTTAAAGTTCGACACACAAACAATGAACTTAGGCGTACTTTTAAAAATTTAGCACATAAACCAAACAGTGGTGTCATATATGGAAACAAGACCTTCAATAACACAACGCCACATCAGATCTAGGATTTATGGTATCTTTCGTAAACATTTTAATCATAAGGTGTGAATAGAAACATTTAAACTATCCATGCTATCATGTCTATACTTTGTATACTGCACACGTGTAGCAGCTACCTTGCGAGATGGGGTGCCACAGAGACTGTCATAAATCTTTTACCTGCTTACCTAATTGCTGCACTAATATTTCTCATTAGTCACAATATGTGTGTAGGCATATATTAAACATATAATAGATATTCATGTCAATATAACAACAACTTAAAAATAGGAACACAAAACTGAAAAGAACGTAGATATTTTATGTATGTATAATACACAGCCCTTCATAACATTCAACAAAATATTACTTTCTTATTTATGATATACATGAAATACAGATTTTTAGATGTGAAAAAATTGATATTCATGTAATTCAATATGCACCCTTTGTATATAAATTTTTTTTACATTGTTTGTTGTGTGGGTTTACACATCCTTTTAACATACTATTTTGTCATTTAATATAAGTATAATATGCATAATTAAAAAAAAGCTAGTATTGAAATGCTATATGATATTTGATGGCCATATATTATACACTGTTTGATAGCCTTTAATGGTACTGTTATATTGCTATACAAAAAATTTACTTACAATACATGTGAGGTCATTGACATGAATGTAAATTCAACATGTAGCACTCGTATGTATGTATATTGTGAATGATGAGTTGAGTGGGTAATTTGGGTGATATCTATCAGTTATTATAATATACCGTGACGACTAACAAATTGTTTCAAAACAGATGTCATGTCTCTGACAGTATCTTCTTGTACATTTCCGCCACTTGCCGAAAGTAGGGCAAGAAGACATCCAACAAATAATTTTCCAGTGATAAGGTGTTTTTTTTTCTTTAAAACGATACTAGGTCAGAATGAATAAGAGGTTTCCTAGCTTATTCGCTAAGCAAAGGTGCTCTGTCAGAATCGGTCCTAGATCTTCTTAAGGATATCAGTAATTGGATGGCTGTGAGCTATCATTAGTGTGGTATCCATGTGTGGGAGTGAAGATATTTGGGCGGATCTTAACACTGAGGCCTTGAGAGCCGAAAGGGGTGAAGCGAGTTAAGTATGGAACAGTACTGGAATGCAAGAGCGGGAGAGGGGGGAGATACGCGAGGAAACCCCTCAAGCTATCCATGTGTGTGTTAACACTGGGCAAACTAACACTGCTAACACTTGGCAAAATACATCATGTCATTGACATCGGGCTATCGTTTGGCATATACACACGCACACAACAGTTACTGAAAGTGCAAGTAGTTTGCTAAAATGTTGAAATTATATTTGTTAAAAAAAAACAGATAATATTACCCGAAATTGTGACTCATGTTAGTTAAAGGTGATAATAAGAAAAACACTAAGTAATGAAAAATTAATAAGGCTACCATATTATAGTTAAATATTTTCGATAAATGCAGTAGCAGTACAGATGTAGACACGAAGTTAAACACATTCAGGTAATTCTAACGCGAAATAATAATTTACAGTTTAAAGAACATATTAATAAAATGTAAGCTATAAATTAATGTCACCGCTTCTCTTGCTATAACAAAATGAAAATCCGTCATTAATAGCAGACCAACTACGCCAGACAGAAGCAGGTAAAGTTAAATTCGTTTTGAGAGTAGTTAGGTAAATCCTATTTGAGCATAAAATACGCAAAGATTGAAGAAAAAAATTAAACGTAAACGTATCTCTATCAAGCAACGCAAAGAACATTGGAATATTCACATGATGCAAGTGCTGTAGTATATAAAAACGAAAGCAGCTAAAAATAACACCTAAAGGGAGAAAAAAACACTGGCATTCAAATCAAAAGGTAGCAAGACCACTTTATTACTATTAAAAATGAAACGAATGTTTTTAATTTGGCTCAATTTAATTAATACATGAAATTTTAAAACAATATATAAATGCGCCAGTTTGTGAAATTTTGCTATCTGAAAAATTAGACAAATATTTCATTTAACAGGATTAATGAAATCTAAACTCTCCATTCCTACTATTAGAGGACACTAAATGAAGTATGAATTTGTTTTATTGAATTTAGTTTCAGTAAAAAATTACAAAAGTTATAAATAAAACGAATTAAAAATATTTCTCTGAAATATTTAATTGAAACGTCACTGACGTTGCCGTTGCCGGTGGGCTTTTGTTGGGTTCTTCCGTTTCCCACANGGGTATGTGGCGGCTGGATGTTGCCAAGATGACAGGCGGCTGGATGTTGCCAAGATGACAGGTATGTGGCGGCTGTATGTTGCCAAGATGACAGGTAGGTGGAGGCTGTATGTTGCCAAGATGACAGGTATGTAGCGGCTGGATATTGCCAAGATGACAGGTAGGTGGCGGCTGGATGTGGCCAAGATGACAGGTATGTAGCGGCTGGATGTTGCCAAGATGACAGGTATGTAGCGGCTGAATATTGCCAAGATGACAGGTATGTGGTGGCTGGATGTTGCTAAGATGACATGTATGTGGCGGCTGAATGTCATCAAGATGCCAAGATGCCAGCCGGCTATGTTGGGTCTTGAATTTTTAACGATTTGGGACTGTGACGGCTATATGTATGTGCATTCGGTAAGCAGTGCTACCATAAAAAATATAGATTTTTTTAAACTGCTGTTATAAAACCTAGAATCATTTCTTTGGATATACTTTTTTTATTCACTTTCCAACACATTACATGGCGTGAAATATCTTTTGCTTGTTGAGGGCGTGGTGCGAACCTAAGGACCTCCAGTTAAGGGGGTAGCATCCTTATGAAATTTGCTTAGTATTGTGTATTTTCTTTATCAATCTTGCTTTAGTACACTATACGATCATAACTGAGTACTTACAAGTTCAGAGATTTGTCTTTTTAAGACGTTGTTAAGGAATAATTAAGTTTTTATTGTCCATTTTATTAAATTTGCTCCATGATCGGAGGATAATTNAATTAAACAACAAGAAAGTATAAATTCCATCAAAATCTGACAAATAATTTAAAAACACTGAATATTTAACGTTAGTCTCTTCTATGGCTTGCAAACAAAAACCGTTTCTGTTAAATTTTAATTAATTTGCTGTTTACGTATTGGAACAATTAATCTAACAGAACTCACGTTGCGATTTTACTGATTTAAAGTTCGAGACACAAACAATGAACTTAGGCGTACTTTTAAAAATTTAGCACATAAACCAAACAGTGGTGTCATATATGGAAACAAGACCTTCAATAACACAACGCCACATCAGATCTAGGATTTATGGTATATTTCGTAAACATTTTAATCATAAGGTGTGAATATAAACATTTAAACTATCCATGCTATCATGTCTATACTTCGTATACTGCAAAAGTGTAGCAGCTACCTTGCGAGATGGGGTGCCACAGAGACTGTCATAAATCTTTTACCTGCTTACCTAATTGCTGCACTAATATTTCTCATTAGTCACAATATGTGTGTAGGCATATATTAAACATATAATAGATATTCATGTCAATATAACAACAACTTAAAAATAGGAACACAAAACTGAAAAGAACGTAGATATTTTATGTATGTATAATACACAGCCCTTCATAACATTCAACAAAATATTACTTTCTTATTTATGATATACATGAAATACAGATTTTTAGATGTGAAAAAATTGATATTCATGTAATTCAATATGCACCCTTTGTATATAAATTTTTTTTACATTGTTTGTTGTGTGGGTTTACACATCCTTTTAACATACTATTTTGTCATTTAATATAAGTATAATATGCATAATTAAAAAAAAGCTAGTATTGAAATGCTATATGATATTTGATGGCCATATATTATACACTGTTTGATAGCCTTTAATGGTACTGTTATATTGCTATACAAAAAATTTACTTACAATACATGTGAGGTCATTGACATGAATGTAAATTCAACATGTAGCACTCGTACGTATGTATATTGTGAATGATGAGTTGAGTGGGTAATTTCGGTGATATCTATCAGTTATTATAATATACCGTGACGACTAACAATATGTTTCAAAACAGATGTCATGTCTCTGACAGTATCTTCTTGTACATTTCCGCCACTTGCCGAAAGTAGGGCAAGAAGACATCCAACAAATAATTTTCCAGTGATAAGGTGTTTTTTTCTTTAAAACGATACTAGGTCAGAATGAATAAGAGGTTTCCTAGCTTATTCGCTAAGCAAAGGTGCTCTGTCAGAATCGGTCCTAGATCTTCTTAAGGATATCAGTAATTGGATGGCTGTGAGCTATCATTAGTGTGGTATCCATGTGTGGGAGTGAAGATATTTGGGCGGATCTTAACACTGAGGCCTTGAGAGCCGAAAGGGGTGAANTGTGGTATCCATGTGTGGGAGTGAAGATATTTGGGCGGATCTTAACACTGAGGCCTTGAGAGCCGATAGGGGTGAAGCGAGTTAAGTATGGAACAGTACTGGAATGCAAGAGCGGGAGAGGGGGGAGATACGCGAGGAAACCCCTCAAGCTATCCATGTGTGTGTTAACACTGGGCAAACTAACACTGCTAACACTTGGCAAAATACATCATGTCATTGACATCGGGCTATCGTTTGGCATATACACACGCACACAACAGTTACTGAAAGTGCAAGTAGTTTGCTAAAATGTTGAAATTATATTTGTTAAAAAAATNTATACACACGCACACAACAGTTACTGAAAGTGCAAGTAGTTTGCTAAAATGTTGAAATTATATTTGTTAAAAAAATACAGATAATATTACCCGAAATTGTGACTCATGTTAGTTAAAGGTGATAATAAGAAAAACACTAAGTAATGAAAAATTAATAAGGCTACCATATTATAGTTAAATATTTTCGATAAATGCAGTAGCAGTACAGATGTAGACACGAAGTTAAACACATTCTGGTAATTCTAACGCGAAATAATAATTTACAGTTTAAAGAACATATTAATAAAATGTAAGCTATAAATTAATGTCACCGCTTCTCTTGCTATAACAAAATGAAAATCCGTCATTAATAGCAGACCAACTACGCCAGACAGAAGCAGGTAAAGTTAAATTCGTTTTGAGAGTAGTTAGGTAAATCCTATTTGAGCATAAAATACGCAAAGATTGAAGAAAAAAATTAAACGTAAACGTATCTCTATCAAGCAACGCAAAGAACATTGGAATATTCACATGATGCAAGTGCTGTAGTATATAAAAACGAAAGCAGCTAAAAATAACACCTAAAGGGAGAAAAAAACACTGGCATTCAAATCAAAAGGTAGCAAGACCACTTTATTACTATTAAAAATGAAACGAATGTTTTTAATTTGGCTCAATTTAATTAATACATGAAATTTTAAAACAATATATAAATGCGCCAGTTTGTAAAATTTTGCTATCTGAAAAATTAGACAAATATTTCATTTAACAGGATTAATGAAATCTAAACTCTCCATTCCTACTATTAGAGGACACTAAATGAAGTATGAATTTGTTTTATTTAATTTAGTTTCAGTAAAAAATTACAAAAGTTATAAATAAAACGAATTAAAAATATTTATCTGAAATATTTAATTGAAACGTCACTGACGTTGCCGTTGCCGGTGGGCTTTTGTTGGGTTCTTCCGTTTCCCACACCTAGTTTCAATTCCATCAAAGGGGCCGCGGTGGTGTAGTGGTCTGACTACTCGCCCCCCACCTACGCGGACAGGGTTTGATTCCTGGCGATAGTAGCTCGCGTATTTTCACACGTGGGAATCGTGCCGGACGATGCCGCTAGTTGGGGGTTTTCTCTGGAGTCTTCAGTTTCCTCCGTTCTTGCATTCAGGCGCTGCTCCACCCTCGTCGGTTCTCAAGACCTCCATGTTAAGAGCCGCCTAAAACTCTCCACTTGACTTTCAACTCAGCTTCTTCCATCGCCTCATATTGTCGTACAGTTCATCCACCTGGATGGCTGGGGCGTAACGTGTGTCTCACATGTCGAAAGTAGGGCAAGAAGACATCCAACAAATAACTTTCCACACTCACGTGACGTCTGTCAAATGCTACTATGAATTCTGGCGGGAACAACGTGTGGTTACTTGTGGTAGGATTCACCATCCGGCCCTTTGAACCAAGATTCACTGACCTAGGTTCAGATATGATCCACAGATCAGAGCTACAGGTGAGGCACAACCAAAATCTGAGGTTCCTTGATCTTGGATCACATGAATAGAGGTTGAGCCGATTAATAAAGCTGGCATTAGAATACAGGACAATATTGTTCAATCCCTGTTATCTAACATTTTGTGATGTCAGTGTTCCCCCGAGAGAATATTTAAAGGCACATGAATTACGAGCTCCAGGTTAATATGGTAGTTATCCCACGTTTGAAATTTTTGGGCGTTGGAAATTTTAGCTTTCTTTGGGGATGCTAGACGCAATGTAACAAGAGAAAATTCCAATACTATATACAGTACANGTTGGAAATTTTAGCTTTCTTTGGGGATGCTAGACGCAATGTAACAAGAGAAAATTCCAATACTATATACAGTACATATACAATAATATAAAATGTAAATGTATAATCGTCGAACATAATTAAAAGTTAGTATACACGTAAAAATTTAATTTTAAAAACCATCCGGTAGGTACATTATTTTTTTAGTTTTTTTCTGTCTGTGCGGTGTCGTAACCGACTTATAAGTTTTCCGCAACATTTTCGTATTATAAGCAATGTGAGTATGCTATTCTATGCAGTGAAAACTCAGCGAAATTTTTCTGCTATCAAATGGTAAATTTGTATATGTGATTGTTTCCACGTAGCCAGTATGTGCAAGAACATTTGCAATCTGTAAATGTGTAAATGAGGTACGTTTTCTAAATTTAAAGAAATATATAACGCACGTGAAACAAAAGTTTTTTGGCCGTAATAAACGTTTCTACAATCAACCTAGCGCATCTACATTAAGTTATATACACCAAAACACATACTTCAAAAGAAAATTGTTGAAATTAATTATTTCGAGATCATGATGTGAACCACAGAAAATCGACGGTTCAGGATTAAGTTAAAACATTATTTCGAATACTATCTTAATCTAGGTTTGTGCTTTGTGTCTGCCATCTAGTCCTGGATCATGCAGAAAACGTTTTCACGTAAATTCCTTTTTTTTTTCTGCAAATGGGCATTTAACCATTTAGACGAAGTAGTTGTTTACATTAACGCACATGTAGGTAATTTTTGGGTTGTACCTCATGTTGCGAAGCTTAAACAAAGTTGAAGCGCAAACTGCCAAAAACTGTACATACACTGCAGAGCCAAAAAAAATTGTTTACCTGCCTAATATCAAGTAGGGCCCTCGCGAGCACGCACAAGTGCCGCAATACGACGTGTAATGGACTCGACTAATGTCTGAAGGTATGAAGGAGGCAATTCACACCATGAATCCTGCAGGGCAGTCCACAAATCCATAGGAGTGCGAGGCTGTGGAGATCTATTCTGAACAGCAGGTTGCAAGGCATGCATCCCCAGATATGCTCAATAATGCTCTGGTGATTTAGGTGGCTAATGGTAGTGTCTAAATTCAGAATAGTGTTCCTGGAGCGAATCGGTAGCAACTCTCGACGTGTTGGGTGTCGCATTGTACTGGTAGAATTGTCCACGTCCTTTCTGAATGCACAATGGACATGAATGGGTGCAGGTGTTCGGACAGGATGCTTACGTATCTGTCACCTGTCAGAGTTGTATCTACACGTATCAGGNCATGAATGGGTGCAGGTGTTCGGACAGGATGCTTACGTATCTGTCACCTGTCAGAGTTGTATCTACACGTATCAGAGGTCCCATTTCACGCCAACTACACACGCCCCATACCATGACAGAGCCTCAACCAGCCTGAACAGTCCCCTGTTGACATGTAGGGTCCATGGATTAATGAGGATGTCTCCATACCCGTACACGTCCATCCGCCTGATACAATTGGAAACGAAGCTCATCAGACCAGGCAACATGTTTCCAGTCATCAACAGTCCAATGGCGGTGTTGGCGGGCCCAGGCGAGGCGTAGAGCTTTGTGTGGTGCAGTTTGACACTACACCACTCGTCAGGGTGCCAATGTAACTTGACGCAGGTTTATCTAGGCCCCACGTCAATTATCATATTAAAGGTTCGTAGCGTATTTTGTTAATGTTTAGTGGCACAGACTTTAAGATGCCTAGAAGGTTAAGGCTATTGCAATGAGGTAGTCTTTTGACGATTCACTTAACCAGATAATTATATTGTCTCGAGTTTGAACAAAAAAAAAACCACACACAGTAACACTTCCGAGGTGTGGTATTCTAATTTGGCTATTCGTATTAACTGGGCGACTTCGTGGTGGAGTGGGGCTTCTCTGGCCGGCGACTTTTATACTTAACTCTGTAGTGGGTGTTGGTAGACTGTCATCTGGGGATGAGCTCCGGCGAAGTGGTCGTCCTTGGAAAAAGGCCTGCACTTGGTGTCGTCTCCCTGGACTGCGGTTCGGACTCGTGCTCACGTCTTCTCACGATTCCTTGACGCAACTCTTCCCACAGCGCGGTGATAATGAACATTTCCCTCATCTCTCGTAAAGGGGCTTATATGGTCGTCAGCCTCCCCCCTTAAGTGTCGGCACATGTCTCTATTATTGGGAGAGGGGGTGAGGTGGTGGAAAGAAGAACAATGCCTTTCAAAACACGTGCCCTGGTTCCTGAAGGTTGGGGGGGGGGAGGTGGCACCTTGCCCCTAGCTACTCTGTCAGCTATTCCTTCGCGATGCGTGTTTTCTGAATTTCGGCGAAATCCACATGATTATTTTGTGATATCTCTGCTCTCAACTGATCTCACGGGCTTGCTAGAGGTGCACTTGCTTGGCTCTGCGATGTTTCCCGCTTTCCTACGTATGTACGTAGCACGATCCGGGTGCTCCGGCGATATGCCAGCTCTTACTCGGCACAACCTTGACACGTGTAACTGTGATCCGTTCTGGCTGTTCACCTGCCTTGTGACATGTGTCAACTGGTAGACGCTCGCGAAGGGGGTCAGCGAGGCTTCTACTCAAAAGGTGTTACACGACAAGTTAACAATGGTACAAGAGTGGGCCTTCGGCTCCGAAAGCCCATATCAATGATGGTCCGTTGGATATTTCGCACGCTGGCACTTTTTGATGCCCCAGCAATGAAATCTGCGCCAATTTGAGAAAGGGTTGCACGTCTGTCACGTTTAATGTTTCTCGTCATTCGTCGTTTGTCCCGTTTGTTCACGATCTTTTCCGGCCGCAGCTGTCGAATATTTGATGTTTTACCGTATTCCCGATATTCACGGTACACTCGTGAAATGGTTGAATGCGAAAATCCAAATTTTGTCGCTACCTCGGAGATGCTGTGTCCCATCGCTCGTGCGCCGACTATAACACCACATTCAAACTCACTTAAATCTTGATAACCTGCCATTGTAGCAGCAGTNCACCACATTCAAACTCACTTAAATCTTGATAACCTGCCATTGTAGCAGCAGTTACCGATCTAGCAACTTTGTCAGATACTTGTTGTCTTATATAGGCGCTGTCGACCGCATCGCGTTACTCTGATTAGTTCCATATCTCTGTTATTTACATACGCACGCCTATACCAGTTTTTGTTTTGTCTGTNCACATTCAAACTCACTTAAATCTTGATAACCTGCCATTGTAGCAGCAGTAACCGATCTAGCAACTTTGCCATACGGTTGTTGTCTTATATAGGCGCTGCCGACCACATCGCGTTACTCTGATTAGTTCCATATCTCTGTTATTTACATACGCACGCCTATACCAGTTTTTGTTTTGTCTGTNCATCGCGTTACTCTGATTAGTTCCATATCTCTGTTATTTACATACGCACGCCTATACCAGTTTTTGTTTTGTCTGTCCAGTGTATTATGATTGGTTCATGTTTTCAGATCATTGAATGTGAGATGAAACAAGTGTTTAGTCGATTGAAGGCTGGCACCTGAGCTGCGTTGTAGAGTGTTCCAAATACACGTTTTACCACTAAACAAGTAAACGTGCGTCCAATGTGCTGTCGTACGGAAAGGACATACACTTCAGACGACAGCTGTCGAGTACTTTGAAAACGTCACGCACGTTAGAAACACATTTTCACGGTACTCTAAAACCGCTAAAAATTACCTTTTCCAAGCGCTGCAGCTCAAACCATACGGATCAGATTCATACAAAAGTACTTAAGGGCAATGCACTGAACCTTCCTACAGACTTTCTCGCAATAAAATAATAGGGTCGCCGTTGAAAACTCCATAGGTACATGCAGTGTCACTATAACACTGGGGGCCCCGGTGGTTGAACGGCTAGACTGCTCGCCTCCCACGAAGGCAAACCGGGCACAATCCCCGGCCGCGTCACTCCTGGATTTTTGCATGTGGAGATCGTGGCGGACGATGCCGCTGGTCAGTGGTTTTCCTCGGGGATCTCCCGTTTACCTCGCCCCTTCATTCCTGCACCGCTCCGTACCTCAACCACCCTCTTCGACTCTCAAGATCTCGCTGTTTAGAACCGCCTAAATATCTTCGCTATATCACTAGAACACTGCACGCTAGTTGAGAGCCATGCGCTTAGCAGTGAAGGCGCACTTGATGCGCCTGGCAATGTCACCTTTACCGCTCCCGGGTTTCTTGGCCTCAAACGCGTAAAAAGCTCCAGGTAGGCGGGAGACTCAAGTACAGCACGCATCGCAAGATTTCCTGTTCGCAACACATGAAACCGTAAGACAAAGTAGGACTGAAATATATAATGCAATATACGGAGATTTAGTAAAAGCGACATGTGTCGTTGTTGCGCGAGGGGCCTGGTCGCTGAGCAGCACTGCAGCACCCTTGCCTCACTCAGAAAGGGTCGCTGGCCTAGGAGGGTGAAGGGGGCAGATTAACAGCAAGGAGCCGCCGGATATAATAGCAGGAGAGGAAGGAGCGACGCGAGTCTGGAGGGGCCGCAAGGCAGCGCCGAGAGGACGAACAAGTCGCTGATTAGGGGACCAGCCAGGTAAATCAGCTTCGTTAGCCGCGGAGCTGGTGTGGCAGTGGAGAGTGGATCTTGGACCAGGGGTGGAGTGTGCCACTCCCAAGAGGCGCTTTTTGTAAACCTCGGGCCAGGCTCCGCTGATCCTCAACGCTGCATACGGGCACTGCATTACACTGCATGTCCTACTTCGGTATTAAAGCGCTGTCGCCTACATACGTATCTGGCCAAACGGTGAGCTGAGCTTCAGTGAAATATATTGTTTTACTCAAAACGGACTTAAAACGAAACATACATTTCTGTAGTAAGTAAAAAATAATTGTGAAATGCAGTGGGACACTATACACTCTAAACATGGAATAGTGAAAATGGCGCCAAATCAGTGACAGCCAGAGAAAACTGTTCCACTTGAAATAAGTTGCAACCTGCTGACTACCGTGGCTAAGTTTAGCTGATTTGAAGGTCGCTTCGCGGCGTTGTTAAATAGGAGATAGCTGTGAACAGGTCATATTTTATATTTTACAGCGCGGTTTATATGCACAGTGGCGACACTGTTGTTGTTCGTTTGGCAATGTATTTTGTTACAGCAATTAGTAGATCGGTCAAAGTCAATATTTAGTAACACGGTGAGCTAGACACGACCAACGTCGTATCTTCATTTTCAAACGGCAAAGGTAAACGCAGGTCTTGCGGCAGTTAACGGGTCCGCATACCTGCGTCTATTTTTCGCTTTTGAGCCGAGAACTGAAGTAGCGGTAAAGACTACGGTGTCACGCACTACAAATGCGTAATCGCCACTGAGCGCAAGGTTATGCAGTGTACTCGTCGTGCTACGTGAACCTATGCGACTTTAAGCAGTGACAGTGGAAAGTCTGTAGCAAAGTNGTTATGCAGTGTACTCGTCGTGCTACGTGAACCTATGCGACTTTAAGCAGTGACAGTGGAAAGTCTGTAGCAAAGTTTTTAATGTAAGGCCCTTGAGTATTTTTGTGTTCATCAGACGTGAATATATAAAATAAAATGCAGTTTTAGCTATTTTGGAGTTCTCTGAAAAGGCGTTTCTAATGTACGTGACGTTTGAAAAGCACTCAATAAGCCTCGTCTAAAGTGTGCGTGTTTTTTTTCTGTAGATTTAGAAGGGGCTACGTTGGACGCGCGTTAAATACTTACGTGAAGAAAGTGTATTTCGAAAACTCTGCAATGCAATTCCAGTGCCAGGTAGGCGAGCCCCTTAAAAAAAGAAAATTTGCGTCGTAGAAACAGTGCGGGCAAGCATAAAACAGTGCCTGAGTTCTAAATATTGAGCCACGATTAATGTCTGTGTTACCAATAAATGTTCAAACCATAGACAAAATACAATAATATTTTAACACTTCACAACGAATACAAAAATATTTTACAAGCCTCTTCCAAGTATTCGAAATACGCGAATTTCACTGCGCCCTCGTGGATAATATTTGAACGTTAAAATACAGCAGTTAGCACTTAAAAGTGGATAGTTTTATATAATTCAGCAAGGCTACTTTTATTCAAATACTAAATTCTCACATTCGGATAATCAGTGCACAACTCAAAATGTTATATCTACATTTGTAACAGCGAAATGCTTACTTAGTGTTTCATAGACTCGAACAGTGTTTCTTGAAAACACTCACCTAAGTTCCAAACAGTCGAAACAGCTCTAAATGTATTTAACTCGACTGGACCACCAATGCGAACCGGGTTCGATTTCCGGCGGGGTGGCCCCCGGATTTTCGCATGTGGAAATCGTGCCGGAGGATGACGCTCGTCAATGGGTTTTCTCGGGGATCTCCCGTTCCCCCCCCTTCATTCCGGCGTCACTCCATACTCGCCTTGCTTCATCCTCTTCGGCTCTCAAGATCTCGATGTTCAAGAGCTACCCAGTTCTCTTCACTCTTTACTCTCTGAACTCGACTGGAAACCGCTGGCGACATCTCCAACTATAAGGGTCCGTACTTATTTGCAGTGCTTTATCTATAACAAACGTTGTTCCGCTTCCACCAGCATACTCTTACATTGACATACTACATTGTTGTTAGTTCGTAACACTGAGCTAACAATAAAAAAACCTACAAAAATTAATTCATTAAGAAAATTAAAATCATATAAAAAAGCGGAGAAATCTATGAATAAACAGAATACACACATATCTTTTAAAGATTCCTGAGTATAGGCACTGGATGAACCTATCATAGGGTTGCATACATATTTCATAGCTATAATTCTAGTTCAGGGCAATTATTTGATCAGCTAATTACGTCATTATTGTCTTTCTAGCGCCAGTGCTGTACATTTCACACAATTTCCAGACAGTAGAAGCTTATACACTGTTTTTGTCTATTAGCCTCTCAGGCACTGATTTACATTTAGTACGTTTACAGCAAAACGTGATTTTGGTACACACACACACACACACACACACACACACACACATATATATATATATAATTATGGGATCTTCTATATATATGTATTCGCGATGCCAGTGTTGCAGAGCGCTGTTTGCGAGCGGATGAGCATACGAAGAGTAGGGAAGGGGAGGAGTTTTCAGTACCTGCCATTGGTCCTTGCCTCCCGTCCAATTACACGACTCACTATCACTCCGGCGGGCGCACTTAAAATTTTAAGCAGAGAAAAATGTTGAAATTTAATTAAATTCCGCGATGTCCCTTTGGCAATTTAATTATTCCCTACAGTAAATCTAATTACTTCTGGCCCGGCGGCGTCCTTCCTTGAGGAGGCGACGCTGCGTCGCGCGCTTGTGTGTGCGTGCGTGCGTGCGTGTGTGTGTGCTTCTCGTTAAGGCTAAAATCGAGCCGGTGCGGAGTACCCACCGTTGGCAAGACTAAGGCGAGTGGCCAAGTTAAAAAACAAACTCAGTTACGAGTTGTTAGTCGGCGGGGCAGCGCGCAGGTCTGCGAGGGCGTGCTCTCACACGCGGCGTTTGCCATTTCGACAGATTGACAAGCCTACACGACTTGTTTAAGACGTTCAAGTCGCTACAATTATTTTCTAGAATTTTAGCATAGCACATCATTTTTATTGTAGTATGAAATAATAGTCTGAAAAGTATGGCAATGGAGAAAAATTACTGTAAAAAAATACGAACGAATTATGGGAATTTTAGATTTATGATATTTTTCTGTAAAAATCTCAAAATCGCAAAAAAAAAAAAAAGAAATTTTGCTAACTTCCAAAATAAGTTTTAGTATTATCAGACCTTGAAGAAGAGTGTTTCTTAGAAATGTGTTGTGTGGTTGGCACGTATTTCAATTTTAACTTTCGAAAGTTAAACCCTTACTGTAGCTTAACCAAGAGTTGAATTTCAAAGAAATTAAAAAGTCACGGCGTCGTTTGCAGTTCGAGCTGTAATCAGGTTACAACTACCTCTAGAATATTACAATTTATAGTATAAATATATTTTTCAATAACGTGTAGCTGCAAGCGAGACAAATGAGGGAGAAGGAGGCCAAACAAACTGCTCGAAAAGTGAATTTGGAGTTAGGAGAACAAGAGCGCAGTTTTTGTGGAAAAATCCAAACACACGCATAAAATACTCAGAAAATGATACAAACGATAGAGATATTGACGCAGAACGAACGCCTTTCCCTTACTATAGGCACCTGAGAGAGAGAGAGATGCCGGCTTAACTGAAGACGAGATGTTTTAGTTATCGCAGCAGAGTGGTTCTACTGAAAACACAGAATACCACAAAAACAGGTAAAGATATTTTATAAAATTCTTTGCTGTTTTGAAAAAGTTTCGGGCATCAGCAAAAGGTAGTTTTGAAATAGGTTTCGTATACTCGTGGCGCCATTTTACGGCAGCCAAGCAACAGCGGTTGATATATTTTCCTCCCTTACAAAGACGAGCGATGGCTGGCAATAGTTACGCGACGAAGAGGTCTNGCAACAGCGGTTGATATATTTTCCTCCCTTACAAAGACGAGCGATGGCTGGCAATAGTTACGCGACGAAGAGGTCTCGAATGTATGAAAGTGATTACTCACAGTGATATTCCGTTTGGAACACGGAAACTACGTCTATAAACGTGGACAACATTTGTTGAGACTTCACCTATTATATATATTGTGTTCCTTACATTAAATAGAAAAAACTTTTGTCTCTTTGGTTTGCGTTTGGTTTAAAATGTAAGTTCAGTATTGAATAATCATTAACTAAATCCAATAAAATACATTTCCCAATAATGG
>NQII01003212.1:0-11592 GCA_002778355.1 Clitarchus hookeri
AGGCAGTTCTGCGTCCTTCAGAGGAATTGTCCTGCGAATCCTTGTCCTGGTGTTTGTTCTTTTTATGCCTCCTCCACCTAAGCCTATGGTATTGTTTGTCGCCGTTGGAGCATTCATTAGACGATAGTTCTGGATCACTGCCTCTAAAAGAATGATATCTTTGCTCATCATTCACTGTAGGTAGATACTCTATAATTTCGCTTNTTCTGGATCACTGCCTCTAAAAGAATGATATCTTTGCTCATCATTCACTGTAGGTAGATACTCTATAATTTCGCTTGGAAACAGACGGGTTTAAATGGTCTCGTTGTAAATCACAATGGCAATTCCTTTGTATCTTCTCTAATTAAGCATTCCGCAATAACTCGTCCCTGAACAGAGATAGAGAGAGGTAAACGCCCTACCTGCCCAAGTCAACTCATAGCTCAAAGACAACTGCAACAGTATCATTTGGAGGACCTCGTCTGCCATTGGCGGGTTAAATGGCTTGCGAACTCGTAATTGTTTGTAAAATGAGCTTCCAAAGAATTACCTTTACCTGGGTAAAATTTACCTTTATGAAGCTGAGCCGTAAGGAGACCTTGAAACTCACGATTCCAAAAAAAGTCTCTCAAAGGCCTGTTTGAGCTGTTCGTATGTTGAAATTGTATTCTTTTCAATTTCGCACCAATGAAGAGCACTATCTTTAAGTACCAGATCGAAATATTGTAATTTTTCACCACTGCTGACCTTCCACATTGTGAAGTAACTCCCTAGACATCGTATGAACGAAATGGGATTTTCCAAATCGCTACCATGGTATTCAGGTAGCATCTCCATAAGAGTTCGAGCAACATTGCGAAGATGGAGGTGATTGTGTTTTGCTTCTATCCTCAGTTACATCATAACCAACTGTGGGTCGTTCTTACCTGAGTGAAGACACTGCATNGTGTTTTGCTTCTATCCTCAGTTACATCATAACCAACTGTGGGTCGTTCTTACCTGAGTGAAGACACTGCATTCTTTAACTCATCACAGCTTCGGTTTATTGACTGAATTTGTGTGAATGCGTTTTTTTAACTCATTAACTTCCAACTTAACATGCGTGAAAGTGTATTTAAGAGCGTTAATTTCAAAACTCGCATTCTGACTGCGAGCAACACAGACATCTGTAGCAGCGAGAAGCCGATCTGAAATGTTACTAAATCACAGTATTAACTTCCTCTAGCACTTTAGACAAGACATTCGTTTTAAAAACTGCCAGTTGTGACTGCAATTCTGATTTTATATAATTATGTCCAGTATCCAACCTGGGCTGCAGTGCTGCTTGTCCGGCCTCTAACCTGGACTCCATGCGTTGTAACATGTCTAAAATTGCCTGTATTGGGTTTGCATAACTGGTGGTGTGTGTTTCACTAAAAAGTGGTGGTGGTATATGACCCTGAATAACATATTCTTCTCTGACCGCTTTTGCAATCACAGCATCGTCCTCTCTTATGGGAAATATTCCCGTCACTACCCTACTTCTACCTCCGATTTCCTGCTCGGGGTTATTAATATTACCGGCCAAATCATTCGTACCTTCATAACTTAATAAATGTGGCATCTCCTGGTCGTCAGTCATAATTATAACAATAGTAAGCAAGATAAATTAAAATTCCTTCGTGATTTTTAAATGTTATAATTCTGTTCTTTTTTTCACATTCTTTGGGCCCGCTTCGGGCGCCAACTGTACGGGAACCAGGAATTTATAATTTCATCTGAATACTTTAAATAAACAATACTTCATACATCTAAATTGTGTTGGATTGTTTAATATATATTTCCCAAATGTAGTTAAGAAAAACAGACCAGCAGAACTTAGTCCAAATCGTATGTATGGTTGCACAGGTAAGTACTTCAATAAATAATTAGGCTCCGACTAGATTTAATTCTAGAGTATTACTTTCTCAGACCTCTGAGATGAAACTGTACACAAAGTAATAAGAAATCATTCCTAGCTTCAGTATTACGTTAAATCATCTTGCCAAACGAGTAGCAGAGATGATGGTTGAAAACAATATATATATATATATATATATATACAGGTTAAACCATTTTTTATTATTTATTAGACTGGAATAAGCCATGAACATAAAAATAAACAATTATTTCTAATGAGTGAAAAAATAGCTGCATTCCAAAATTAACAACTTCCCTGGCAACCTATAAAATGAGGTTGGCTCACGGAATACAAATGAATGAACTATCACACATAATGGAAACAATCATTGACTGGATAATGTAGCGCTGCAAATAAAAATGTATTAAGTTAACCTGCCTATGTCGGCTTACAAATAACTATTAATTTATTTGACGCATGTTACAATGAGCACCACAAGGTGCGATAATTGTGCTTCGCAATACGGAAACGTGTCCTACAGTAACGGTAAACGGAAATCAGCTGTCGACATATTAAATGCGAAGTTTCTCAGTATTCCTAATATCTTCAGGTATCCGGTTTTGAACAATGCTACGCGAATCGTTTCTTCACCGCTGTAGAGGGACCGCGGTGGTGTAGTGGTTAGACTACTCGCCTCCCACCTAGGTGATCCGGGCTCGATCCCCGGCGGGTTCACTCCCNGTGTAGTGGTTAGACTACTCGCTTCCCACCTAGGCGATCCGGGCTCGATCCCCGGCAGGTTCACTCCCGGATCCTCGCATGTGGGAATCGTGCTGGACGATGCCACTTGCCGGTGGGCCTTCTCGGGGTACTCTAGCCTCCCCCGCCCTTGCATCCCAGCGCCGCTCCATTCCAGGGTCTCATTTCATGTCATGCCCAGGGATGACGGTCACCTACGGGTCCCAGCTGGAAAGACCGTTACTCGGAGGGTGTTGGCTTGCCCTGGGTGCACTCCCCACACGCCATTATTATTATTACTGCCATGTCAAGATTTTTATCATCCTCGTTTCTCATTTTCTCTTTTGGAGGAGAAAAATATTTATTAACTCGCAACTGTTCTATTCGTAATAGGGATAGACTGAAGGGGCCTGCCTAGCACACATTTAAAACGCCTCAAGTTCACTTCCGATCGGTAAGGAAGCGATGCGACAGTGGTGGAAAGTAGCATCAACGAGTTTCGCAAGTGTTCTATTCCCTCAGAGTTTTAAGCGTTGACTATAGGGTTTTAATACAGCAATCTGTTAAGAAAAGGTATGGCATTGTCTTTACAGTTTAAACACTGTTTTACAGACGAAGAAAAAAGTCGTAAACAAAGGACAACACTTACAACGATTTTCGCTGATTTTGGCACTTTTCAACGACGACATTTATGTTTAAATATCCAAATTTTTTAATTGCCAAGAAAATGTCCACGCTTATTTCTGTGCCTAAGAAGCTTCACTTGAAATATGCCATCGTTTTTTTAAAATTAGGATAGATACGTCTACTTACAATGAGACCCAATTGACAACTAGAGAGGACCATTATATTACAGTTATCTTTAAAAAGAAGACTATCTTTTTCATTTAACAATTTGGCAGGATCCTTAAACGTAGAAGCCTTAAATAGATAGCCAATAAGACAGTGGGCCTATAAACAGTAGCATTAAAGGCAGTTATACCGTAGTAGTTAGAGTAATGCTAAACGAGTATCGTCGGTGTTACCTTTCTTAACGGAGCAAAGTTAGATAACAGTCATTTAAATCTCTCAACAAGCAAGTAACATTTGACTGACAGCTCTACTTTAGTTGACCCGTGTGTGAATCTAACGCCACTGTGTGTTTGTTCGCTAGCCAGGAGACATTTTGAGTTTGAACGTCGCAACTGTCGATATAGGCACTCCTCTCTTTAATATTTTGGTTTTTTTTTTCAATCTTGTATCGTATTGTGTTGTAATGTAACGTTAATGCTAAAGAGCAATGAGTTTAGGAGAATGTTACTGAAGACGAACAAAAAAACTTTTTAATTTTAATATTGGCCATACTGAGAGTTCATTCCAAAGCATTAGGCTGTATTGGTCAAGCAATGACGATTAATTTGTTCAGAATATTGCAATATACAATTAACTCCGTAGTTTCCTATATATTCTTCGTTTTCTATATCTAAACGAGCCAATTTAATTTCCGCAAAACGTACACCTCAATTAGAAAACCTGAACAAATTGTGTCCAGTGATAAACTAACTAGTGGAATAAAGTTAGTGACTATAAATTTTTACTCCGACTACTTTTCTTCGACTTAAAAGTATGGCTGTGTTCATATGAGTAAAATCGTTCAAACAATATATGCCTTTGAAACATAAACAACGTGTTTTCAAATTCTAGTTATTACTTGTATTATTACAGAGAATATAATGATTAATATGAGGGTGGTAGTATAAGAGTATTGGGTGGAGTAATACTATGATTAATTTAATGATTTTACATTATAAAATACTGCACATTTTGTTTACTTGAATACAGCAAATATTATTCACGTTTTAAAAATAATTAAGTATTTTACCAAAAATTCCATTAAAGAAATTGTTTGCATACGTAACAAAGAAGGAAAGCAAGAAATTTTGTGCCAAGGATTTACTTGCCAAAGATAAGAAGCTTCAAGGAAATATAATCCTACTACACCATCTCTGGTGGCATTTTCTCTACTAAATGGAAAGACAGCGGAAAGAAAACTCTTATAATAAATAGCACCTAACTTGCATTACAACAGTATAGTGGAAAGAAACCTGGTGCAATCAAACACTAAAAACATATTCTAAAAAAAATTACGCTAAAGTAGAACATAAACAGTTCAATCATTGAACGGTTCTGGTGCTGCTTTAGGAGTAAATGTTATATTTTAAATGCTCCAGGTATTTCATAACAATAATACTACTCCAGGTAACACTTTTCAGCTTACTCTGTTTCAAAAATGTTAAGCACGACATAATAAAGCGCACATAGACACCTCAATGATTTTCATCGACGTGTAAAAATAGAACATTTGTAAGGGAGACAAGAGCCCAGCGAACGCTCGACCCTGCCACACGAGCGGCGGGCCGAATTTTTGCAGTGTGTACCAGGCCGTGGCAGCGGCCCAAAAGTGTCCCCGACACGGGGAGAATTACCCTGCGTGTCGTGTTCGTATTAAATTTCCCTATTTGCATTTTGGCAGGGGGTAATGTTTTCGTGGCGAGCGCAAATCTGCAGCGGATCTTTTCCCGAGGCCCCTGGTTTGCCGTCTCCTGCCATAACTCTCCGCCCTTCCACTCTCCCTCTCTTCACAAAACCACTGCTGTTAGCTTCATATCTGCTTTCCTCCCACTCGCCTGCATTAATGCCAGGACGTGTTATGATGTTTATATTTGCGTGAGGGCATAGGGAGGGGGAGTGGTAGGGGCGTGAATCCGGCTTACTTTTGCGTCGCGATGCGCGAGTCTGAAATTAACCTCCGCAACGTGCGGGTCCTGAATGATATTTTGAACGATAGAAATCTTCCCTCCGGAGACCTGGGTGGAAAAAAAAAAGCTAGGCAAAAAAAAAAAAGGTGGGGCCCATATTTGTGGCTCGTTTTTGCTGCTACAAGTTAACGTGACACACTTTGGATGCAATTATCTAGGGGAAATATTTTTCAGTCAAGCACGTCACTCGCCCGCACAATCAGAAAGGTGGTTAAGAAAACAAACGTGTTACGAAAGGGTTCAATAAGGGGGAAAAAAAGCCCATCTTATGAAAACTTCCGCACATGTTTTATTCAGCGATATTGCCTTCGCGTAAGTTACTAATAATCCCTTCATGCCATCAATAATAAATAATTCTTACTGATTATTTTGAGCCTGAGTTTCATACGTTGATTCAGTACGCTTGAATAGGACAATCATATTTTATTTCAGAATTTTAGAACGTTCAATATTTTCAAAGTTTTAATTAGATTATTTACTACCGTGGTTACTATGCTTACGAATATAATCATAATTCAAAACAATTTCTAAATGGACTGCGTGAAATTAAATACTAATTACATTTTATTTAAAACTGGTTTAAATATAGAAGAAAGTGAAACCCTGTTCCAATGTTATTATTTCTTGTGTACAATTGACTTGCATAAACTGACCACCCGTATGATGAGTAGAGGGAGATTTCAGGTACTCAAAGATTAATTTCGTCATTCTACTTGAATTGTGGTTATTTATATTTTTTACTTAAATAACCCAGACCTCTTTCCAGCCGAACCCATGCACACCATACCATTCCTTCCCAATCCATAATGAAAATTTAGGAAATTAATTTTGTTTATCAGAATTTCTAATTGGCTCTTTTGTGAGAGGCGAAAAAAGTAATTTAAGGTTTAATAACATTAGCAAAAAGTAACGTTGGAATAAATTAATTCTAAAATGGTAAATAATGACTCCGACGATTTACCAAATACAGGCTACCTTTGCTATGGATTGACTCCCAATCTCGGTAAGGGGCCGCGGTTGTGTAGTGGTCAGACTGCTCGCCTCCCACGAAGGCGAACCGGGTTCGTTTCCCGACGGGGTCGCTCCCGGATTTTCGCACATGGAAATCGTGCCGTTCGTACGATGACGCTGGTCGGCTGGTTTTCTCGGGGATCTCCCATTTTCCCTGCCCTTGCAGTCCGGCACTGTTCCATACTCACCTTGCTTCACCCTCATAGGCTCTCAAGAACCCGATGTCAACAGCCACCCAAACCGTTCATTTATACTCTATTTCCGCAAATTATGTATACACAAGTACTATCTCTCAAGAAACTCGCCTAATTGGTCTCCTTTTACTCCACACTGGAAGTTGATTGGTTGCCACCCTTTCATTGGGAAATGAACCTCATCTGCTGTATTAACTTCAAATGTAAATCAGCGATGATAAAATATTTCTTAACAAAATTATATTATTACGCTATTAACTACATAGCCGACGACTATCCTATCAAAGAAAAACCTTTCTTATAAACAGTATATGAATAAGTAAGCCTGCACGCATTACCTCGATTGTGACCCAGTGGTTTTCGCATTATTATTGGGTTTATGTAAGATAAAGCAACAAAGAAGTTTTCAAGATATAATAAAAAATATTTATTTCTTCGTTTGATACCATTTTACAAAATGGCAGACCAACAACAATATCCATCTCAAAATTTTATGCTTACGTGATGCTCTACAGCATACAAAATTTGGTTTAAATAGGTTGACAGGTTCCCGAGATATATCGCTCAAAATTTTAAAATGACAGCCATTTTGAAAGTATTTGCCCGAAGTGGTCAAATACTATAAACGTCAGGTGTCCTTACTAAGTACTATATGTGTACCACATTTGGTGAAATTCGGTCAACGCATTTAAAAGTTTTAAAAGGGGGCGGATGGGGTCACACACACACACGCACTCACACAGACAAACAGACAGGAAAGTGATATCATAAGCGTTTCTTACCTTCGGAAAGTAGGCTAAAAAAAACATTTAAGTACAATGTAATTTCCTTTGTATATTTAATGCTTGTCTAGTTTAAAATGTCTCATAATTTTCTGCCTCTATTTTTACGCTGATTAGTTGTATATTGGTCAGGAGCAATACAACAACTTCAACATGGGGGATAAGACGGGGCTATCTATGCATTTTGACATATGATATAAAATTTTCATGTGTCATTCTTACGAAATGGCGAACAATAGAAGCTATGTATAGACACATTCGACTGTTGTACTATATACTGCTGGCATATAAAGTTACGTTGAAATTGGTTACATGGTTTATTTTACATAGTATACCTAACTAAAATATTTATATATATATATAATTTTCAAAATAGGTGTAAAACCGATTAAGGACATTTCAATTTACATGAGCGTTTCATAGTACTACTTGTTTGCCAGTTTTTGTTGGAATCGGTTTATTTTTTCAAGATATGTCATGAAACCCTTTATTTTTCATGTTGCACTATCTCACAGAGTGGCGAATAGGATACGCTCTATATCTGTACGTTTGATGCACGTAATAGGTTCTTTCAGAATGCCGGGTTTGGTCCAAATTAGTCAAACGGTGAGGTAGATATAATAAATTAACATAAAATACTTACAATGACGCCATTTTTAAAATAACTGTGATATATTTTTAAGTTGCATATGATTACATGGCTCATCACTGTATAACTTACGTACTAAATTTGGTGGAAATCGGTAATGTAGTTTCAGAGATATGCCATAAAAGCTTCTATATTTTTCATGAAGTGCTACTTTCCAAAATGGCCGATTAATAACAGTATCCTTCACGTAATCCAATGGCTACATGAAGCTCTGCCAACGTACCGAATTGGGTTTTAATTAAATACATGGATGTGAAGGTATGACTTAGCACCCTAAAATTAAAAACGAAACAGCCACCATTTAAAAAATAAGCATCCGGCGGGTAGAAAATTATGAAAGTCTGATGTACTTACTACGTACGATAGTGAACCGAGTTTGGTGAAATTCTGTTCAGAGTTCAAAGGTTTTAGGGGTTAAACCACACACACGGACACACGCACAATCACAAACATGTACACAGACTCAAAGGTTTAACTCATAAGTAACAGTTGATCAGGAGAAACCCGTATTTACTGATTGATAACGGATTTTTTAGTGCAGTGAACATGATCTGAGCATTATAAAAGTGAACATGTGTTTTCAGGTTTGTGTATAGATCTTGTAGTTTTTCCGAAGTTAGGGTAAAAATTACATAAGGTATAAAGTGGCCATTGCTATCATGTAAAAATAGCATTTGACTGAATTATGATTATTATTGAGCGTGGCAATCGTTCAGAATATTGCACTTATCAGAGAGTAAAGGAATTAAAGTCTTGCAGTCTATTATGATCGTATCCTATCTTTTATTGCAACTAAATACATTACTGCACAGTAGAAGAGGGCAAGAGATGGCAACACCGCCAGGTTTTCTCGCAGGAACGCACACAATTTCCGTTGTTTTTTCTCTAGTGTATTCAAGTATTTGGTCTCAACAATGACGTAATTCTGATTATCCACTACAATTAGTGTGAAAAGCAAATATATTAAATATCTGTGGTTATATATTTAAAACATTGCTGCCATAAGTGCGTACAGAATGAGTGTATTCTTACCACATAGTGATAATTGGGGTTAAGTGGTTACAATCAAATGTTAATGATTACCCCGCTTTGAAAGGTCATAAACGTAAAACATGTGGATCGATATATCTGAGATGAAATTATAAATTTAAATAGTTTTATACATGCAGAGCATTTGTTTTTATGAAAAATTTGCTTCGCTTTTATTATTAGTGACATCATAATCCTACAAACTTTTAATTAAATCTGTTCTGTGGTAAAAAAAGTTATAAGTGGAAGGGGCCATACATCCCAGACACTCGTCTATCTCTCCAAGGAAAGGGGGGCCACGGTGGTGTGGTGGTTAGACTTCTCGCCTCCCACCTAGGCGAACCGGGCTCGATTCCCCTGAGGGGTCGCTCCCGAACTTTCGGTTGAGGGAATCGTGCCGGACGATGCCACTAGTTGGCGAGTTTTGTCGGGGATCTCCCGTTCGCCCCACGCGCTTTCATACCAGCGCTGCTCCATACTCACTTCACTTCACCCTTATCGGCTCTCAAGACCTCGCTGTTAAGAACCACCCAAATATATTCTCACACTCAACTCACTCCACGGAAAGAAGGCCAATAAATTAACCATAAATAAAATATTTAACAACCATATATTCTTATGTTATTGCAGATGTTCCCCGAACACTTATTTCATAAAGTATGGTTTTGTTATTTATTAAATTCCTTACCGGTGCAATAAGATGAGAAGGTTTTAAAATACAATACAAACATTTTTATATGATATTTATTTAAGAGAATGTGTTTTACACGTAAATATTCCACAAAATATTTAGACTACCCAATAGCTACCTTGTTACATGATAATAGCATTATTAATTTTTATTTTGTATTTTTTTCCTGTCATAACAGTTAATTTTCGAAAATTGTGTCAATAAATCTGANAGCATTATTAATTTTTATTTTGTATTTTTTTCCTGTCATAACAGTTAATTTTCGAAAATTGTGTCAATAAATCTGACCAATAATATAATTTCGTCTTTGACATTGACAATATTTTCACATATTGATCCCATTTTATTGAATTCTATGTCAAATGATTATGTTCGTTACCATTACAATAAATATATATAGCTGAGTCTAAAGTTAGAAAATCAAACCAGTTACTCCAAGTATCCTTTTATTGAAGTATTTATACCACATTCTTGTGAAAGTAGTCTACTTCCAAAGACTTTTTCTATTAGTTTCTTTTCCCCAAGTTTTCTAGCCCGTAGTGTGAGAGGAATTTGGTAAAGGAGGGGTGGGTGTTGGAGGTGGGGTGTGAAAGGGTTCGAAAAGGAATATGGTAGGGATGCGTGTCGGGGTACAGTANGAGGGGTGGGTGTTGGAGGTGGGGTGTGAAAGGGTTCGAAAAGGAATATGGTAGGGATGCGTGTCGGGGTACAGTGGTAGGAAAGGGGGAAAATTTTATGGCTACCATTCAAGTGAAATAGGGGAGCAGATGCCACAGAACGTAGTTGCTTCTCCTACTGAACATAAATGTGTTAAATTAATGGGGTTTACTTACAGATTACAATATCCTAGGTATAAGCGATACATAACGTTACTTGAATATCTCTTCAGTACCTTGGGTATATTTCTTAAAAAATGAAACAAATGTAAAGACCAAAAATAACAGTTGGGCGAAGAGGAGAAACGTACAGTAGAGAATCGAGAAAATGGCTAATTATTCCTAAGAAATCTCTTTTTAATGTATTTTGTCCATATATGTTTCATCTGTGTTTTTACATGCATCTCTGGAACTTTAATAACCAATTTTCTCTCGAATTTAAAACAAAGTTGTATAAGAGTTAGAAACGATGCAACGTTTTAAGCATATACCAAGTATTCGTTTAATATTGACACTCACTTTCATAGACTATTATGTTAATTTTTTTTATCAAAAAAATAAAACTAAATATATGGGGGAAAACTCCAAAAATGCTATTTATCATTTAGGTTTTGAAAAGTTACAATTAACTACCTAGAAAGGAGCATAGTTAAACACGAGTAAACCTCATGNATTTATCATTTAGGTTTTGAAAAGTTACAATTAACTACCTAGAAAGGAGCATAGTTAAACACGAGTAAACCTCATGATGGTTGATACAATGACCAGAAGCCAAGATAATTTTGTATGTATATAGTTTAAAGGAAATGGACCTAAAGTTTTTATTTTACACACACTTAATAAAATATTGTATAGTTGGGTCTTAGTTAACCGAACACACTTTTAAAAAAGTATTAAAATGATATTTATTCTAATAGCTGCACATATTTCGAGATCTTAATATTTTATTGAAAGCAAATTTTTAAATTGTCGTTCATTAAAATTTATTTATTTAGGTTTTAATCATGTTAGGCATTATTCTTCATAGTTTCACAGTCTCCTTTCACCGATTATTAAACACTGGTCAAGAAGTGTATTATTATGTTGAATTTTAATTAGGTTGAATAACGAAGATTTAGCTAAAATAATAAAGTAGGAAAAATTTTATTATTTATTTAAATGAACAGTAAACAATTTTCACACA
>NQII01003212.1:11966-48194 GCA_002778355.1 Clitarchus hookeri
CCCACCAGTCACACAATTGCCTCCCCATGCAGTTTATTTGAGGTGAGTCGTTGGTTGAATAATTGATACCACGTGCCGATGTCAAATGGAAAGATCTAGGAAATGCGCGCCCGTAGCAGCTGTAAATGGTCTTATCCTGCTGTGATCACAGCACGACTACATCGGTAAATTAAATATTCGCAACAATTTCCTTTGTTGCAGCTCGTGACTGAAGCCACCATAATAATCGATAAGGCGACAGTTGAACGGGAAATACCTCAATTAAATGTTAGCCTTCTCTTAGCATCATTCGCTTTACATTTTAGAGTTGGAAAATAGCAATTTTTGATAAGCGTTCGAACCCTTGTTCGCAGATATGTACAGTATATGCCAGGTCTCTACAAGAAATCACCGAAGAGCTAGTGTGTAATTTTTCTGTGTTTATGGCAACCTGCTTNCAGTATATGCCAGGTCTCTACAAGAAATCACCGAAGAGCTAGTGTGTAATTTTTCTGTGTTTATGGCAACCTGCTTCCCTAGAATTCTAATTTCGTCACTGTTGCTTCCTGGCACCATTTACTACTTGAAACACCATCAAGGAAATATCCTATGTCACCACTTATACAGTGACAAACACAACCACATTTCTGAAGGAACTCAAATTTGTAACTTGGAGGGATTTAATTCAGAGGGATGACAATGTTTATATTAACCGGCAGTGTTTGGAAGTATACAGTCCTTTCCATGAAAGTCTTAATTTAGAATGTAATATTTCGATTATAATAGATTTTTCTAAGGGAATCCATACTTTGTAATACAAGTACCTTTCCAAGTCTTATGAACTATCACATCTTAAAACATAAAGATTTGTAGTATCCAAAAAAAATTTACTTAACAAAGGATGTCATGCAACTTGTATTACACTAAAATGTGCTTTACTATATGTGTAATAGTAAAAGACCACCAAAGTTTGTTTAATAAGATAATAATCATAGTTGAAAATAAACCTGTATTCCGAAAGTACAATGAACATGTAAAGAAAACTCAGGGATATTATAAATATTATAATTATTTATAATGATTTAAATAAATCCCCGAGTAGGTCGCAATATAGAAGAGATATTTAAAAAATTTTATTATCAAATAATTCAATTATTTTATGTTAATAGTAGAGCCCCTTCAGCGAAATATAACAAATCACATAAACGATAATGATGATCTACTTTAAACTTAAATTCGAGTTCACGTATGTCAAACTTCTGCTCCTCTATAAAGGTACTGTTGAAATTAAAATAATAATTTCGTTCATTGCCAATATATCAAAACATATTTCCAGAAACAACTCCAAAATGGCATTTTTGGTGCAATTAGAAAGAAAATATTTCTTTGTCAGTGTAAAATATTTTGTTAGACTGAGACCTATAAAATATGCTATGGTTAAAAAATAATTTATTACACAGTAACTTGCCCATTTCGTAATTTTATCGCCACAAAACATTATTATTGCGTATTTTAACTCTATAATATACAATAATCAACATTTGATATAACATACATAGATTTTATTATTTAAATAGTTTACCGTCGTATATTATCTACCTTGCGCTAATATAAACTGGCAAACATCCACGCGAAATTAAGTTTTAATTTTTCCTTCAAAGAATGACGAATAACATCTGTTGTTGAATACTGATTTATCTATATGGCGTACGAAAATGTTCCTGAATGCGCCTTTAATTGCAAAGTTCCCAAGACTTATACATTCTTTGCGCAAGGGTGGAAATTACTGTGAACCTCCTATTGTTGGATACCGTATTTGCTCGGCTGCTTTCATTTCCAGCAAGTCATTCCTCGAAAGGAAATTTTCTCACTCTATTGTCGAGCAAGTAATTAGTTTTCCACTCTACGAAATAACTACCTCGTTGTAGTTTTATTCCCCTATTTTGAAATTCATTTTCTTATCGCAGAGTGAGAAGTTGCTCCAACGTACCAACAACTGAGTAACGTAGCCTACATTGTCGGCAAAAGAACTTTGGAACTTTCATTATGTGTTTCGCCATTCGATTGCAAAGGCTGTTGATTTTCTTTTGAATATTTCAAGGGATATTAAGCTTTGTAGGAAGCTAATACTTCTTGTTTTTCAAGCCGCAATAATACAAATATTTTTTTGTGACACCGTGCTATTAATAAGAGTAACAATTTGCTTGAGTTGATGATGTGAGCTTTTGTGTATTACACTTGATGTGACTCGAATAAATATCGGGCAGNAGTAACAATTTGCTTGAGTTGATGATGTGAGCTTTTGTGTATTACACTTGATGTGACTCGAATAAATATCGGGCAGTTATTCAGCGATGCTGTTGATATTTTGTACATTCATGAGGTTGGTGAAGTGATTTACTCTTTCCGTTTTGCGATGTGACGATTGTTAATTTTTTTGCTTGCGCGTACATGAATATATATATTTTTATTAAATATGACATTCTTTTAGAAACGGCAAAATTGAAAGTGGTCTAACACCATGGGGTAGATAAATTATCACTTACAAAGCTGCATGATTTTTTTTTACAGTTCTCGCAATATGAAAATGAAGTCTTATCTATGCCGGAAAAATAATATTTAAAATTTCGGACTGTTAACTTTAATGATATATGTATTCATAATATGCGCATGTTTTGTAACGGNAAAAATAATATTTAAAATTTCGGACTGTTAACTTTAATGATATATGTATTCATAATATGCGCATGTTTTGTAACGGTAGTAAAGTCACTTTGTTGATGCAAAGTCCTTAGTTCCTCGGAACATTTAAATTTTACAGGCATCAAATGTATAGTACAGGTAGAAATAATAAATCATGACTTCAGAGTAGTTCATTTTACCGCGAAACATCTCTATTTAGTTTATTTACGATAACGGAGCAGCATCTTACACTTTCTTCCAACACGCGATTTCTTTCCTCATATCGCCATTTATTTGGAGTTCTTTGCTTCCTCTAACTTGATTTATTCATTATTATCGAGATGAATTATCGCGCATATCTTTTTGCCACGAACAAAATAATATCAGACCTGGGTACTAACTAATTTGTAATGACATTTTGGCACTGTCAACCCATCATCAGAGTTTAGACGACAATCAATGGAAGTACTCGCACATGTTTAAAGTTTAGAGTCATCTAATTATAATCTAGGTAATCGAAGGAACATGTGTCTGCTACACCGTGTTATAAAAAGTTTTGTAAAAAATTACTTGTAACAGAATGGCAAAAGATTATTTTACAGATAATAAAGTTATATATACAATGACATACAACATGCATTATATAAAATAATTCTCATATATGCTCAAAGAAAAAAAACGTTATTCTAACTAAGAAAAATCAGTCAAGAAAAGTTTACAGTTCATAAGAAAATGAATTCGCTGTTATGGAATGTAATGAAATGTTCTGCTCAGTGTATTTGCGTACTTTTTTAATCAATATTTGGGGACTTGTGTCAATTATTCTGACGGGTTTACCTAAACTGTTCATGTTTTACATTTCCATTTGTTGAGGGTATGTCTGCGTGTGTGTGTGTGTGTATTTGGTGACGCCGCTTACGTTAATGTTTTCTTGGTAAAACCATTTCCAGCCATTTCCATATGTCTAGAAATTTTAGACATTTTGGGGTATGTCTTTTACTTTTATCTCCGTTCAACAATGTCTTCTGGTTTTATGGCATAACTTTTTGTGAACCTAGTTGAGGCTCGAATACCTTGTGAATTAGCCCAATTTGCTACTGAAAAAAATTCCCCCACTTTCAGTCTATCTATACAAACGAGGAGAGAAACGGAAAAATTGGACATTTAGAATGTCTGAAGTTTCGACTTTCTACAAAATAAACNAAACGAGGAGAGAAACGGAAAAATTGGACATTTAGAATGTCTGAAGTTTCGACTTTCTACAAAATAAACGCACTGTTTTTGTAAAAGTTTACATCAAAGAGCAGTGGTTACTTCTTCCTTTTATGCCGGTTTTCTTGTAACGACAATTTTTCTTGCTGTAACGACAATCTTTCTTGCATGTCTATATTTTCAGATAAAAATATATTAATAGCCACCAAACTTTGTATGAGAGCTATGTTTCGACAAATCAAGTCTATGTTTAGTGCAATGATGCAATTACATTTAATTACTTATAACATCAATAAATACAATATTATTTATCATAAAATAAACTTTCTTAGCTTCAAAAAAGTTTAAGGCGAAAGAAAATGTAATTCTCTCCCTTTTTTTGCAAGGTGGACAATGCTTATATACCTAACAGTGAAACTGATAAATTAGTTTTTAACATGAACCAAATATTGATTGCCTATTTTTTCTTAATATGAACAATTGATTTGTTTGCGTTCCGTTGCAATACGATATATTTAATGTTTGTTTGTTTGAAGTTATAATGTGCATCTCTGTCACATAATTCATAATAATTTTTTTCCCAACAGAAACGATTTAAAAGCATAGTGAAACATGGTGTAAAATATGCTTCGCCGAAAGACTATGATATTATGAACATATTTTCTTTGATAGAGAAAGTATTCTATTATATGATTTACTAGTAAATTATGAGAGAACGCCTCACTTATTTGTAACGCAACGTGCCAAAACATAAACTAATAAGCCCTTATTTCTTAATTAATGATTTGGAGAGCAAATTAACCTGACTTAAGCAAAGAAGGTGGCCAACATGTGATTCACACATTAGTTAATTAATTTTTAATTCCAAGAGTAAATTTTTTTTTTTTACTTTTGTGAATCTCTGGTATGTAAAGTACACGACGGAGAGAAACAAAACTCTTTAATTCATAAGAAATAAAAATTAAGAAAGATTCCAACGAAAGATCAGTATAATTTTGTAACCAGTTTCTTTCGTATGCAGATTTGTGACATGTTTCGCATACATCTCGTCATATCCTTTCGTTATAACTTGCTGCAGCGGAAGGTTATCTTGGTAGCGCAGGTCTTCACAACTGCAGCTTGTCACGCCATAATCAAGACTCAGACCTACAAGACGACTTTCCTTCTTCCGAATTTGTATTCGTTTTGGATTGTATTTTTGCGCAACAAGAACAGCGACGCAATTTAAGCAATGAGCAAATTATGTAAGGTGGTGATATTTATGTTATATAAAACGATTACCAAAACTGTTTCATTGATAATGTTTATAGTCCTAGTAATATGAATTCAGTTATATATTTTCACACCCGTAGCATCATTAGCGTGGAAATAATTTCCTTCTACAATACTTAAACCTTATTACCAGTTCAAAATGAGAACGCTCAGTGTAATGGTGCTTNCAGTTCAAAATGAGAACGCTCAGTGTAATGGTGCTTGTACAACTGTAATTTAGTAATTTATTGAAAAATGTATTATTTAGATATAATATGGGGTAACAGTGGTCTTTACAGGGCTGTTGGTCCAAATGTAGAAACATTGGATTTACTCGTGTTACCGTAACAACCATTTGGTCTTTTTATTTCCTTATGTAGTTCACAAAGTGCAACTATATAAAAAAAATATGCTGGTTTTAGGTCATCAAAGGAAAACAAGGTGTTTGGACAATCAGAAGGTGAAAAGGAATTTGCCATGTCTTATATTAAGGAACCATCTCGCAGTCACCTGGAGTGATTTCGGAAAACGATGTAAAACCGAAATTTGTATGTCAGGACGGGACGTCGAATCCCGTGTCCTCCCGTATTAAATTCCACGCTTGCCATTGCGCCTCGATACTAAGTTCAGCTTTTTTTTTTTCGTTTGTAATATTTGCAACGGAAATCCGACGTTGCAACATTTATAGTCTCCGCGGTTTATTCACAATTTTCGAATCTAACCTTTGAAAAATCATCCTATGTATAACGTGTTTAGTTATTTACTAAATATGGCGGTCATCACAAGCGTTTTATACCCCAGCAACATATAAGTAGGTGTCTTATTTTTCGTTAAGTTGAAGTTTTACCTAATATTTTATTTATAATTTATATTTCACTAATAACAGATATCAACAAAAACAGTGAGAAAACATGAGTGTTGGTAGCGCTTAGTAAGAAATAGTTATCATGCAAAATATTAATACAACTGAGTGTACACGAATTCTGTGCGCTGTCACTTTGGTGTAATTTTCTAGACTTAGTCAAGCTTAGTTTTCACGGGGCACAGGAAAATTCTAAAAGTATAACTTTAGCAGGGTCTCAGAAAAGTTTGAAGTAACAGTGAATGGATTATAAGTTATTGGAATGTGATGCTCAAATTATGACAGGAGCACCTAGCAGTTATAGACACCACGTGTAATTGTTTTATAGTAAATCTTGAAACTAACGGCCGCCAACATCCACACAGCACCGACGCCGCTGGAGCGTGGACTTTCGCTCCCTTTCCAACATCCCTGGTGTGTTCCGGTCACTGTTGCAGGCTGAGGTAATTCGCAATAAAAGGTTCGCTTCGCATCCCACGACGGGTGTTTCGTACACGACAGTTTTCACGTTACCTCATAAAAATAAGTCTAAAGGATTGAGGTCTGGCGAACGCGTTGGCCATGGAATGCCTTCGTGCGCACACGGCATGTTTCATAGTTGATGGGTATTGTGCTGTACGCAGTCGGATTGGTGACCACGCCTAACTGCTAGGTATTCACCCCATGAATGTGTGTTTCACGTTTCAAGGCGTTTTGCTTAATGACTTGAGCAAGGACAAAATGTCTCTCAACTTTTCTACCGGTTTTCCGTGCCTAATCACTTCACAATATCTGTATCATATGGTACGAAACAGCCTGCTTATAAAATATTTATAAACTTACACACGTATCATATACAAAATAATTTTAATCATGTGGTACGTACAGCAGTTTCGGTTTGATTTTAAGACAATTTCATTCTGAAATAATCCCGAACTAACCCTTAGTAAGAGGAACGCTAGTACTATATGTTTTGCGTTTCTTCACTTTTTTTTTTCGGACATAAATAAGCCAGTAAGTGATCACGTTCATATCGGCTGAAAGGTTTATTTTCAAAAGTGTTTAATAATCAGTAGACCAGCCACTCTTGAAAAGTTTTCCTTAAATATATACCGCAACAGTGTACACGCAGACTTAAATGCAGCACAAGTATTTCATACACATTATAATTTTTTAACATAGCTGTCGGCATTAAGCTCATCCATTGTTAAGCTATACAAAAAAAAATGGTAAAAATTAATACTATCCCCTTTGCCTATGCTAGTTCGTACAGACTAATTTCGGTGCTCACCATTTGTAAAGTTCTTCTCCGAGTAATTATTTATGTTAATAAATAGTTTATACATATCATAAGCACAATTTCGTTCCATATATTGTTGTTAGCAAATTTATGAATATATATACACCGCTATCTTAGATAAAAATAACGACCCCGTTTGTGTCAATTTGCCTTATACATGCATGAGTTGTGTGCTGTAAATATTGAAAGCATTTTGAAGTACTTAGAAATCGAAAATAATTGTATTATAATTTTCTTCGCATCGAAACATAGAAAATTTTCTTCTTCTATATTAACTAAGAATGGCAGGAACATTAAAGTAGACTTACCGTCTCACAATTAGTTTATTAGACAATTATATTTTCTATAGATATATATTAGAGTTATTTACTAACATACGTTGAAGTGTGTGCTCGTGTTAATCATAGATACCGCTTATATCTCAACATCACTTGCCGTAAGTATCTGCACATGCGTGACTATTACTTGCCACTCTCATTTCGGTTACATGATAAACATGCTAACATTCGAGGCACAGTCTGCATAATCATGTGTACGGGAGATGTGAACCTAAAAGAAACTCAAATGTATGTGAATTAATGCCCATTGTCAGACATGAATCTGTATTTTAATAATAAAACAGCGTGGGAAGAACTGTCGTGTTTTAGAGTTTTCCAGGATAATATATATACAATTATTAATGTAATTTCGTTTTGAACATTTTAATTGTTTCAACTTAACATAAATATTTTTGTTTGTCAAATTTAATGAGAAAATTAATATTGAATTAGCGGCTGAAAACTCAATAGTAACCTTAAAAGAACGTGACATTAAATTTAAAAAAAATTAACAATGCTGTTTTAAATATTAATGTTTCGATTACTGTTTAAAAGAATGAAATTTTTAATGCTTATTTATTAAGAGTTTGGTTTGGCACAGGTAACCTCCGGCAATGTATGTTGTTTTTTGACGTTAGATGAACATCTTGTTAAACGTTTTGTTATTGCAATATAATATATATATTTAGGTACATTAATTTTATTTGTGCTTGTGAGACTCAGAGCTACAGATAATTCTTAACGACATGTTGGCCTGAAATTTCTAAATCGAATACAAATTGTAGAGCATTTAGTTAAGTACTTCTCCAAGCAATGCGACGTTGCGTCCCAGGCATTGTTGTTATAATGCCGACAACTAAACTGACTTGTGGACTATTTTTTTGTTTGTGTAACCCGGTATTTTTTTTATGTAATAGAATAATGTATAATTAAAACCTATGTTAACAAATATCAGAAAATAGGAACTACATAAAAAAAACCACAATGCCATTTAAGTGGTAATCACAATAGCCTTCCCAATGTCTCACGTCTGACTTACTTAAAGATACGTGATGTACGTATTAATAGTCACATACAGTTTTGCCAGCTGATTACCCCAAACTGCTTTCCTGGAAGAGAAATTATTAAAAACATGGTAACTTATGTAATTTACAGCTAAGCGCTATCGTACAATCATAGAGTGTAGTAAAAAAAAATTAACAGAGTCGTGTGTATGGCACGTCGACAGCGTAGTCGTAGATACGAAGCCAGTGGTTCGGAGAATGAGTACTGGGGAAAGAGTCGGCCATGGTCTATATTAACGAACCAAGCGTTTATTTGCGTATAGCTATTTCGATAAATTATTGAAAACTGACATTAGGGTGCCTACACATGGAAACGAACACTAGCCTTCCCGAATGGCAATCCAGTGTGTTACCGCTAGGCCAATTAGTGATTTAGGTATAGGCAAGATGTGCTCCGACCGAATTATGCGTATTATTTATTCGACATTCTTAGAACAAATTATGTAAATAATATATTAAAAACAGGCAATGTTTTCAAATATAAGAGTCTGGTAAAGTAAGAGACTCACTGGGATGATTGCCTCAATCACTGTGTGTTACTGGGCCAAGTAAACGACATGTTTCTAATAGATTGGCCAAGCAGAAGTGTAGAAAATATTCTTGCAATTTGTTGCCATGAATATTTTATTACTCAAGAAGCGGATTTAGTAAATGCATCTGGATATTTTGCTTACATAGTGAACACTGATGAAAGGAGTTGTAATGTAGTACATATAAATATTAATGGTAGTTAGTGTCACTATAGAAGGCATATCACGTTATTAGACTTCCCTTTGATGTGTGGGGGATGGTGGGGGACGGCAGGTAAACTGTGCCACCTTCTTACTCCAGGTACCAACAGAAAACACTAAAAGGTATATAAAGGGATATAAATGTCAAACCACTTAAGTAGAGAAATGCATGTAATTAATGGGGGGAAAATACAAATAAAAATAATGTGGTTCGACACAAAGTCATAGGCCAAAATGAAAGCATAAGGAACGTCTATAAAAAGGAAGGACAAACTTTACCACTACTTAGCTCAGAAAGGGTAGAGAGTTGTAGGGGTGGAAAGTCATGCATGGTCCAACTTAAGTCTGGTCATATAAAAATATATTTTGTTAACCATTACTTTTACTTTGGTAAAAAAAATATATATGTGGTTAAAAAGTCATTTTTGATTTTTGACAATTTTCACCATGCATTTTGATAGGTAAATAAATCAATATATTGGTGTAGGTTCAAATAAAAAAGGAAAACTCAAAGTAAACGTAAACAGCTTGTAAATAAATGCAGAATTTTAGAGTATTTAGCAGTTCTTAAATACACAGTTAATACACTTAATATTGGAATAAATATGAAAACAATTTGGCCAATATTCTGATAAGTCAAGAGTGTGTTCAATTAAAGGCACTTCTCTGGGTTCTACGTTACTGAGATATGCCAGAAGGGTTAAGATGCATTTCGATGATGCTGTTGAGATACATCGCATTGCTGCTCGCCGGCCTCNCGGTGGCTGAGTGGTTAACCTGCTCGCCTGGTTCAATCCATTGCCGGGTCACTCTCGGATTTTCACATGGGGGAATTTTGCAGCACGATGCCTCTGGTCGGCGGGTTTTCCCGAGGATCTCCCGTTTCCCCCTCCCGTTCATTCCGGCGCTGCTCCATACCCACCTCAATCACCCTCATCGGCTCTCAAGACCTCGCTGTTAAGAGCCGCTCAAAAATCTTCACTTACTCACTCAAACCACCATGCTAGAGCCTGCAGAGCTGAGTGGTGCAGTCTGAAAAACGAACACAAGAGGAGTTGCCCTGCGCTCGAAGGACTCGCCTTCCTTTCGGGGAAGGAGTGGACTCGTGACACTGACATGAAAACTAAATTTGGCCTTAACGCATTTTTAAACTGGCAGCAGCGTGAACGGCTCGAAAGAAAGGCGTAGGTGGGGTGGGTAGAGGGAAAGGGAAAAGGACAGCACAGAGGGGGACAGGTAGAAACTTCTTCACGAGAGCTTGGGGAAAGGACGGCTATGGTTCGGAAAGCGGGGATGCAGAGGTAACAGGAAGGGAGAGGGGAGTGAGGCCCCAGGGTCCGCTACTATACAGAACCCCCTTTCTCCCACTACCAGTGGCTCAGAACCTTCTTGCTTCCTCTACTGAGGCCCGGGTTTGCAAGTGCCCCGGCCGTGGAGGGGGAACGGGGCTGATAAGAATTCCGCACGCGCCGCCAGAACATTCTGCGTGCTCCTGGACGCGGGCGCTGAATGCCAAATACTTCCCCAGAGTTTTTACTTACCTAACTTTATTTCGCCCGCCGGCNAGTTTTTACTTACCTAACTTTATTTCGCCCGCCGGCGATAAGATAATGCGATTGCCCTGAGCCTAATATTAAAACAGAGATAACTTTAAGAGCGCTGCGTAATTTAATTACAAAATTTTTCAATTTAAAATTCATTAATTGTAAATGTATATGGGTAATAAAAAAATTTGTAACCTGTCGAAGACCAATATTTTATCAAAGGAGTATACCTGGGTATAAATTGTAGCTCGATTAAAAAATGCTTTAACATAACATTGCCATAATTGTCCTAAGTTGATAATATAAATATTAAATTTAATTTATTGACCAGGAAGTATAATTGTCTTACAATTTAATTAATTTATTTATTTATTTTGTCTTGAAATATTCATGCTTGCATCGAATAAATATTATTTATAATTAGCCATATATTTTGATAATAGTCATATATCAAAATTGCGCTATTTGATGTGTATTAATAATAAGGTAGGAAATATTCCTACTGTGTACAGAGCAGGTAGAAAAATTTCTCAGTTTCTGAACCCTGGAGTTATTACTCATTATTAACAAACTACATTTACTGACTATCATTTTTCCTAGCCCATTACGAAGGCTCAAGTTCGCATGGCATGAAGTTTAACTTCCCATCATTTCCGGATGTACCCATTTCCCAATTTTTTTTTCACTTTGAAAAAATTTATATTGCTTAAGGCGGTCTTAATAAAATAAAAGAACAGAAATGAGGACAATTTGTTTACAATGGTTATATTATATATTATATATGTAATGCAGTTATTATTTAAAAAATACGTCTGTCTATCCCTACTATTAACATTATTTATTCTCGTAATTGAGCACAAATTTCACGCCCATCTTAATTATAACCAAATTTATAATCACTATCTTTACACTGCTTACAGTCACTTAATGTTTTTTTTATTGGTGGGGCCGCGGTGGCTGGGCTGGTTCAATCCCCGGCAGTGTAACTTCTGGAAATTCGCAAGTGGAAATCGTGCCGGACAATGCCACTAGTCAGCGGCTTTTCTCAAGGATCTCCCGTTTCCCTAGCCATTCCCACCTCATTTCACCCTCATAGGCTCTCAATACCTCGTTGTTACGAGCCACCCAAATCTCTCCACTAAATTTTACTTATTAGTTACACATATACGGTCAAAATGTTTACTGCCATACATTTAAATAACACCACATGTCCTTCACTAACGAAGCAAGCCCTACTTTCTTACAGTTTAGTAGGTAATTTACTCTCTGCTCTTCCAATAGCCACGCACTCTTCTCGTTGGTCACCGCACCGTCACCCGTCCCCATCGTCGCAAACACTCGGCACTAGCGGCCATACAAAACTCTTTGACACAGATGCACGCAACAGTCTTTATAGCTGAGATGGCCTGGCCCAGAGTAACGCTGATGGAGGTGATGATCAGAATATTAACGCATTTCCTCTCAAGTGATTCACACTTCTAGAAACAAGAAGGGCATCAGCCTCTGAAGCGTTATCACGGTACGTGTGGGGGTTTTACTTACCCTCCACTGGGCACCGAAGATCTCGCTAGTAACGCCCATGGAGGGGAGAGGCGCAGAGACGAAGCAGCCGCGCGTAACCGGACTATCGTTTCAAACTGTAGTTGAGTGAATACCTTTGCTAAAAAAAATATATGTGTGCCTTGTTAAGCAAATATTGTTTTTAAAATTAATTGTTGCATTAATTTACCATTGATTTTAAAAAGACTAACATAAATGTATTAACATTGGCATCTCCAGCATTAAATGATGATCCTCTATAGTGTTATACTGCTACTGAATAAAGCTATCATGCATATTTTACGTTAATAACATTAACGCAGTCCGTCACAATATCTGTGTAGTCTAGTGCGTCTTGTGACGCTGACAATTCTAATTTCATAACCTTTAAACATAAAATGAGGGCCAGTGAACTGATTTCGGTCAATCAAACTGTACTGACATTTAATCATTATACACAAGCTCTACATGACCAAGAGTATGAAAATTGCCAGTTGTATAAAACTAATTTTCTATAAACCCATATTTCATCAATAAACTCAATCTTCACTTTCTCACGAGAGAACAAAACAGGTGATGAATATATACTAAATACATCATTCGGATTAATAACACCTTCGTGTACTGGCACTGTCTTCCAATAAATAATGTCCTAGAGATCAAATTCAGCCATAATGGTAAACATCGGGTTACCTGAATTATAACGTTTACGAAAAAAAAAAACAATTCCAGAAGTCCACTCCCTGCTTTAGAAATAGTACCTTCCTGACTTAGTCGAAACAATTGTTTGTGAAAATTGCAACACCCAGAAAGATAGCCGAATGAATCCAAACTCTAAAGATGTGTAGAGGAGTGTACCAGCAATAAGTGATTACAATTGCAGAGGGATGGCGTANGAATGAATCCAAACTCTAAAGATGTGTAGAGGAGTGTACCAGCAATAAGTGATTACAATTGCAGAGGGATGGCGTACACGTAGGTCCAGCAGCGCCCTCTCTTGTGTGACCGCAAAGGTCAGTGTTACGCCAAGCTCAGTCAGTGAAGAGCCGTCAAATGAAGTGAAAGGAAGTGCCAGTATGCCTCGTCGACGTCAAAGGGCACATATCATCATGTGAGTGAGTTCGAACGGGGCATAATGATGGGTCTTCAGGAAACGGGTTTATCATACCGTGAGATTTCGACTCGTAGAGGGCGTGCTGCTACGAAAGTGATGCGTGTGCGGAACAAGTGGATAAAAGAGGGTCGTACACAGCGACGAGTGGGTAATGGACCCCGCAATGTGACCACAGCACCGGATGACCGCTATCTTGTCCGCATGGCCGTAACGGACCATACAGCTTCGTCCACAGTGTTGACTCGAAACTGGAGCACTGCAGTGGGCTTGGACCTGTCTGCATCGACGGTTTGACACCGTCTGCTGCGCGCTGTACTGGTGGCACGCATGCATTTGAGACGGCTTCCATTATCTAGAAACCACAAACGCCTCAGATTGCAATGGACACAGGAACGCAGTCGCTGGCGTGCTGAGTGGTAAAATGTAGTGTGTTTTCCAACGAGTTCCGCTTCAACCTGTCCTACAGCGATGATCGCATGTGTGTTATACGATACTGTGGTGACCACAATCTGGCAGCCTGCATTGTGGAGTGGCATAGCGGACAAGCGCCAAGTGTGATGGTTTGGAGAGCCATTGGATACAACAAGCGGTCTCAACTCCTACCTAGTGAGGTCAATCTGCACATCAATCGCTACGTCAGTGATGTTTTAGAGCACGAGGTACTGCCCCTCCTTCAGGGGCCATATTTCAGCAGGACAATTCCTGGCCACATGTGGCGAGGAATGTGCCAGCCTTCTTCAATGAACGATGGGTACCACTGCTTCAACGGCCTGCACGTTCGCCGGACAGGTTACCCATCGAACATATCTGAGATATGGTTGGTCAGCGACTTGTTCGTCACGGACCACTAGCAACTACTGTTGATGCTTGTGCAATCGCATACAAACCCCGTGGAGGGAGATTCTTCAGGAACATATCTGGGTCCTCTTTGATTCCATTCAACGACGTTTAGGAGCTCTGATTGCAGCACGTGGGGGCTTCACACCATACTNATCTGGGTCCTCTTTGATTCCATTCAACGACGTTTAGGAGCTCTGATTGCAGCACGTGGGGGCTTCACACCATACCGAATTCTCAAGGACAGAGATAATGTACTGTTCTGTAATCGTAATCAATTGTGTATTGTCATGTACCTAATCTATGTTATAAAATTAATTTGATATACATGTATTNGTTCTGTAATCGTAATCAATTGTGTATTGTCATGTACCTAATCTATGTTATAAAATTAATTTGATATACATGTATTTTTTTCTTGGTGTTACATTTTTCACAAACGTAAATATATATAAATTACTCAAAAGAACATAACTCTCTTCTACACTAACTACTTTGCGACGCCACGTGTCCTCATCCTTGTATACATCATCATTTACACTTACGATATTTTGATACACTTTCCGTGGATTTGATCATGCATCTTTACATGAAAGAGACATACATATGCCCAGCTCATTTGTCTTATACAAAACCGCAGAAAAATGTGTGTGATCGTGAGTGAACATTCTTAGGGCAACGTCCAACCTGCCACGAAGACAATGCCGCATCAGAATATATTATCCACGGAAAGTGCCTCGAGTCGTATGGCTGGAGTCGTCGTGCCTAAAGTTATACCTGAAATCATAACTTAAGTCTTCATTCTTATAGTCGATTTTATTAACGTCACATTGTCTAATGTCGTCTTAGCTTACGTCTTGCCAAGCGCCATCTTGCCTAAAGTCTTCGTACCTGAAGTAGTTAGCGACCGCTGTGATTACGTGGCCAGACTACTCGCCTCCCACCACGGCGTACCGAATTCGATTCCCGACGGGGTCGGTCCTGGATTTTCTCGTGTGGGAATCGTGCCGGACAATGCCGCTGGTCAGTGGGTTTTTCTCGGGGATCTTCCATTTCTTCGGCCCTTGTATTCCGTCGCTGCTCCATACTTAATTCATTTCGCTCTCATCGGCTGTCAAGACCTCGATGGTAAGAGCCGCCCAGATCTCTCCACTCCTGAAGTCGTGCACAAATCCACTGTGCTAAGTCGTCCGGCTGACTTAGCACAGCTTTGTCTCGCCCTAAGTGCGTAGTGCCAAAAGAACTCCAGGCACGGCGTGCACGCACGGCAGCTGCGTACTCGGTGATTCACGGGGCTGCGAAGAAAGCGCTTGATTTATCGCAGGCGGCGCGGGTTGAAACGAGTATCGAGAGCTGCACTTATCTGATCGCGAGCTGACTTCCCCTTTACCGCAGCCTGCTTGTGCAGTAATTACACGCTGCTAATCCTGTTTGCAGCGCCTCCCACCAGCCCTCCGCCCCTGTTGCAGCCAGCTCACTCGTAGGCCGGCGGTAATCGTTACCGGCACAATGCCCTGGGAACCCCCGCGTTATCAATCACGGGGAACAAAAGAGTTACCTGCCTCGGGCGCGCGAGCGGCGATACGCCTCGGTTCGAGAGCGACTCACGAGGCCATGACGTGTTCACAGCAAGCGCCGCAATTTGCTTTGTGCGCCAACGAAATGAAACTCGAAAGAGGGCTTCGTAGGTAGCGACTCCTGCCATGCTCGCAATTAACACGCGCTTCAAAGTCATGAATCTGTCGGTATTTTGTTCGCAGAGGGGAAATAGTGTAGTGTGTTCATTATTTAGCCTATTCACTGTTTCTTCGCACTTTTTAATCAAATCTATGAGAAAAAAAACACCCAATTTATGACGTGTTTGTTTGTTTCCTAAATATGTAATGCATCACAAGCGTTTTATACTTATTTTTGGTTAAATTTAACTTGTAATTACATTTTATCTACGAACTATAACCTTTCGTTTGTAAGTAATACGAATAACAACAGAGAGCAAATACATGTGTTGGTAATGCCAAGTCAGATATAGTTCTTACGGAAAACGTTATTACACCGAGTGCGCACGAATGCAGTGCGTTGGGCTTCTGGTGTAATTTTCTAAGCTTTGTTTGTATGCGGCGAAGTAATTTTCTGGGAGTAGAACTTTAGCAGGGCATCAGGAGAGTTCGGCGCAATTGTGAATTGAGTATATAGAGAGTATCTAAATTAGACCGACAAACTACAGCTGCAGTTCAATCACAAACAAAAGATGGTGAAAACATATATACGACCTGTGGTCTTAAGTGAATCCTAAGGGCGACGGTACATATCTTTGAAGTTGGGCCTGAAGCACTAGTTTATTACAAATACTGGATTTCAAACACTGTCTGGATACTGTGTAAAGTTAATTGTGTCATACTGGTTAGTTATTCGACTTTTAAATCCTAAGTATGCTACAGCGTCATGCAGTTAAATTACAAATAAGGGTAGTATTTACTGTTAACGGTAAAGTGAACATTTTCAAGGCTCTAGTTACTTTCACTTTTGGCCATTTTGTATTCTCAATCAAACCCCCCCCCCNGGTAAAGTGAACATTTTCAAGGCTCTAGTTACTTTCACTTTTGGCCATTTTGTATTCTCAATCAAACCCCCCCCCCCTTTTTTTTTAAATAAATTTTGCCATCTAAGTCGTAAACACAGTGTGTGCATCCCACCGCACTTGAAAGTTAATGTCAAAGGATAAAATAAAATATATTTATTGTCTATTATTTCAAACGGTGTTTATTTCCGTGAAATAACTTGATGACAGTGACAGGCAGGTGTGTTGTGGTGTTCACATGCGAGTTCTGTTACTCATTATCCAGACACTCAAACATTTTCTCCAATATTAATAATCTTCAAAGATGTGTACCGCCATTAGAATTAACTTTAGACCTCGTGCTTTTGCATAATTTTTACGTTAATAACCTGAAACCGAAGTTAGTCGGTCTAATTTATACACACCCTGTTGCTGCGAGGTAGCCAATCTACATACTCCAACATTTAAATTATTTTCTGCCAATAGCACTAGCGCACAAAACGTGGTAAGTATTTGAGGTAAAAATATTTTTTATGTATATAAGTCGTTTTAGAAGTTACAATTCATTAAATCTAATTTTAAAGCAACTAGCATGCATTTATGTTCGTTTTCTTAAAGCAGATAAACGGATAAAGCTAGAAGCGCAACATTTTATTTTCCTACGTGGAGCTAATTTCAGCGTCTGAGGACGAGAAGCGTGAGAGCGATAAGGGCTACATTTTTAAGTGCTTCAACTATGCCTTCGTCCCTAAGCACACGGCTCTGAACCGACGTGCAGTGCTCTCGTCGTGCTGCGTGTGGCTACGTGACTGTGAGCGGCGATACCAGAGTTTTGTTGGTGGAGAGACTGAAAACATGTTCAGTCAAAGGCCCTTAAGTAATTTTGTATGTATATAACGCCTATATTTTGATGTAGAGTGCTTTAAAACGCCACTGTTAGAAATATTGGAGTGCTCCAACATGGTGATTTTAATGCGCGAAATGTCTTGAAAGCACTCAACAGGCCTCGTTATTTTCGTAGATCAGAACATTGGGCTCACGTTTAATAATGTATTGGAAAAAATGTGAATTTAAAAAACTTCGCGACACAGTTTAAGTGGCATGTAGGTGGGCCATTAAAAACAATTAAAGACATACTTAACCAGGTTAACACGATTATTACTGCGGTTAATTTTTAGCCTGTGGAAGTTCAAGATTAGCAAATTCAAGAACAGCTGTTTCATTTTGGTTTAGAATAGTTTGTGGGGCCGAGAAGATGTAGTGGGTAGACCACTTGACTTCCACCTAGGCAAACCGGGTACGATTCCGGCCACGGTCGCTCCCAGGTTTTCGCATGTGGGGATCGTGCCGGACGCTGCCAGTAGTCAGCGGGTTTTCTCGGGGAACTCCCGTTTCCCCGCCCTTGCATTCCGGCGCTGCTCCATGCTCACCTCGTTTCACCCTCATCGACTCTCAGGACCCCGATGTTGAGAGCCGCCCAAATCTCTTCACTCATTCTCTCATCGCGCGTGATCCAAGTGGCGACACAGCAAACTGAATACCGCTACAGCTTCAAGCCAAGCCACACGTGGTTACTGACAGAGGATAGTCTGGCTACAAGGATGCAACGCCACCAGAGCCGGAGTTGAGCTGGCATCAGCTCCCCCTCCTGCAGTCGCGGCATTCACCGCACGCGCGCGCATCGTGTTTGCATAACCCTGCAGGGGCAAACAGCAGTTGTTTGCGGAGGCCGGTCGACCGCGAGCTCCCACCTGGGCATCAGGCCGCGCGTGGTGTGTGCGTGTTTGATTGCGTGTGATGCGCGACACGACTCGTCAAACCCGACCGCCGCCGAGAACTGCCGTACCTCGCCAGCTCCATGTAGGGTGGGCCTACATTTGCTGGGGTATATAGCCCAATCGAGGTATCTTCGCACTTTTTAAATGAAACTTTTAAAAAATTACCTCACGTATGACTTGTTTAGCTGTTTAATAAATATGTCAGGTGTCAACTGTTCACACTAATTCATCTTATTTATTGTTAAAAAGAACTGTTTATACTTTATCATTAAATTTTAATATTTATTTTTTAATTTATATTAATAAAATCAAAGATAATACAGGTGAGTTAGTAATGCATAGTTAAATAGTTATCGTACAGAATATTATTAATTGAAGTGCTTACAAATACGTTATGTTGTCCGTTTAGTGTAAATGTCTAGACTTACGTAAGCTTTGTTTACACGAGGAGGGGGGATAGCCTGAAAGTTGAACTTTAGCAGCGCTTCAGGAAAGATGAAATTAGCCGTGAATTGACTATATATGTGGGAATGCGCGCCCTCGAGACCGTATAACGCCGTGTGTTATTGTAACTCATCTTGCTTCCCATGAAAATGAACTTTTCGATGAACGCTCTGTTGCAAATTTACTAATACGTGAATGTGCACGTTATTATCGCATCCAGGCAGAATCAACGCAGAGAAATGGCAGCTTCTTATTGTCGTCATGTGTCCTACTCGAATGAAAGATCTGTTGTCCCGGCCACCACAAGGAATGGATTAGGTGAGGTGTGGCGGGTTAGTGGTACGAGCGTTTTACATTCGGTTGAAATTCTTAACACGTTCAGCCACTGTGTCCATGACCGTGAGCAATAAAACACCTTATGACTAGTGGTACTTCATGCAGTGATACTTAATGACTGGGTTCTGTACACAGCAAGGCGACAATTATCATTCTTCCGTGTGGCTAGCCTGCGCTGTGTGAATTTTCTACGTCTATTTCACACGAATGGTTAATGCCAATATCAGTCGTCGGGCACGCAGCAGGTTCCCCGCTGGCTGCAAGGAAAGTGCTGAACACAAGTGCACAGGTAATACCAAATAAATACGTCACCGCAATACATGAACTCAGAAATTAATGTGTGACTGAACGCGTTAACAGGCTCGCACTTATTCGATGAAAAGTTGTAATGGATATTTTTAATCTCGATTCCTCAGTTCCAGTTGAAGGCGTCCCTAGCAAATGAAAAAAAAAATTGAAATGTTATATAGTATAGAACTTAGGAATTAATGTAGCCTACACTAATGAATTATCTGCCAGGGAACATTAAAAAATTTTGTTATATTCAACGCAGTTCTAATTATTAGGCTTGCATGAAGTCCGCATGAACAAAATCTTCAACAGGTTTAGCTTTCAGGTTGCAAAAACTCCCCATTACCATTGGTATAACGTAAATTGATACAAGAATAAACTCACGGACAAAAAGAAAACTTCTTACGGAACTTCACTCGCGGTAGCCCTTTCGCGTGATGCACTATTGTAACATCTTGTATACACACTGTCATAGTCGCAAAGCAGTTATTTGTGTGTGTGTATATACATATATATATATATTTACCAATAACTGCTATGCAACTAGGATACTATATATAGTGTCCTAGTTGCATATCAGTTATTGTTAAATATATATATATATATATATATATATGTAGAGAGAGGGAGAGAAAGAGAGATAGGATGTATATACTGTATTTATGCAAAATATCGAAAATGACGGGAAATTAAAATACAATTTTTTATATAGTTTTATAATATCGGAACCTTACACATAATAGAAAGCTCTCATAAATACCTGCGACCGTCATGAATATAACACAGGTGGCCACCCACTATTGAAGACAACTTGTTCAAAGTCAGGAATTATGAACGTGTGATGATGGCGTATTGATCGGTATGACATAATTAACAAAAAACGGCCCTCTTTTTGCAACTGCCTAGGACTCACCCACCATTTTCTTGCCAAACGCACGTACAACTTTCGGCGGCAGCTATACGGTAACAAACATGTAGGCTATACCAAGATTTCCTGCGGGGAATCACTCACCGACTGCCACCAGAGACAAGCAGGCCGCGTCCGTACCGCTGCGAGCTTATTAAGTGTGCAGATGTTGTTTACTGTGAGTGTTAGAGATGTCCTCCAACATCGTCTGTTCAGTGGGCACAGCAGTATACCGTGGACGCACGCACGTTGTATTGGCTATGTGTTAGGAGGCACTGTATCATTGCAGGTGGACCTTGGGGAGTTGCAACAAGAGGACTATTTTTGTTGTTAAGTCATGCCGCTCAATACGCCATCATCAAACGTTCGTAATTCCTGACTTTGAACAAGTTGTCTGAAATCGTGGGTGGCCACGCATGTTATTTTCTCGACGGTCACAGGTATCAACGAGAGTTTTCTCTTCGGCTGCTGAAGATCCCCGGTAACTAAAAAAAAAGCACGTTTTGAGTATTGCAGTTTTCGATATTTTGCAGAAATACAGGTTTGAAAAACTCACATTTCTAGTGCTTCTGTTTCCCATAATATTCAGTTTATGTAGAAAGTGTTCAAAACATTTTCCAATCGCTTCGCATAAGGAATCACCTCGCAAAGTATGGGACCGGGGGGGGAGGTGGGATACGAGGGCCTGGTCACGGTAAGTGAAAAAGTGCTTCACTTACTTCACTTACGGCAGTGTTCCTCCCTCCCACCATCACCTTATACATATATATATATATTGAATGTATATAATGCTGGCAGTATACAACTCTAAAATTAAAGACTTATCACTCGCGACCACATATAAGTGGGCAGAAGTATTCTGCTCTTGGGATAATACGTCCAGCTGATCGTTACAGGAACTCTCTTCGGTCGCGTGCGATGCCAAGCGTCTTAATAATAACCCGGGAACCGATATTGGAACTAAAATGTTAAAATAAAATATCGAGGAACTTTCTGGCGAAATTTAAATGGAAAATCGTTAGAGATAAATAAATGAGACTTAACCAGAGGAAACGTTTTTGATAAGAAAAAAGAAAAGGAAACACGAAGCCATTCATACACAGTGTACAAAACTGTGTAAACAAAACACAGGAAGGTGGTTTTTCGCTGTGACGCTGAACTGTGAGGCTCAATGAACGATGATCTTTATCGTGGTTAGTTAATGCGTAAGCTGTGTAACTGCTGTAGGTTAGGAATAGATAGAGTTTCTACAGCTGAAAACGAAGTTCAAAACATCACTGTTTACGTTAACGAAACAAGTGCCATGTCTAATTAAAGTACAGCATTCAACAAAATAATTTTCATTTGCAACACGTGAACCATAAAGGGCTGTGGGGAAACTTGTTTAACAGCCTATGATCGTTAATGGGCACCGTGGACACACGATGACAGATAATGCCGATACTGGTTTACAACTAATAACAGGCACTTACGAGGACGTTTTCGCAGCTCTTCGGCGATAAGGGGCGTAGCGTTATATCGCAATGACTACGGAGCAGCGGTGGAATGAAGACGGGAATTGAAACAGGAGCATCCCGAGGTAACCCCCACACCACTTCAGCATCGCTGTCCTAAACCATTCCAACCAGCCTGGGTTTGGGATCGAACAGGACACCTTAGTTGTTTGAAGCTAGTGGGTCTAGTAATATCAATACGTATGTAAATGTGAATTACACAATGGGGTTTACATCCATCAAGCAAGAGCTTCCAAGTTTATACCCATAACTGCCCATCGTGCTCAAGTGCCAAATATAACTTTCTATGTAGGAAAGCTATTTACAGTTCTGTGGTTTTTGGGTCGAATAGTAGTCTGATAAAAGTAAGAAAAAAAACATGGAAAATTTAACTACAAAAATGTATTACGGAAGTTTTGGGAATTTTTAATTTTTGTGTTTTGCGATACAAATTTCAAGATTGTCCATAAGAAGATAGTTTGGCCACAGATAAAATTAATTTCTGATGTCATTAAATTAAGATAAATTACAAGAAAATTTGTAACGTTGTCCCACGCCTGGGCCGCCATGTTTGTAACGTGGCAGCCTTCAGAAGTGTTGACTCAAAATTATAGCTCGGTTCACTCAATCAATAGACACATAAAAAAAAAAAAAAGGCACCAAATAAATATAAAATAAAGTCATGTCTCAGATTTGTTCCTCCTTACTTTTATTTATCATTCACATGAACCAATTCACATAAAATCTTCAAGTATGCAGAGTCACGAAAAGTTAGTTTCACCAGACAAACAAACCAAGAAGAGCGTCGTAGTAGTTAATTAATTATGTATTATTTATCAAGTAATTTAAAGCTTGCTTCGCAAGAGGAAAATTCAAAGGNAAGTTAGTTTCACCAGACAAACAAACCAAGAAGAGGCGTCGTAGTAGTTAATTAATTATGTATTATTTATCAAGTAATTTAAAGCTTGCTTCGCAAGAGGAAAATTCAAAGGTAGCGATCTCCCACGCCGTCGGTAATAATNGGTAGCGATCTCCCACGCCGTCGGTAATAATTCAGCAGGATAAAGTTTGCCGGTGTGGGAGATATTTGCCACGCTCGAAGCGTCCTTTCCGAGTACTGGTTGACTACTGTCTCTGTATACGTTCTGCTAGCGGGCGGTAGGCACACAGGGTAGTAGTCGCCCCGCGCCTACCCCCACTCCTCGCCACAGGTTGCCAAAAACGTAACCATATAAGGGCATCGCGTGGGCCAAAATACCTCCCCACGCCATGCAAAACTTCTTAGTAGTAAAATTATAATCAACCTTCTAGAAGGAAAAAATGTCCACTCAAGGTGGAGAGCTTCTATCTGCAAATTCTGACGCGAACAAAAACTAAGATTTCCGAAAAAGCAAACGTATTACCGATTAACACTCTACCACGACAATAACTTCGAATCCTGATAAAATATTACAAAGCCTCGCAAAAAGGAAGAAAATGAACCACGTATCCCGATATTTATTATAACTGCGTCATTACAAATTCTTTAAATGTTTCGCCCATAGTTTTAATTTAAGTTTAAAAGTGAAATTTAAATACGAAATAGCTGTAAGTAAAATTATAATACCAGACGATCAAAATGCCAGATTTCAAAGAAATGTCTTTGCTAAGACTTTAAGAAACACTTCAGCTGTATTCAAACATTGTGCCCGTAAAATATTTTGAAATTTTTTTGCGTAAAATTTAAGGTGTAAATGCTTAAAATTTTACTGAAAAAGTAAGTTTAATTTGTTTTTAAGCTGTTTTGAAATATTTATTAAATTTTTATTTATATAACGTAAATATGTCAAATATCTTAAAAAAAAAAAAATACAAATTTTAGGCACTTGAACAGCTTTAAAGACGCCGTCTGCTCACGCCTCTAAACAGAGTGCAGATATTCAGTCGTATGACTGCCATTTAAAATCCGTTCAATATTTTTGAGTAGAATCTGTGTATGAAGAGCAGTAAAAAATAATTTTCCTAGTCCGAATGGTAGTCTTGGTTTTATATTTCTGCTCTAATGCATATTTTGAAATGTGAAAAGTGCTAATACGAGTGTTCGACAATACAGTTCATGTATAGTCCGTTCAAGGTTACTTCAAACTTTTCTGAAACCCTGATTAAGTTCTACTATCGTGATATTCCTCCGCCTAATACTACCAAAGCTTAACTAAATCTATAAAATTACGCCAAAGGTACAACGTAACGCATTTGTGTGCACTAACTTTAATAATATTATAACATGATAACTATTTCTTATTAGACATTTCCAAAATATCTATCTTGTCTACATTAAATACTAATGTAATATGATGTATAAATATATAAGCGTATAAATTAAATAAAAAAAATAGAATGATTATGGGAAGTTTGTAACAAGGGGGAGGGTGATCGGAGATCTGAGATGTTAATGCTCTGACATTCCGGTCCCCCGGGGGCATCTTGCCCGCCATGCTGGATGTATGTGAGCTTTAACTTGACTTTTAACCTGGTATCGTCAGAAGCTAGTATGTGCTGTGTCAATCTCGCCAGGAACCAGTTTTGGGTGGAGTTATTCTTAGGTGGAGTCAGGCGTCGGCTAGTATGGTTAGTGCTGTATCGACAGCTCCTTTGGGTGAATACGGTGAGTGGAGTGCTTTCTACAGAATGAGTAAAGGTGAGGTGGTTGGGGAGGGCAATGTTAACACAATGAGAAACATTGGTGGCTGGTCGATTGAGCGTGAGTAATCAACAAATAAAAAAATACTGTTGGGTGGCGAAGTGAACACAAGTAATCAACCGATGAGAAACATTAGTGATGGTTAGTCGTCTGCTGGACATGGTGCTGCGGGAACCTCCGGAAATAAAAGTTTTTTTTATGGATTTCTTAAAATATTTTTTTATAATTTTTATAGCTTTATTATTTTTAACAATTTCGGGTTTAAGCTTATAAAAGGTCACTGGATCAAGGTCTAACACATATGTAAAGGTCACTTGGATTCAATATGGTGGTTGGTGATATCATAACATGGTGGCTGGTCGACTACAGTCCCCCATCTCCTCTAGGCCAAAACATTGGACATTTAAATTGTTTATAAAAATTTAATATTTTTAAATATTTTTTTTAACAATTTTTGGATTTTTTATATATTTTTTTTAAAGAATTGTTTGGGTTCTCAAGGTCAAAGATAATTGGGTTCAAGGTCAATTGTCAAGTTCACAGGCATCCAACATGGCGGACAATATGGCTACCGGGAGACCGGAATGACAGAGCATGAACAGCTCCGAGCTCCGATCCCCCATCCTCTTGGGCCAAACTTCTCATATCATTCTACTAATATACTGTCATGATAAGAGAAATAAAAAACGCTTGTAATACATAACATATTTAGGAAACAACCAAACACGTCATATGTGGGGTGAGTTTTCAAAGGTTTTATTTAAAAAAATGTGAAGATACCGTGAATAGACGATATGAAACTTCTGCCACAGGCTACTTTCCATAGCATAAAGACACGCAAAACATCTTTGCCTTCATTATTACAGCATTAAATGATAGGGTCACCTCTGAAAATTTTTATGAGGTAAGTCGACGCATAACGGCGACCTGACATTCGAGCCGAGTACCTAGGTCGCCCTTAACGGTTCCTCTTTTTAAGGCGTTGGCCACGCATAATACCTCCGGTCATACGGTGTCCTTAAGGTCCCCGTCTACCTGGAGCTTTTTTCTACGTTTGAGGCCGAGAGGCACAGGAGTGATAAGGACAACACTGCCACGCACATCAAGCACGCCATTGTCACTAAGCATAAGGCTCTGAAGTGACGTGCAGTGTTCTCGTCGCACTGCGTGTACCTATGTGACTTTCCGCGGTGACCCTATTATTTTATTGATGGAAAGTCTGTAGAAATGTTCAATGCAGGGCCCTTGGGCAGTTTTACATGTATCTGAAGAGTACATTTCGATATACAACGCTTTGAAAAAGTCATTTTTGACATTTATATTACTGAAAAATAGTTTTTCTAATGTGCGTGCTGTCTTGAAAGTGCCGAATAACCCTGGTGTGAAGTATATGTTCTTTTCATAGATCAGTACATTGAACGCACGTTTAATAGTTTCGCTGTAAAACGTGAATTTATATGACGCTGTAATGTAGTTCAAGCGCCGTGTTGGTGGGAGCCTTAAGGTGGCGGGACGACGGAATGCAGTGTTAAGGGAAAAGGGAGCACCCGGAAGATACCCATCGGTTAACAACTACGACCGTCACGTTTCTCACATGCGAAAATTCGGGAGTGACCACGCCAAAAATCAATTCCTTTTGGAATGTGTAGGGGAGGGGGGAGCGTTTTCTGCTAGCCACCCAGCCACAGTGGCACCACACACACAGGATAGGCGAGTGTGCAGAGATGAAACGGTGTGGCGTTTCTTTCGATGTTCTCCTGGTCTGCACGAGGCTCTGGGACGAGATTCGCCGTCATTGGTTCGGTAACGGTCCAATCGACTGGCGAATGACGTGCCACCATGTTGCAAGTAAGTAAGGCCATTCTTCTAGCGCGTACAGCAGAAGATGGCACTGCAAGTGGGTCTTTCAATTTTGTGTTCCTATATTTCCTGTGGCTTTATCACAAGAATATATCTTCTCTGGAAATATTAAACTAGCTAAGTTCTCTAAAAATCGTCACAAGTTTGATAGACGTTGCATCCTCGAAGTATGTAGAAAAATTTTATGCGATGTTTCTAAGAACAAAACTGNCGTCACAAGTTTGATAGACGTTGCATCCTCGAAGTATGTAGAAAAATTTTATGCGATGTTTCTAAGAACAAAACTATTTCAACAAAATTATTAAAAATTTTATAGGAATAATAAAACGATAAATACCCTGACTTATAAAAAGCAAATATTATATAGAAATGAATAACACCTTATGTACAAGGCGAGCAAAACTCGGTAGTGGGGGAGTAGAAAGGTTTGGGCTGCTATTAAGAACAAGGTCCTGAGAGCCATTGAGGGTGAAGTGAGGCGGATATAGAGCAGCGCCGGAATGCAAGTGCNGCTATTAAGAACAAGGTCCTGAGAGCCATTGAGGGTGAAGTGAGGCGGATATAGAGCAGCGCCGGAATGCAAGTGCGGGGGAAACGGGAGATCCCCGAGAAAACCCGTCTACCAGCGGCATCGTCCGGCACGATTCCTACATACGAATCTTGGTAGTAAATAGACCATTTAGAAACAGGCAATACATACACCATTACAAATTATAACACAACTCGAAAAACAGAAATCAAACGTCCCGATGTTCAGCAAAAATATTTTCACCATAACGGAAGGAAAACCAGCAATTTTATACGAGTGCATAACGACCATCACCAAAAGCCAAATATTAGAAAAAATTTTTTTACACGTTTATGACAATTTTTTTTGTTTCAAGAAATGTTTTTTTATATTTTTTATTTTTTTTCCTTGTTTATTACAACGTNAATTAGAATATTTTTTTAGACGTTTATGACAATTTTTTTTGTTTCAAGAAATGTTTTTTTATATTTTTTATTTTTTTTCCTTGTTTATTACAACGTACATACCTGATACTTCTGTTTTAAACTCTCAGCATGGTTTAATTCATACCGCTGCTATGAAATTTTGTAAATATTTCACGTTCATTGATTCGTACCGTAAACACACAAAATAGTTTTATTCAACACATACAAACAACAAAAACTAATTTAAAACATTTTTTCGAATTCAGTTAGAATTTCCACGCTATAATATTGCAGAATCGTGTAAATAAATAAATAGATTAATAAGGAAATATACATGCTACATTTTGATAAAGGCTGTTCGCGATAAAGTGAGCACTTTAAAAATCAACCTCAGAAAAAGTCACTTCTCCTAAATGCATATATTTCAACACGCGCAGTGAGTGACATATGCACAGTGAAGTTGGTAACAATTAAGGGGCAGTAGTTCCATGGCATAGCGTCGAATTAAAAGTGTTGGGTAAACATATTTTGCTGTCTATTATATTTAAAGCAACTAATCGTAAGAATTAGCCAGATTTGTAAAATATTAACTTATCTAATAATTTCATAGTTTCACTTGACCGACGCACGAATAAAGTGATGAGTTCTATCCATCACTGGGTTAATTTTGCATGAAGCGGAAGAATACACAACGCGCATACAAGTAGATCTAAAGCGGGCTTTCGAAAGTGCTCAATTTTCCATCAACAGTCTATGGTACAACTACAATAGATTATTTATGTCACTTCATTTGATTTGATGTTATTACGAAAGCTATCGAGCAAGATAATTTTTTTCTTATTCCATGTTATAAAAGCTAAACCGTACATTTCTGCGCAAGTGGGTGTTAAAAACGCGAAGGAGGTGCGCGTGTAGATACCTTCTTACGTGAAATGCGAAGCGGCTTGTCTGAATATTTTCTTCATTTTCGCGTCTTCGGCTCCCCCCATCGTTCTCGACCCGGGGGCAAGTTTACCTTCTCTCTACATATTTTTCTGAGGCACGGCAACCTTGATTGATATTTTTGCAGCTTGATGGAAGCACTGTCGCCCCATCGGCTCGATGAATGCGTAAGAAGGAAAACGTGGTAGAGTGCGCAAGCGAGTTGCATGGTAACCACTTTCATTACCCCCAAAGTTGGACTGCTTTTCAGCCAATAGCACTATAAAAAACAACGTAGATAATATTTGAGGTTAGAATATGCCACTGTTCAGTACTATGAGAGGTTTGTACACTAATCTACGTCGTCTTGTTTGCTCCCTTGGGAAACAGCCGCCGTTCAGTGTTGGGATTAGAATTTTAACTACTCCACAATTGACAAACATTACATAACTCATATTTTCTCTACGATAACTCTACGTATCTATTAGGAGTGAAAGTAGTGCAGCCAGGTTTGTTTATGATGAAAAATAAAATGTAAGCTTAACGGCGGGTCAAGCACAAGGAAAAAATTATGTTTAACTAGGCGATATTTTAAAAATCTTCGAAATACGGCAATATATTATTTATTTATTTGAAGTTCAAAACAGATCCTGTTATTTATGTTTGTACATAAATTGATTTTTACTTCAAATTTAATTTGTTTTAAAAATCTTCCCACAAAAAAAATTGTAGCTTTATGAACATACCTGGAAATGTTGCCAGTCCAGTCGTAATGGACTACAAAATATTGGAGCATTAATAATATTGCAAATGAAAAAGAAGAAAATGTGATTTATAGAGTTCTACCATAATTTTTAATAAAATACTATTTGCAGCATCCCATACACAAACATGGCATACGGCAAACAAAATATGATATCACTAAAAAAGAACAACTAAATAGTCAATGAGCACTGAGAAGAATATGTCTGTAAACTTTCCCTCAGGTCGAATTAATGTTTCATCAGAAATCATGGTGCACAAATCTCACATCAGGAAGCCTATTGCATACCTAGTTGATTAATAACTCTGATTCTGTTTGCTGCTATTCGTAAATATATAAATATGCTATAATAAATATTTAAGTCTAACAGTTACATTTTCTGCGGACGTCAATGTTTGTTGANCGTAAATATATAAATATGCTATAATAAATATTTAAGTCTAACAGTTACATTTTCTGCGGACGTCAATGTTTGTTGAAAAATTGTATTGTAATGTAACTACTAATGATGAATTATAACAGAAATGACTATGACGAAAAATACATTTCTTTATATATTGAAAGTTTGTTTTAGTACTCTCCTACATCTTGAAGCCAAGTGAAGCCCAACACTTGCATGCATTACTAAAGCACATGTTACAAAAGAAGGAAAACCGACAATATTTCATACAGAACGGTATAACCAATCTAAGGTAGTAGTTACGCCTACTGGAGCGACGTCAACTTTAGGATAGGGCCCGCCGTTGACATTCGTCCCTAGAACATAGACTTAAGATGAGGTATACCGATAGTAGTATTCTGCGCATGTACCCGATATTGACCAACCCCGTACCAATACAACTGTCAAAGTCACATGGTTGCAGTGACAAGCGTACTTGTTTATTTCTTGATTTTTGAAAGACAAGCCCTTTTATATAAATAAAACGTTTTTACCCATTTGAATTTAATATAATTGTATGAAGTACCGGTTAGATGAAGTGCACAAACATCTCAAAGCACTTGTTTACATAACCAGTGTATCTCCAATCTTATCCACGTTGTTTATGGTAGTCGTGTTGGTAGTGAGTAGGTGAAGAGAGATTTGGAGGGCTCTTAAAAGCAAGATCTTGAGAGCCGATGAGGGTTAAGTGAGGTGAGCATGGCGCAGATCCGGAATGAAAGGGTGGGGGAAACGGGAGATCCCCGAGAAAACCCGTCGACCAGCGGCATCGTTCGGCACGATTTCCACTTGCGAAAATCCGGAGTGAACGGACCGGGGATTGAACCAGGTTCGCCTTTGTGGGAAGCNTTCGGCACGATTTCCACTTGCGAAAATCCGGAGTGAACGGACCGGGGATTGAACCAGGTTCGCCTTTGTGGGAAGCGAGCAGTCTAACCACTCACCCACGGTGGCCCCAGTCACACTGGTAGAAAAGTAGTCCAATGTTGGGACATGGAAGGACTATGCTCACCTTGGGCACGTATTCTGCCCAATTTCTCCCTTACGCCCTAGAATAACAAAATAAAATGACGCCCGCTGATGGAGAAGTAACAGTCTGCATTGGTTGAAGAAATTGAGCTACTCCGAACAAACCTACCAGGCGTCGCTCTGTAAGTTGTATCCTTCGCCAGCAGACGAATTTGCGAAAAAACAAAGCAGAGAAAATAGTTTCGAGCACGAATTTGGTGTAATGCTTTGTAGCTACAGCTGTACAGATTTCAGATCTGGTGACGCGGTAGTGGTAGCGAACGCAAGCCTTTTGAGATGAACATGTTGTCAGTACGTCAAACGCCGCTTCTTATCGACGCTGTCTTCCACGGGGGAAATGTTTGTTGTCAAGAACTAATATGGGCGAAAATATGTATTTTTATTTAGCTCATATTCGAATTGTGTTGTCTATTTGTGTCTTTAGGATCGAAATAAACACACGAAATTATACTAGCAGCATTCTCTGTTTTGTGTTATATTTTCTGGGACATATTTCTTAAGGTGTTGAAACATGCACATGGCTTAATGAGTGCGGCGGTTCTGTACAAAAAAAAAACATGCAGTGAGATATAAGTGTTCAGTTATGAGGAGTCGTGCAGGTAGAATTGAAATTCCGTTATTCTTCAACTAAAATAGTTCATGACATTTTCGTGCTTATATTTTACGGCCAGGTCTAGTTCATATTTACAATTTCAAGAAGGAGTGGGTTTTTGTAAAAATTATATTTACGTAAGTAGTCTTAGTAAACGAATTTATACATGTGTTAAAATTTCAGAATGGGTAAAGAGCAATGAGGTCCTTGTTAAGGAGGTGACACCCTTGACGTCTTGCATTTACGTATATGCCTGCATAACTTAATTTCCAGATTCAGTATTTAAAAACCAAGTTCGTTAAGGCACAGGCCACATCTTAAAAGTTATTTCGAAATCCAACATGTTTATTTCCCCGTACTCATTTCACACTTGTTACAGCTATAACGTTTCCCTCATTATATAAAAAAATTTCTCCCTCATTGGAAAATGCCGATCAAAATGCGGATTCAACTGAAAACAGCACAGACTTAAAAAATCCTGTTTTACCAGTTCTAATATCTGGTTATAAAGTTTGATTACAAAGATTTAAAAAAACATGTTTGAACAAGGACAGGATTTCTCCACCTTAACTAATTTCATTTAAAGTTTCGTTATGTCTTCGGGACTTGGCGATGCCGTCTGAGGTTTTGTAATCAACCCCACTTGTAGAGAATAAATGCCCCGATCCATCTTTCCAGATTGTCTTCCCTCGACAGCGTATCTTCATGTAGATTTCCTTGCTAAGTCAAACCTGGCCTCTCCAATAACTCTCGAGTTACCAGCCCCGATATGGGTATTCCTGGAACGTTACATTCTTATCCTTATATTAATTTTACACTAAAAACGAAGTTAAGAATATATCTCTTTTTTGCTTAGATGATCAGGCTTAAGGACACATTAACAACGCAACAAATTTTAAAACATGTTGTTTCTACATACTAAATTCATCATAAACCAATATTAAAAATAGAGACAACAATTTTAAAATATAACATTTTCACACTTATACAACTTTCAATTTTCCCAGTGGTATTATGTATCCGACCACGGCGAAAGAGCATTGTGGACCAGAATCACCCATTTACAGCTACTTATAATTTTTAGCGATTTTGTTGANCCGACCACGGCGAAAGAGCATTGTGGACCAGAATCACCCATTTACAGCTACTTATAATTTTTAGCGATTTTGTTGATCTTGCAACAGCGAAGCGTCCGGCGTCTAAAATCTTCTTTCACTTTCAATGGAAGAAGAGCCACATGGAAGAAGAGCCATAGCTATATTACCGTTATTTCCGACAGACCAGCGGAAGAGAGGGAATCGGACTAGGGTTTGGCACACACTTGCATCTTACGGCAGAGGGCAAGTCTGCCTTCAGGCCAAGGCCCTTCTTCCTCTGGTGTTCCAGCGTCTCCGCATGGAGTCCTAACATCGAGGAGCAGGGCCGATCTGTCGTCCCCTCTGTCATATTTGGGCGGCGCACGGCGCACTCCTCTTACCCCCTTCGTGCGTTCCATCCTGGCGGACCCCGCGTCTTCGTGGAGTGATGGGGCCCGAGAGAGCTGTTGCCCGACAACTTACTTCCGGCCGTGCGGGCCCGCTCTAAGTCAGGGGCATGTTAGGGGAGGGAGGGAAGAAGAAAGGGGTGGTGCAAGGATGTAGGGTGGTTATGTAGTCGTCCCCACCCTGGGCCATCACACTCTCGGCGCCGACCCGTCAGAACACCGCCCGACAAACGAGCACGCCTCCGGACAGAAAACGCTTCCCCTCTGGCGCGTTGGTGTGTGTGTGTCGTCGGCACGCTACGCGGGCCACATCAAATGCGGCGAGGGTCGGTTGGGGAAGGATGTGGATGTTTCGAGGTGCTCCCTACGAGACAAAGGGGTTTGTTTTGAGGGCTGGTTGGTTTCTTCCTACCGCAGGCACAGAAACGCAAGATTTCTGTGCGTGTTCTACTCGTAAATGGAGCGGCTGTGAATGGTCGCGAGGGGTTCGCAAGGCCAGACTATATATAGACTGTTCACGGTAAAGTGAGCACTTTCGAAATCAACCTTTGGGAAATGTCACTGTGTATATCTACGTGCATTTTAACGAGCAGGCTGAGTGGCATGCGCCCTGTAACGTTGGTAAATACGGAGGGAAAGAATTTCCAGGTCTTATTGAATTAAAATGTTAGGCAAACATTTGTGAATACTTAAATTGTTTTTATTGTGTCCTGTTTTTAATGCAAATTGTCTAAGTCAGAGAATTGCCTGATTTGTAAAATATTTACTTTTCTAATAATTTCTCTTACACACGACCCACTCATGAATAAAGTTATCAGGCTCATAGCAATTTTAGTTTTACATATGGCGGAAGAATACACAGTGAACTTATAATTGGAACTCATGCAGGGCTTTCAAAAGTGGTCAGTTTACCGTGAACAGTTTTTATCGCCCGCGAGCCATTATAATTCATCTATAAATATGCTGTATTTTAGATGGACAAATTGTGATTCGCTAAGATTAACCTCACGTATGTGGCGAAAAAATGGGACTTACTCATAAATCCTTGGGTCCATGACCAGAAAATATGACTATTTCGAAAACCCTAGGTTGTTTTTAAATTTTAATTTATTTTTCTTTGGGGTCCCAGAGAGCATTGTTCCATTCAGGGACTACACAGATCAATCCAGCAGTTTTCATTACATTAATTTTCATGTCACATATATTACGAGACAAATTATTACAGAATGCAGTTAGGATTGACGAGAAGACTTTCAAAGATGTATAATATTCGTATGACACACAGTTATGATACATGGTTATTATAGTTATTACACTGCATATAGTGATTTTACAGAAGTTGAGANTTCGTATGACACACAGTTATGATACATGGTTATTATAGTTATTACACTGCATATAGTGATTTTACAGAAGTTGAGTTGTTAGCAATATATAATATACATATATGTATTACAAAGTGTTTATATTGAGATTTTTCTAGGTTTTCGTACGTTAGTATAATACAAATTAATTGCAAAGATTATATGGAAATCTGGTTGTTTTTGACAGGTTGGCCTAACCTAACTCTTTTACTGTTTACAGTCATATATGGGTTTCTCATTATTAACATACCAGAGATACTATTTAGCCTTTTTAATTAATACTTTCTTCATTTTAATTTCTATACTGTTACCTGATATGCTATTAAAAAGTCTAATTAAACTAACACTTATCATAGTATAACCATTTGTTAGCTGTGTTCACTGTCTTTATGTGAATGTTGCTTGCTTATCTTGTATTATGGGAATTTACATCTTCATTATTACTAAAGGTTAATTGACTATGGACCTTCTTATTGATTACTTCAAAGATATACACTATAATTGAAAGATAAATGTGCATAAGCAAGGGTCAAACACTACTTATTGAATATATTGGAAGTTTAGGAAACGCAGAGACAAACATTTCGATATAAGAAACATGTGTCTGGAAACTCCCTCTTCCATCAGCGGGTGTCAAACTATGCGCGCTTCGTTTGAATTTGGCGCGCTGCCTGGGCCAATCACGCGCGGGCCGAGCGGAGTGTAGCTGAGCCGGCCTTCTCCCGGATGAGACTGTTTCATTACGATTCGTAGGAACACCTAGCCTAGTTGTCGAGGCGCACTGAGGCGGCACTTGACTGTGAGGATTCTTGCAGCCTATCTCGATGTTCAACAAACACACGGCATTATTGACAGTGTGTGTAACAACATGGTTGGAGTCGTGAACACCTGCTTGCCAGTTGGAGGACTTCGCTCCGAACAGCTCCTGTGGAGGCACGGAGCTATGAACAGGCAGGGGATGGCCTACTGTGACGTAGCTGAAGCTACATTTGCACCGATCGCCATGTTGTGACGCCCAAAACAGTGACATTATAGTTGCTTGTTTATGTATCAAATATTGCCTTAATCGCGGCAGTTTGTACGTTAATAAATATCTGAAACAGCCGAACTATTAATCGAGACATCGGTACGCTCTGAAAACAATAGCCACGTTGAAATCTTGACGCTTAAAATTTCAACGGTTTGGGCGTCACAACATGGCGACTGTGAAGAAACGGGCTTCGCCGTTTCTCCCTGTGTATCTAGAAGCAAGACCGCCCACCCCCTGCGTGAGGGTGAACCGTGTTTCACATCTCTTTGTCTATGCGCTGCGGTCAGCTGTTCTGCTGTCCGCCTGCAGGCCAGCTCCACTCCGGGCCGCACGTGATTGGCCCAGGCAGCGCGCCGAATTTAAACGGAACGCGCATCGTTTGACGCCGGTTAATTGGTCAGTAGGGGTTGATGGGGGGTGGGGGGTGTTCCGAACAATTGTTACTTATATCAAAATGTTTGTCTAGGTGTGCCCTACCACCCGATAAAATTATGCCGAACAATTTCTGAACACCCAATAGACTGCTTGGTGGTAAGGGAAAATTAAATTTAAGTTTTAGTGCACGCTTTTGTAATATTTATAATTCTTTTATCATGGCTTTAGTACCATGGTTTCATGTTGTGGCACATGTACTGTACGAATGGACGTATTCAAGCTTAGTACACATTTTCACGGATAGTGATTTGCACAAATTTTAAGTGGTCGAGAATTCCAATAACAAGGACTATTTTACATTTTATTTAAGTTATACAAGTTTATCATCTATTTGTATACCTAGATACTAAAAATATAAAACTTATATGTAATAATTAACAACACTTAACTTTGTAATTTGGTACCATTTGTTTCTGTGACAGCTTGAGATATTATCGATATAATTATGAAATTAATTTTTGAACTTTTGTCAGTTTGTTTTT
>NQII01003212.1:49112-67959 GCA_002778355.1 Clitarchus hookeri
AATTTCTTAAATAATGCATTTGTAATTCCATTTGTAGTCTTATTGTTTTTCTTCTTCATTCTATTTACATACTTACTCACCGCGTTGATTGTATTTGGTGTTATAAGTAATAAGTTCACTGAGTGATTTGTACGAAAACTATCTATTTCTGGGTATACCAGCTTCTACGCTAGGTTACTTCGTATGCTGATATCGAACACATTTAACTCAGTGGCAAACTCATTTGTTAGTATAGGTTTATTCTTGTGAATAATTTCTTCTTCATTTTTGTCATTAGATGTGTTTATATGGTTCCCCATGTTTTACTATGGTTTTTGTCGTTAATGTGTAAATTTTTTATTAGTTGCTTATTTTCAACGATTACTTCAATTGATTGACCACATTGATAAATCTATTATAATCCCATTCTAGGTACTCATTATGGGAATTGAGCTTAAGTTTTTTCCATAAAATATTTCTTGTTTTGGTTGGTTTAATACAGCCTTCGTTTATCAATGGTGCTACTAGAAGTGGTCTATTTTTATTTTCCTTATATTTTTCAGACTAATTTATTCCATTGTCATAATTTACTAAAATCTACCACAAATTTCATTCATATTACTCACTTTAATGGCATGAATTATGTTTGAAATACTTCTGTNTATGTTTTAAATACTTCTGTGCTGCTGTAAAATTAATTTACTTATTTAATTGTAGCATAACATAGACGGTGCACTTTACTTTCTTTACGGTTGACTTACACTAACGGATAGAGCATTATGATAACTAAATTCCACGGAAAAAGTACAAACTTGTTTATAACTAGTATGCATTTTAGTTAATAAATAATTAATCCGTGTTGCAGCATTCTTAACACTTCTAGTCCTCTAATAGTAGAGTCACTCAGAGGATTTTTTAAGTTAAGATCGTAAACACAGTTTGCGTCGATTTCGGTAATGTTCTTCCTACTTGCAGTTCATGTCACCACATATTTAGAGACATAAAAAAAAAAAGGAATATTAAACATATTAATCGTAGTTGGGCTGCTGGGTCTTTTGATACTGGTTATTCTTCAGCTCATCTTTTAGAATTTTGTTTACCGACTCATATTTGATGTAAACGGCATTGTATTTTAATTCATCCTGAGTTAAATGCTACAGTCACGCACCCACACAAACTTGTATTCCTAGCTCCTTAACTATCTGGCTTGTTTGTGGAGTACCTTACCTCTAGCTGTTTAATTNGTTTGTGGAGTACCTTACCTCTAGCTGTTTAATTGTGATTTATGCTAATGTTGTCTTTGGGACAGCTCATCCCTATATTAGGGTTGTCACCTGCTGAGCAATTCTGCAATACATGATCGAAGAGACTTGTGTTCGGTTATTTATGTGTATTTCATGCAGTCGGCTTCAGATCACATGCTATGGCTCGCTTTTCTGCATTGGGTGCAGTGGNGGTTATTTATGTGTATTTCATGCAGTCGGCTTCAGATCACATGCTATGGCTCGCTTTTCTGCATTGGGTGCAGTGGACTTCTCGGGGTGTTCCCATTGAGCCTATCTCACCCAAGGTAGAGGGCGTAGCAAGTTTATGTCCTTCCGTTCACGAGGGTGACACTATATGCATTGTCGAGTCACTATTTTCTCAAGTCTAAGTCACGTTGCCAACACCAAAAATAAAATGAAAATTTATTCATACTCAAAAATTGTAAACTTAAGAACAGCTTAAATACCTTTTCTCAATTTATACTCTTAGGTGGTTTATATATATATAGNAACTTATATATATATATATATCAGTAAATTCTTTTCGAGAGAAGGAATAATTAATTTGGCAGAATATGGGCTGGGCTCAAGTGTACTGTGAAATTTCTTAAATAATGCATTTGTAATTCCATTTGTAGTCTTATTGTTTTTCTTCTTCATTCTATTTACATACTTACTCACCACGTTGATTGTATTTGGTGTTATAAGTAATAAGTTCACTGAGTGATTTGTACGAAAACTATCTATTTCTGGGTATACCAGCTTCTACGCTAGGTTACTTCGTATGCTGATATCGAACACATTTAACTCAGTGGCAAACTCATTTGTTAGTATAGGTTTATTCTTGTGAATAATTACTTCTTCATTTTTGTCATTAGATGTGTTTATATGGTTCCCCATGTTTTACTATGGTTTTTGTCGTTAATGTGTAAATTTTTTATTAGTANGTCATTAGATGTGTTTATATGGTTCCCCATGTTTTACTATGGTTTTTGTCGTTAATGTGTAAATTTTTTATTAGTAGCTTATTTTCAACGATTACTTCAATTGATTGACCACATTGATAAATCTATTATAATCCCATTCTAGGTACTCATTATGGGAATTGAGCTTAAGTTTTTTCCATAAAATATTTCTTGTTTTGGTTGGTTTAATACAGCCTTCGTTTATCAATGATGCTACTAGAAGTGGTCTATTTTTATTTTCCTTATATTTTTCAGACTAAATTTATTCCATTGTCATAATTTACTAAAATCTACCACAAATTTCATTCATATTACTCACTTTAATGGCATGAATTATGTTTTAAATACTTCTGTGCTGCTGTAAAATTAATTTACTTATTTAATTGTAGCATAACATAGACGGTGCACTTTACTTTCTTTACGGTTGACTTACACTAACGGATAGAGCATTATGATAACTAAATTCCACGGAAAAAGTACAAACTTGTTTATAACTAGTATGCATTTTAGTTAATAAATAATTAATCCGTGTTGCAGCATTCTTAACACTTCTAGTCCTCTAATAGTAGAGTCACTCAGAGGATTTTTTTAAGTTAAGATCGTAAACACAGTTTGCGTCGATTTCGGTAATGCTCTTCCTACTTGCAGTTCATGTCACCACATATTTAGAGACATAAAAAAATGAGGAACATTAAACATGTTAATCGTAGTTGGGCTGCTGGGTCTTTTGATACTGGTTATTCTTCAGCTCATCTTTTAGAATTTTGTTTACCGACTCATATTTGATGTAAACGGCATTGTATTTTAATTCATCCTGAGTTAAATGCTACAGTCACGCACCCACACAAACTTGTATTCCTAGCTCCTTAACTATCTGGCTTTTTTGTGGAGTACCTTACCTCTAGCTGTTTAATTGTGATTTATGCTAATGTTGTCTTTGGGACAGCTCATCCCTAGATTAGGGTTGTCACCTGCTGAGCAATTCTGCAATACATGATCGAAGAGACTTGTGTTGGGTTATTTATGTGTATTTCATGCAGTCGGCTTCAGATCACATGCTATGGCTCGCTTTTCTGCATTGGGTGCAGTGGACTTCTCGGGGTGTTCCCATTGAGCCTATCTCACCCAAGGTAGAGGGCGTAGCAAGTTTATGTCCTTCCGTTCACGAGGGTGACACTATATGCATTGTCGAGTCACTATTTTCTCAAGTCTAAGTCACGTTGCCAACACCAAAAATAAAATGAAAATTTATTCATACTCAAAAATTGTAAACTTAAGAACAGCTTAAATACCTTTTCTCAATTTATACTCTTAGGTGGTTTATATATATATAGGGTGGCCCTCCTAACGTGGACATCCCCAAAATTTCCGGAACGGTAACAGATCACGAAATGCTGTTTTCACTAAATGAAGTTACGTACGGCGGCAAGTAATTTGCCGCAAAGTGACTATTCGTAACACATGCATATACATAAATAGTTAAAACACATATGTTTTTCCCCTGCAAACATACATTTATTTCAACAGCATCTGAAATTACGCTGAAAGAGAAATTCAGTGATATAGCATATGCATTGGAAAGTAACACATAAACGCCAAGAAATAATGTGCAAATATGATTAAGGTAGGTGGACTGGTAGGTAGCATGTGGCAGTGGACCTTTACTCACAGCTGTAAGCAAGCAACACGTGCCGTGACTCATTCTGGCGGGACCGCTTCCTAACAACTGCGCAGCACCTGTCGCCTGTAATCTTTTATGTTAAGTGGCATTGCAGTGTGTGGCTGTATGTACGCAATGAAGTTCACGAATGAGAAGAAAACGGACGCTCTACTTATTTACTTATTCCAAGCNCTTTTATGTTAAGTGGCATTGCAGTGTGTGGCTGTATGTACGCAATGAAGTTCACGAATGAGAAGAAAACGGACGCTCTACTTATTTACTTATTCCAAGCAAGTCGTCCAAATGTATGGTGAAAGGTACCCTAATCGGACGCCCAACTCAAGGCAAACGATACGAAGAATTTGCACACGTCTCTTGACACGAGATAATTTGAATTCCACAACATGAGTGCTACGAAACACTGCTACGGGACGCATCAACACGATATGTTGGTACGTGTCAATGCAAANAATTCCACAACATGAGTGCTACGAAACACTGCTACGGGACGCATCAACACGATATGTTGGTACGTGTCAATGCAAACCCCCACAATAAGTAGAACAAGTGTGTTACGGAAACTGCGCCAACGGAAATTCCACCCATATCGTGTGGCTCTTCATCAGGCATTATATGAAGGTGATTTCCAGCAGCGTGTTCAGTTTTGTAGGTTTGTTATGATGTCTGTAAGGTATGTCAACAATTATCTGAAGAACATACTANCATCAGGCATTATATGAAGGTGATTTCCAGCAGCGTGTTCAGTTTTGTAGGTTTGTTATGATGTCTGTAAGGTATGTCAACAATTATCTGAAGAACATACTATTTGCGATTAAACGACCTTCACAAACCATGGGCACGTAAATTTACGAAATATGCACTACTGGGTGACGGAGAATCTGCGTAGGATCCCGCAGGTGTAGCATCAGCGACAGTGGAAAGTAAACGTGTGTTGTGCAATCGCTGGAGCTTGTGTCATAGGGCCATACTTCATTCAAGGGACAATGACCGGCTGTACGTCATTTTCCTCAGAGAGACCTTACCGCCACTTCTGGAAGAGATACCGCTCGACATACGTCGTGATAAGTGGTTTCAGCATGATGGATGTCCTGCGAATTTTGCTTTGGTGTTGAGACAAGGGTGAAATGAAACGTTTCCAAACCGGTGGTTAGGGCGTGGTGGTGTTGTAATATGGCCAGTTCGCTCCCCTGACCTCACACTCTTTTTTTATTCTTTCGGGGAAATCAGAAAGACAGGGTTTACAACACAGTTCCTATGACTCCAGAAGACACGCAGGAACGCATTTTGGCAGCTTGCAGGGGCATTACGCCAGAAACACTTAAGGCTGCTCGTCGCTNCCAGAAGACACGCAGGAACGCATTTTGGCAGCTTGCAGGGGCATTACGCCAGAAACACTTAAGGCTGCTCGTCGCTTGGTACATGTGAATTTACAGGTGTGTGTTGCTGTCGATGGTAAACACATCAAGCAGATGCATTAAAAAGACATAATGTGATGCGTTTCAATCATAACTGTGCTCTTCTGTACTATGAATGCGGATGCGATTGCGTTTCTCTGTAGGTTGGTCTGTTCTATTTTGGTTGTGCATCTGTACGCACCTGTTACTCAGTACAGTTAATGACTAGGAAACAAAGCTCCTGAATTACGTTTGTAACTGAATAAATTGTAATTAATTTATTTCAGACTTGCACTCACATTGTCCGGCTTTCGTCAGCTGCGGTGCTCTCCTTTGTCTAATGTCGCATTCCGTGCCCCTTGGCCCATTTAGGTAAGCGCTATGCTGCTGTAAGAAAGCGGTCCCGCCAGGATGAGTCACGGCACGTATTGTTTGCTTACAGCTGTAAGTACAGGTCCACTGCGTCATGCTACCGGCCCACTTAATCATATTTGCACATTTTTTCTTGGAGTATCTGTGTTACTTTCCAATCCATATGCTATATCGATGAATTTCTCTTTACACGTAATTTCAGATGCCGTTGAATTAAATGTATGTTTGCAGGGGAAAAACCATATGTGTTTAAACTACTTTATGCCTATACACGTGTCACGAATAGTAACATTGCGGTAAATTACTTGCCTCCGTACGTAACTTCATTTAGCGAAAACAGCATTTCGTGATCTGCAACCGTTCCGGAAATATTGGGGGGTGTCCATGTTAGGTAGACCATCATGTGTGTGTATATATATATATATATATATATATATATATATATCAGGTTTTTTTCATAAGTTATGGTCAAAAATGTAGGGATGAGACGTACAAATGAAGACAAGCAAAAATGGTCCAGTAAACATGGGTCCTGAAATTAACCGTTACGACATTGTGGAAAAAAAAAAAAGTCCAGTAAACATAGGTCCGGAAATTAACCGAGTGCCTGGATAATGTAATGCGGCAATGTTTTGTTTACAGCGGCAACGGACACCGCCCTCTTTCCAATGCGCTATCGGGCCCCTTTCGCATTGCGTCAGGCGTAGTACTTACTACACGACACACAAGCAGTGTGTCGTGAACGATGTAGATATGTACATTGCGCATGAAAGTCTGTGAAACGGTACGTACAGAAGAGTAATTTACTTGTGCGAAGGTGTTGTAAACATGAACCACGATTACAGCAACGTAGAGTACGCAGATATACACTTCACGGCAATGCACTGGAGAGCATGTGCGGCTGTATGCAGAAGTGTTCCCTCACGGAAGGCATCCCGACAGGCTAACATTCATCAGGATCCATCAACGCCTTAAAGAAAATGGGTCTTTCAAACACCACCAGCAACCGGGTGGACCGAGCTCCATAGATCCTGATGTAGAAGAACGTGTGTCAGAACGTGTAGATGTTAACTTAGGAACTTCGACTAGGAGGGTGGCTATGCAAGAGAGAATAAGTGCAAGCAGTTTATGGCGAATCTTGCATCGCCAGTTACTGTACTCATACCATATCCAACGTCTGAAAGGTCTCAAGAACACAGACTTCTTTCCTAGATTGCATTTCTGCCAGCAGATACAACACCAGCTAGCCCTAGAACCCCAGTTTTTAAACAATGTTTTGTTTACAGACGGAGCTGGGTTTACCTGTGACTGTATTTTTAATTCCTGCAACTGTCACGTATTGTCCTACAGTCAATCCTAATGCAATGAAACAGGCATGACATCAACAAACGTTCTCGTTTAATGTCTTGGTAGGAATACTCGGTGACCGTCTAATTGGACCACATTTTACATCACATTGGCTAAACGGAGAACGGTGCCTGCTCTTTCTGCGGGACGATCTTCCAACGTTGCTCAACTATGTGCCTTTGCAGCAACGCCAGCAGAAATAGTCAATACACGGTGCTGCACCAGCACATTTTCTTCTACATGTAAGACGATATCTAAACAGACGCTGTGGTAACCGGTGGATAGGTATAGGAGGACATGTTACCGTGGCCTCCCAGATCACCGGATTTAAATCCGTAGGATATTTGTCTATGTGGTTACGACAAAAGCCTAGTTTGCAATAAAAAAGACATTGCCACACCTGAAGAATTGCATCGTCGGATTGTCCAGGCTTTCCAGCAAGTGAAGAATGACCCCAGATTGCTCGAGCGCGGGTATTTACGGAGACGACTAGACAGATGCATTCAAGTGCATGGTCAGCATTTTGGACACTCCCTGTAAACTTCTTCAGATAACATGTTCATACTTTACTGTACCTTGTGTATGCACACACGTCACTGTTGTTCAACCGACACGGTTGCTTTTGAGTATGTTCAATCATATTTCTGTGGTGCTGAAACCACAATTACAAATGTACTGTCTCGTTATTTATACATTAAATTAAAGTGTCGCCATTTTTTGATGGCATTCGTACTTGATATTCAGCGGTCCCCAGCTAGCACACAACAGACATTATCTCGTAAACGGTTAATTCCCGTTATTTATCGTTTGCAATCTAAAAGCGCACTGAAAATATATTAATGTGGCCAATATTTTGACATAACATTCCAATATGTTACACGGGAAAATCCACCAGAAAGAATCCTTTATACTTTGAGTATGTACGTAATAATCCTTCACGCAACAAAAACTATACTTCTGATCCAACTTATAAATTATAATTTAACCAATTACTTAAAATATTTTTTTCCTTGACAAAGTTTAAATCTAATAAAAGAAACAGGAACATCATCGTCAATGTAAAAATAATAATCACACGTGTGATGCACTGCCCCCATTTCATGAACTAGACATTAGAAAAGAACGCTTTGAACAGTTCACCAAATACACATTTTAATTACAAATGTTGACAGTTGAAACAGTTTTACATAGTTTTCCTTCCATAAAATTTATTACCACATTCAACAGACTATTTCTAAAAAAATTGACTATATTATCCGCTAGCCACTAGGTCACTTTTGAAAGCCCTACTTATGAACAATTTTTACTTCTTATTTCGTATAATTCTGCCATAAGTAAGATTGACAATGTCACGAGTCTGATAACTTTGTCCATACCCCATCGAAGTGAAACCATGGAATAGTTAGTGAACGTGAATGTGTTACTTATATGAAAATTCATGCTCGAATGTGTATAAGACAAAGGCGCTAAATTTAAACCTTACACTCGCAATACAACGTCAAGTTTTCAGAAGTATTTTTATAAATTCGTTGCCAACTTAACAGAGTGCAATGCATTATATATGTAGCTCTGAGTAGTGATTTTTTTTTCTCAAATGTTGATTTAAAAATTGCCTTTTATTTTACCGGGAACAGACTATAACAAATTTGCGGCGGAATGTCCACTGTGTTGACAACACTGGCAACGGACGAGTCTCTCGGGNCGGGAACAGACTATAACAAATTTGCGGCGGAATGTCCACTGTGTTGACAACACTGGCAACGGACGAGTCTCTCGGGCATTTCGACGGGAGGGAAAATTCGTGGGTGGACATAAATCCGCGTGGTTCCAGCCACCGTCACGTGGCGCCAGCAAGCCACGGATGACCGTGAGAGGGGGCGAAGGGGTAGTGGCTAGAGGGGTAGGAAGGAGTCTGGCGCCGTGGCGTCGCCCCGGCGTCTGCAACCAAAACATTTGGTTTCCTGGCGGCCATGATGCTTTCCAAACTCTCCCCGACAGACTATAACCCCCTCCCCTCCCCCCACNCCATTGCGAACGATGCCAAATAAAATCCTGCGTGCAAAAACACGCCAACATGCACTCCCGCAAAAGCGTTTTTTTCCCCCGCCACTGAGTTCGTGCGGGCGACCGTTATTCGCGGTATGAATTCAATTGTACTCGTACCTAAAATTCCATAATGCGATTAAAAAATAAAAAAAATATGTACAGGCTAAGTTGAAAAGCAGTATCCAGAGCTATAGATTGGTGTCTTTCAGCTGAGTGCGTTTTATGAAAAAGTTTCCTTTCATGACCTAGAAAATCAGTGATATATTAACCTCTAATGCAATACTGACCTTTATGTTATGGTGGCTACCAGTTTGCAATATATATATATATATATATATACATATATATATATGTGTGTGTGTGTGTGTGTGTGTGTGTGTGCGTGTGGGCGTGAAAGTGTTTTTGTATGTTTGTTTGTCCTTACACGTCGCAACGGAGCAACGGATCGACGTCAATTTTTGCACAGAGATAGTTGGAAGGCCGAGAAGTGACATAGGCTACTTTTTACCCCGAGAAAATGTCTCATTTCCTTGGGGAAATTCTTATTGGAAAATTAAAAAGTACACAAACGCAATAACAATGCAACGTCGCAACCTAGCAACAGATAGACGTAATTTCTTACACATAAGTAGTTGGACGGCTGAACGTTGATATTGGCTACTATTTATTGCGAGAAAATATTTAAAGAAATTTACTTTTGCGAGTCGGTCTACCGTACGCGAACGTGGAGAGCAATGGTGGCGGCGGGTGGAAGCGTCGCGGGCGGAAGGGGGGGGGGGCCTTATTAAAAAAAAAAACTAAACGATAATTCCGTAGTCCATGCGAGCGGAGCCGCGAGCACAACTAGTAGCTTTATATTATTTCTTATTTAAGTGTAGAACTACACATACTGCCGACAGTATTAGAAAAATTATCCTTCTAGTAATAATATAAAATTAAAGGTAAAAAATATATGCACAAATAACAACCGTTTACTCAGTGAAGAACTTTACTATCCGTATATATTTTAAGTGATTTCTGTTAGTTATTAATGTATGTAAATTCGCTTAATTTGAAGAATTTATTAGAAAACTTGCCAGTGGCATTGCGGAAATAGCGTTAATTCCGCTAAATTAGTTTTGAAATACCTACGCATAAAAGAGAACTTCAATAACACTGTATTTCTGTTTTTGAAACAGGATTTATACACGAACCTAAACTATCTCACTCCAAGATCTCACCAATCCTCTTCCAAACGTATCACCCTCTATGTTAATGTTACGGATCGGTATTTTCAATTTTCTGTATTACTGAGATATTCTGGAGTGTAACCGTCCGTTAAAAGTCTTTTGTGCTAACACTTGCGAAGGAATAATTAGCGTTAATTACATTTTCTGCTACGTAGCGATAATTTGTTTGTAACAACATTAAAGAACAATTCTCTGTACATGAAGCTAGGGCTGTTTTTTGATAAAAGGAAAAGTTGATGTATAAATATTTGAAAAAATTACATATCCCTACCTGATTAACATACCACATCGTAAAAATCGCATATGTTAAGGTATGCTGGCATATAATTACGAGTACTTGATAGATCTCTTTACGAATAACACAAAAATAATGTAAATACAACATTAATGCCAAATGAAATCATATTCACGTGGGCGTTATTATTTTAGGAATATTGAATTAAAATTATGTGTTAGAAGCTATATAGTAGCTTAACCGCTAATAACAAATTTCACGGTATGTTTGATCTACATTTGAGTCCATGGCAGTTTTGGCGAGGTAGAGATAAGAAGCTGAAAGAAATTAATTAGCGCTTCCAAAAGTTTTCGCTCGGCCGAGGACTGGTTATGCTGGATACTAATCCTCGATAAGATACGATCGTGTGCAGCAAGCATCGGTTAATGTTTTCTAGCCGTTAGTATGACTGTACCAGACGCATTTCTTTCGAACCACCCTACGAAATCGGCAAGCATTTAACAAACCAACTTGTTCAAAATTTCGTTATGGCTTCATTATAACTTCATGACTAACACACATCGTTTTTGTGCGTGTGTGTGTGTGAACATGCACTGAAGAGCCAAAAACAAACTGGTATAGGCGTGCGTATGAAAATAAGAGAGGAATGGAACCAATGAGAGTAACGCGATGCGGTCGGCAGCTAGATCGGTTACTGCTGCTACAATGGCAGGTTATCAAGATTTAAGTGAGTTTGAACGTGGTGTTATAGTCAGCGCACGAGAGATGGGACATAGCATCTCCGTGGTAGCGATAACATTTGGATGTTCGCGTACGACCATTTCACGAGTGTAACGTGAATATCGGGAATCCGGTAAAACATAACGTCTTTGACATAGATGCGGCCGGAAAGAGATCGTGAACGAACGGGACAAACGATGACTGACGAGAATCATTAAACGTGACAGACGTGCAACCCTTTCTCAAATTGGTGCAGATTGGATTTATGGACTGCACTGCAGGATTCATGGTGTGAATTACCTCCTTCATACCTTCAGACATTAGTGGAGTCCATTCCACGTCATCTTGCTGCACTTCTGCGTGCTCGGGGGGCCCTACACGATATTAGGCAGGTGTACCAGTTTTTTTGGCTCTTCAGTGTACATACCTATAGCCTTGTATTGAACGCAGTGCATCGGATACACTGTCACTTGTTTTATTTCCTTCACCGCACGCACGCGCATGAAGCATGTTAACATTGTATGATAGTACCGGCGACCAATCGTGAACGATTCTCTGTAGGTACAACCCTGATTCTCGCGTGTAGCAAACGTGGCGGACGTTGCTGTCGGCAGGCGAGTTTTCACAAGGAGCTGTAATTTCTTGCACTTGTTTGCCGCTCTGCCTTAAAGCTTCGATCCGCGTCACCCTTCAACGAGCCGCAAAACAGTTGCACATCAGGTCAACACTATTGCACTGTTTGCTAACTCTAGCAAAACTTAAAATATTATGCGAACTTTTCGTAATATGCCTTCAATAGCGTATGCAGAAATAATGCGATGTTAGCGATGAACAGCCCGTGATAGACGTAGAAGGATATATGTGTACCTAATATAGCACCTGCAGTAATTGAATTACCGTACTCCGTGGACGCAAATTCCAGGGCACGCCCATGCATTATTCATCTACGTGGGTCTGTGCTCTCAAGTTATTACCTGCGTACATATTCATTTTAATCCTCGCAGCGTCGCGTGGTAAGTGAATATTTAGTATTCGCTGTGGTTCTAAGGCCTCTTCTTGCAGCGTAGAAACACGTCACATTATACCCACCGGTGGATGTTGACCGTGCGGCACCTTCACTAACGGCTACAAAGTGTACTAGGTTAGTGAGGGTGTANCACTAACGGCTACAAAGTGTACTAGGTTAGTGAGGGTGTACGTATTCTGTTCGCGGTACCTTCACGATTTTTGAATCAGATTTTTTTTTTAAATGAACACATATATAATGCGTGTGGTCGTTTCCTGAATATGTCACGTGTCGCAAGCGTTTTATACTTCTTTTAACATAAAAGTGTCTTATTATTGTTTACGTTTAACTTTGAATGTTATTTTATTTACAAATTATAATGTTTGAATTATATGTTGTATGTATAAAATCAGGGAGAAAATTGGTGTGTTGGAAGTCACCAAGAATGTAATCAAGGCATAAATCGAGTCTTCGTGTTTGGCAAAGGGAAATAAGCTATTTGATAAGAAAAAAAAATTCACCTAGGTATTTGGGATTTTTAAAGACCATCATTGCTAAAAAAATNAAATAAGCTATTTGATAAGAAAAAAAAATTCACCTAGGTATTTGGGATTTTTAAAGACCATCATTGCTAAAAAAAATTTCCTTGTTTGGGTAACACGGAATAAATCTCCGTCGCGCACGAATGTCGTGGATGCAACATGAAACAATCGTCAGTCAGAAAACGTTTCCTTCAGCAGTTAAGAGATCAGTGTCACTTAAGACCTCTTAAGATAATTTTTTTTTTTAAATATGCACAAACTGTACGCTACACATAGCACCCGATGAAACCTTGCAACAGAACAAGGAACTGTAGTAGAAGATGTATCTCACCTACGTTAAAATATTAATGTCAGGATGAGANAAATAAGCTATTTGATAAGAAAAAAAAATTCACCTAGGTATTTGGGATTTTTAAAGACCATCATTGCTAAAAAAATTTTCCTTGTTTGGGTAACACGGAATAAATCTCCGTCGCGCACGAATGTCGTGGATGCGACATGAAACAATCGTCAGTCAGAAAACGTTTCCTTCAGCAGTTAAGAGATCAGTGTCACTTAAGACCTCTTAAGATAATTTTTTTTTTTAAATATGCACAAACTGTACGCTACACATAGCACCCGATAAAACCTTGCAACAGAACAAGGAACTGTAGTAGAAGATGTATCTCACCTACGTTAAAATATTAATGTCAGGATGAGAATCACATTACTGAACACGAAACGTAGTTACATGTAGAATCTGACTTTCAGTTTCAGNAATCACATTACTGAACACGAAACGTAGTTACATGTAGAATCTGACTTTCAGTTTCAGTCCATGCCAGGATAACGAATTAATGTTTTATTGACCGCATATACTCAATAATAAACACCTCATAACGATTATATCCAGCGTTCTGAGGTAAATACCAACAATAAAAAATATTTGTTAGAAAATTATATCTTTTCCATGCATTTGCTTAAGCTTTGTTGCCAAACTTGTGTATTTTTCAGTGAAGCATAGCAGTGAATTCCGTACGTTTACAGAATTAATGTTCTANAATCTATGGTTGAGGTGCGTGAAGCAAGGAACTATGAACCTTCAGCAGCAACATGTTGGTAAGACGTTTGTCAGACTGTAATGACTCAATGGTCTATAATGAGTAAGGGAAATGGAACGCTGGATATTTTGTTGCTGATATGCACGATCCAGCACGACATTTTAACGTAGCAATAACTTTCCTGCAACAATATTTCGTTCTTTGATACATTCGCTCCGTCGTCAAAAGCTTCAAGGACGTTTGTCGGTGATTTTGATGGTGTGGGAAAACGTGANTCTTTGATACATTCGCTCCGTCGTCAAAAGCTTCAAGGACGTTTGTCGGTGATTTTGATGGTGTGGGAAAACGTGACATACTGTTTGCGCGGTTGTTTATATGTTTGTGTGTAGTGTTTGCGAACACTATCTCACACAAGTGCGCGCGCGCGCACACACACACACACTACCGCCACAAGGGAGCTCAACGCAGCAAATGGAAGACAATAACGTATAAAAAGACTTCGGNCACACACACACACACTACCGCCACAAGGGAGCTCAACGCAGCAAATGGAAGACAATAACGTATAAAAAGACTTCGGATCGGTAAAAAGTGTCTGAAACTTTCTCCTTTCGAAAAGCAACGAGACGAACAGCTTATTTTTCCTGAGTGCTTGGTTCACATCTTCCGGCAATCGTTACAAAGTGGGCACTCGATTGGTGCCACGCAGCAGAAAAAAAAAATTTGATTCTGTACAGGTCGTAACCTGGAAAAAACTTCACAAGGAATTTTTTTTCCAGCCCTCGCTTAAAACAATGCATTCCCGTTCAGTTATACAGGTTGGAGAACAGTATATTTATTGTAATTCATATACGCACTTAGAAACTTAACTGGAATAATTTTAATAATGGAGACATTAGGAAATCTAAAATTTTTGTACGTTGCCAAGAGTAGAAGCTGTGTCTCTATAGATAAATAGCAAATAAATTAAACTAATGATAGCATCCTTAAAACACATGCAGTTATTCTGCTGTAGATTGCTTCCTATAAAAGAGAAGATGGCAAACTCCATCTAGGACTGTCACCTGAGTGAGAAGATTTTGAGGAACATTTTAATGACTGCGCAACCCCAGTAGCTTAGATCNCCATCTAGGACTGTCACCTGAGTGAGAAGATTTTGAGGAACATTTTAATGACTGCGCAACCCCAGTAGCTTAGATATAATGATATGCAAAACCAATGTATAATTGAACGTTTCCACGACCTCTTAAAAAGGTGCAAAATTTAGTAAACTTTTTGGCAACTAATTTTTTTATAATACTTTGTAGCCAAGGAGTAACTTTATATCGCACACTGTAAAAAAATCTGTACTTGATGTGACTTATTCTCTTATAATTACAGCATATAATTATATAGTATTTGTTCACATACGAGTATAGCATTTAACACGGACAGTGATCGAATGTTTGTGTTATTTCGTAGATTCACTGAAGGGATGACAAAATCACATAGAATGTTGATTAACACTTATTAAATACAACTGGCCGGAAAATGATTGCATTTCTTTATGTATTTAGTTTTTTATGTGTGTTGGTGGTTGTTTCCAACATAAAATAAATAGTATGTCTGTGCTGGGCATCGAAGTCGATTATGTTTCACATAAAAATCTGACTTTATGTGATGTAATTTTGTACGTTCTTAACATTAAAACCAATTCACAGCATTTTCTTATCAAAATTTGCCAAATTCTTACTTGTAAAAGAAAACATAGTTTTACAGTGTATGCTTTGTAAGCTAAGAGATTCCTCACACTGAAAAAAAGTAAGTTTTACGGAGATATTGTTTGTAATTTTACAAATGTTGGTAGAGTACAAAAATTTTTCTTCTGAAAGTACTCATTTGTAAAACTACAATAGAGGTGTTTGTAATAGACCTCAAGAAATGTTTGTACTCTACTGAAAGTAAAATTGCGGACACTCAGCAACGTAAAACTGTATTTAGCTGTTTGTGCAAAAACTAGGGGTGGTGTAAAGCTTAGTTGCTTTCAAAAATATGCGTATTGCAAGTTTAAATAGCATAAAACACTTAAAAAAACTCTAATAATAATAAAACAATTTTAAAAAACGGGACGCTATTTTTCATTATTTGTTAATGTTAATGTTTTATACCTACACAAACTTTACTAATGTTTTGTAGGTATTTATTGCCATATTGGGTACAAAAATAACTGCAATGTTTATAAGTCAAGTTGTTCTTATAGTCCCCGGCTGGCAAGTGTAACGTTTTTTTTTTCGTGAATTATATCCTGAAATAATGTTATTCCTATTCTCTGTTATTAATTCATTACATATGTTTTCTACACTAAGAAAAAAAAATTCACTTCTTAATAATGTAAGTTGTAACACAAACCTATAATTTGCAATATTAAAAATATACGTTCTGCAGATTTTATAAGAAAACTGTTTGTAATTCTCCAAAGAATTTTCCTGGCAACTGGGTACCCAACGATTTTTCTCGTAAAAGTACAAAATATTTTTACAGTGCAGGTACGAATCTGCGCCCGCAGACCTCTTGAAGGCGTTCGAGCTATAGGAAGGCAAGGCTCACTACACTGGGAGTAGGAATGTTAAGCCGTGTTTTCTGCCCGACTGTACCTGCGGCAAAAATACCCCGGTGGTAATTGGACGAGCGCTTGAGTGCGTTTCACAATCGTTCGGCAAAGGCTTTCTACAATTGGCACTTTCTGCTGTTTTCAGAGTACACATTGTCACGTGGATTAACAAGGGTCTTATACTGCTATCAAAACGCCAGTAGCTATAACGTGGTATCCTAGTGCAGGACCTAAAAAGCGAAATAATAGGGTGTTATATTTCAAATGATTTTAGGCATATCTCGGCCAACATTCGCGATATCGCTTTAAAAAAAAAAAAAAAAACAATTCTTCCGTCTTTTCCCGGGCCACATTTCTACAGAAACTTTGTGGAATTTTTAATACCATGAAAGTTGCGGGTAAATTTATAAAACGCGAAATTTTATTAACTTGCTCCTATAGCCAATTCACAGTTACTTCCATGTTTTCTGAAGCCCTGCTAAAGTTGTACTTCCAGGATATTCATCCGTCTCGTACAAACAAAGTTTAACCAAGTCTAAAAATTTACACCAATGAGACTGCGCACCGCATTCGTGCGCACTAAGAGTAATAAAATGTTGCGCAAGAACTATTTCTTACCAGGCATTACCAACAAGCCTGTTTTCTCGCTGGCTTTCTATTCATATTAATTATAAATTAACTATTATAATGTACAGATTAAATACGTGTTAAATTTCCGTTAAACCAAAAATAGGGCACTTTTACGTTAACAGAAATCTAAACTCTTGTGATACATGGCATATTTAGCAAATAATCAAACACATCATACATGGGGTGAATTTTCAAGGATTTAGATTTAAAAAAGTTTAAAGAAACCGCAAATAAACTATACTTTGTTTCTTGTATCACAGTTCCTCTCATAAAAGGGCACAACGTGTTTTTCATTTGGGAGTGATATTACGAAAGGCAGCTGAGACACGTCTAAAGTTATTTAACACCGAAAAACCCTGTCCTTTTACTCTGCTGGTCCCGCAATGCAATATTCAATAACTAAAATTATATTCGGTGTCACTGGCAGTCTTTAACGAATGCAAGTATACTGGTTTATAGAAATATTTGATTGCAACTTACGACCCTTATACTCAGAGTAACAAATCATATTTACTCTATACCTATAAGGTATTGATGAAACATTTCTTTTGTTGCAAATAACCAGTAATCAGCTGCTAACTTCATGCCTGCCATGGTTCCTGGGAATTGTGTCCATCCCGAGAGAAGGTGAAGGGTTGTTAGCTATAAATATGTCCTGTAAAAGGAGTGCATAATTTTTAACAATATAATTTTACGGAGTAAATAGACAGCTGGTGCTGAAACAATGGGAATGTATCGAGGCCCGACGACCAAGATAAGGTTGAAGTAACCTACTTAAACTTTGAATTACATTTGTTCTAAAACAACATAATCGATGTTTTAATAGCGTTTAAATTAGAAATTACGTTTTGGTAGTAAATGGCGGAAATTTCTGGGCAAATAAATGTTTGCTAAGAATGTTTAATGTTAAATTTTTTATGCCAATGTCACCTAGTTATTATTAGAGAAGGCACTAGGTTATTGCCATACAAATAATTCATGTTTAACATGATTTTTACTTCTGGCACGCATGAAATAAGTGTGCAAAATTTTACTTTTTTTGCAAATTCATTAGCCAATACTTTTCTCATTTAAAACCACTACACATTAATAAAAAAATCTACGATGACTCATTTATAATAGTCACTTACTTATAAAACCCACGATTGCTCATGTATAATCGTCACACACCCATACAAAACCTTTCGTGAAAGGGTCTTGAAGGGACCTTGGAAAGAAAGAAAGAAGATCTAATAAGTGCTTGTAAGGTGCAGTGATTACCTTACAAAACCACACATTTTCGTGGAGATGCTTAAATGATTGCCCAAGCACTGGTAGAAAATGCCTTGTGTCATTAGTGGCAGTTTATTTGTAGTTCACCATTGACTATTACACGTATTTTTTTTATCACCTAACATCATGCTTATAAACTAGTCTACAATTCTTTCAGCAGTTTGGTGTCAGCCCAGAGGTCATTAAAGCTTTTTTTATTACCATATAATGGTTCCGGAGGTGGGTTATGCTTATAAAAATGACTAAGGTTGTATCGAAAGACGTCACTTCACCATCGCCGTGTTGTGAATCCCATTGTATTAAAATACTTGTCGATAAGACAATTTTGTCATCGCACCCCTAAGTTGCGCAGGTAATCATTACTCTTTCTTGATAGCAGCCTGATTTCCTTGTTTGTGTGAAAGCTATCGCAGTTAACGTGTTTATGATGCGAGGGCGTAGAGATTTACAACATATCGATGGTCACTTAATTAAATGCATCTTCCACGTAGTAAGCAATTTCCTAACGGTTCTTTGGGCGTGATATAGACTACT
>NQII01003212.1:67993-151364 GCA_002778355.1 Clitarchus hookeri
GGGGGGGGGGGGGGGGGGGGGGGGGGGGGGGTAGTCGATAATTTAGCTTGCACGGTGTTGCGTTATCAGGCGTGGTCGGGCGATACAATCCGCGCATATTCGCAAATTTCTCCGTTCTGAAAGAACACCTCACAATTTCACAGCCACCTTTAGTTTAGTGAACTGATGTAAATGCATCACAATGCAGTCTCATCGCGTGTCAAAAATTTTGTGTACGATAGCCAGGAATATTTTCTCTCGGTGCAAAAATGTCCCGCGAGTTTCGATAACGAAAAAAAAAAAGTTATTATAACAATGTTTTACCCTGGATTCGTGTGACAGCCGAACACTACGAAAGGTTATCCTTATCACCGTAGCCTACAATTCGAAAAAAAATAACGCACGTCTGATCGTGTGATATTTTGACGGGGCATCCGAAAACTTTCTGCCAACCCCATACAGCAGGCAGGGGAGGTCGCGTAGCTGGAGGAGAGGCTTTCGACCGCAGCGATCCATGTTCGACTCCCGGCGTGGCACCTTCCCGTTTTCGCACGAGGGAAAACGTGGCGGACGCTTCCGTTGGCCGGCGGGTTTTCCTAGGGTACTCCAGTTTCACAATTCTTTGCATAACTCAGCTGCTATATCTCCATTTCACTCTACCTTCATTAGTGCTAACGATTTTGCAAGTTTTTAAAAGGGGCTAAAAATAAACGAACGTAATTTGGTGTACCTTTCACCGTGTCAAAGCCTCGACTTAAAATGCTCTTGTGGTAACGTTAGTTATCTCCTCAAAAACCTTACCAACTCTCTGTAGTCACAGGTTTTTCACGGTAAGTTCAGCACTTTTGAAATTAACTTTTAAAAATGTCACTTCCCCTATCGTGTATACTTTAACAGGTACACTTACTCTCATGCGCATAGTAAGTTGATAACGACAGAGAGAAAGTAGATCCACGTCTTATCGTCGAGTAAATGTATTTATGCAAACATTTACGAACACTGAAATTATTTTTTTCTGTTTAATATTTGTATTTAATGCATATAAGTGTAAGTAAGAATCAGCAAATTTCTAAAATATTTGCTTTACTGATAATTTACACTTTCACTTGACCAACTCATGAATAAAGCATTTGACCCGTGGCAATGTTATTTTTTCTTATGGCGGAAGAATACACAATGTTTGTACGAGTAGATCTTAAGCAGGGCTTTAAAAAAGCTCAGTTAATCGTGAACAGCCCATTGTGGTTTAGAGCCTATTTAAATCAGGAAGTACTCTCGCTCTTGTATAAAACACCGAATAACACACTTTTCAGGCCACGAACTATTTACGTTGTGGTTTTGGGCGTTATAAATTGTATAGAAGATGTAAAGGGTCATATCGTATGTGCTAGGTTAATGCTTCACTAAGATTGCTCGTTTATAACATTCACGTTAGTTAAAACTAAAAATTGTGTGTAATATTTTTTTACGTCTAATAACTTCTATTGCAGTCTTCAATTTACTTAAATTTACGTTACCAGGATTGGAGCCGTATTATCTCTGACTGGTGGCATGCAGTTCTCCGCTGCCAACCACCACCTAACTTAAATCAGTTGGTAAATTACCCGAGGATGTGCTGTATATCTGGTTTCGCCTCTTGCGGGTAATTTGTTTCGGGTGCGGCTATTTTTATGGCCATGAGAATGTGATAAAAGTATTGTAAGTATCAATTGAAGTCGGTTTTTAAATTTTGTTTTGTTTTACGAATTTGCCGTAAGAGAAATAATATTTTTTTAATTTCTAATGATGTCTCGTTTTCTCTTGGTCGAAGTTACGTTAACAATCACTACGAGACCGGAAATTTTTAAAAATTTACGTGTGGCGGAAAGAGCCATATATATATATAATCGGAGCTCGTAAATACATTGCCGAATGTATCTGAAAAATTGCTATTGAAAATTTTAATNTAATCGGAGCTCGTAAATACATTGCCGAATGTATCTGAAAAATTGCTATTGAAATTATTAATTTGCACAATTCACACGTAGTAAAACTGTATTTTTGTTCAATACAATTGCTTTGTATATTTATTTCTCTTTTGATGAGCTGTAACACAATTCTCATACATTAAATATTTTGTAAACTTTAGTGAAAGATGTGAGAGTCGCAGAGCATACTATTTCAGCGTCACATAACCAACGTATAGGTGCTACTATAAGATGGCGTATTCTTCAATGCGACGTCTGAAATGTAGGCCTACATGTCAGGNTAAGAGTAATAAAATGTTGCGCAAGAACTATTTCTTACCAGGCATTACCAACAAGCCTGTTTTCTCGCTGGCTTTCTATTCATATTAATTATAAATTAACTATTATAATGTACAGATTAAATACGTGTTAAATTTCCGTTAAACCAAAAATAGGGCACTTTTACGTTAACAGAAATCTAAACTCTTGTGATACATGGCATATTTAGGAAATAATCAAACACATCATACATGGGGTGAATTTTCAAGGATTTAGATTTAAAAAAGTTTAAAGAAACCGCAAATAAACTATACTTTGTTTCTTGTATCACAGTTCCTCTCATAAAAGGGCACAACGTGTTTTTCATTTGGGAGTGATATTACGAAAGGCAGCTGAGACACGTCTAAAGTTATTTAACACCGAAAAACCCTGTCCTTTTACTCTGCTGGTCCCGCAATGCAATATTCAATAACTAAAATTATATTCGGTGTCACTGGCAGTCTTTAACGAATGCAAGTATACTGGTTTATAGAAATATTTGATTGCAACTTACGACCCTTATACTCAGAGTAACAAATCATATTTACTCTATACCTATAAGGTATTGATGAAACATTTCTTTTGTTGCAAATAACCAGTAATCAGCTGCTAACTTCATGCCTGCCATGGTTCCTGGGAATTGTGTCCATCCCGAGAGAAGGTGAAGGGTTGTTAGCTATAAATATGTCCTGTAAAAGGAGTGCATAATTTTTAACAATATAATTTTACGGAGTAAATAGACAGCTGGTGCTGAAACAATGGGAATGTATCGAGGCCCGACGACCAAGATAAGGTTGAAGTAACCTACTTAAACTTTGAATTACATTTGTTCTAAAACAACATAATCGATGTTTTAATAGCGTTTAAATTAGAAATTACGTTTTGGTAGTAAATGGCGGAAATTTCTGGGCAAATAAATGTTTGCTAAGAATGTTTAATGTTAAATTTTTTATGCCAATGTCACCTAGTTATTATTAGAGAAGGCACTAGGTTATTGCCATACAAATAATTCATGTTTAACATGATTTTTACTTCTGGCACGCATGAAATAAGTGTGCAAAATTTTACTTTTTTTGCAAATTCATTAGCCAATACTTTTCTCATTTAAAACCACTACACATTAATAAAAAAATCTACGATGACTCATTTATAATAGTCACTTACTTATAAAACCCACGATTGCTCATGTATAATCGTCACACACCCATACAAAACCTTTCGTGAAAGGGTCTTGAAGGGACCTTGGAAAGAAAGAAAGAAGATCTAATAAGTGCTTGTAAGGTGCAGTGATTACCTTACAAAACCACACATTTTCGTGGAGATGCTTAAATGATTGCCCAAGCACTGGTAGAAAATGCCTTGTGTCATTAGTGGCAGTTTATTTGTAGTTCACCATTGACTATTACACGTATTTTTTTTATCACCTAACATCATGCTTATAAACTAGTCTACAATTCTTTCAGCAGTTTGGTGTCAGCCCAGAGGTCATTAAAGCTTTTTTTATTACCATATAATGGTTCCGGAGGTGGGTTATGCTTATAAAAATGACTAAGGTTGTATCGAAAGACGTCACTTCACCATCGCCGTGTTGTGAATCCCATTGTATTAAAATACTTGTCGATAAGACAATTTTGTCATCGCACCCCTAAGTTGCGCAGGTAATCATTACTCTTTCTTGATAGCAGCCTGATTTCCTTGTTTGTGTGAAAGCTATCGCAGTTAACGTGTTTATGATGCGAGGGCGTAGAGATTTACAACATATCGATGGTCACTTAATTAAATGCATCTTCCTCGTAGTAAGCAATTTCCTAACGGTTCTTTGGGCGTGATATAGACTACTTACTACTCGTCAGAATTAGTTAGCACTTGAGTAGGCGAGTTCCACGAAATTGGGTAAAAAAAAAAACGAAATCTGTTTTACAGTTTAAGAATAATAAAGAATAAAGCTGAGGTACTTGAATATAATATCTGTGAAGTTGCCGGCTGCCGAATTGTGACGCGGAATATAGAGTAAGTCGTTAGAAAACGCGTCACGCATCACGTAACGATTGTGCGCCATATGCAGATTTTAAGAGCCCAGGCAATAGCTACCCGGTAGTTATATCCCATGGAGTTTCCACGTATTGCGAACACGAGACTGTTCATACGCAGTTCGAAGCACGTGATAGTTAGTCTGTGCTTTCTGTTGTGATTTTTAATACCGATAAGGGGTACCTGATTCCGAATCCGCGGCTAACGTTTTTATATACATTCGTCGCCACGTCTCGTGCAATCATTAAACAAATTGTTAGTTGATTGACGGTTCCGACGGAGTTTCTTGACTCTAGAGTATCCCGGGTTTTGTTTCGTACAAGAATGTTTCAACATACCGACTTACAAGCATGTTCCAACATACCGACGTTCTAGAAGTGCGTTTGGAATTTCTTACGTACAAGGAAAACGGCTAACGTTTACAACCGTAACGTTGCTATTAGGTGGGTTGCAAGAAGCGCCTGTGAAGGCNGGGGGGGGGGGGGGGGGGGGGGGGGGGGGGGTAGTCGATAATTTAGCTTGCACGGTGTTGCGTTATCAGGCGTGGTCGGGCGATACAATCCGCGCATATTCGCAAATTTCTCCGTTCTGAAAGAACACCTCACAATTTCACAGCCACCTTTAGTTTAGTGAACTGATGTAAATGCATCACAATGCAGTCTCATCGCGTGTCAAAAATTTTGTGTACGATAGCCAGGAATATTTTCTCTCGGTGCAAAAATGTCCCGCGAGTTTCGATAACGAAAAAAAAAAAGTTATTATAACAATGTTTTACCCTGGATTCGTGTGACAGCCGAACACTACGAAAGGTTATCCTTATCACCGTAGCCTACAATTCGAAAAAAAATAACGCACGTCTGATCGTGTGATATTTTGACGGGGCATCCGAAAACTTTCTGCCAACCCCATACAGCAGGCAGGGGAGGTCGCGTAGCTGGAGGAGAGGCTTTCGACCGCAGCGATCCATGTTCGACTCCCGGCGTGGCACCTTCCCGTTTTCGCACGAGGGAAAACGTGGCGGACGCTTCCGTTGGCCGGCGGGTTTTCCTAGGGTACTCCAGTTTCACAATTCTTTGCATAACTCAGCTGCTATATCTCCATTTCACTCTACCTNCCTTTGCATAACTCAGCTGCTATATCTCCATTTCACTCTACCTTCATTAATGCTAACGAGTTTGCAAGTTTTTAAAAGGGGCTAAAAATAAACGAACGTAATTTGGTGTACCTTTCACCGTTTCAAAGCCTCGACTTAAAATGCTCTTGTGGTAACGTTAGTTATCTCCTCAAAAACCTTACTAACTCTCTGTAGCCACAGGTTTTTCACGGTAAGTTCAGCACTTTTGAAATTAACTTTTAAAAATGTCACTTCCCCTACCGTGTATACTTTAAAGGGTACACTTACTCTCATGCGCATAGTAAGTTGATAACGACGGAGAGAAAGTAGATCCACGTCTTATCGTCGAGTGAATGTATTTATGCAAACATTTACGAACACTGAAATTATTTTTTTCTGTTTAATATTTGTATTTAATGCATATAAGTGTAAGTAAGAATCAGCAAATTTCTAAAATATTTGCTTTACTGATAATTTACACTTTCACTTGACCAACTCATGAATAAAGCATTTGACCCGTGGCAATGTTATTTTTTCTTATGGCGGAAGAATACACAATGTTTGTACGAGTAGATCTTAAGCAGGGCTTTAAAAAAGCTCAGTTAATCGTGAACAGCCCATTGTGGTTTAGAGCCTATTTAAATCAGGAAGTACTCTCGCTCTTGTATAAAACACCGAATAACACACTTTTCAGGCCACGAACTATTTATGTTGTGGTTTTGGGCGTTATAAATTGTATAAAAGATGAAAAGGGTCATATCGTATGTGCTAGGTTAATGCTTCACTAAGATTGCTCGTTTATAACATTCACGTTAGTTCAAACTAAAAATTGTGTGTAATATTTTTTTACGTCTAATAACTTCTATTGCAGTCTTCAATTTACTTAAATTTACGTTACCAGGATTGGAGCCGTATTATCTCTGACCGGTGGCATGCAGTNTATTGCAGTCTTCAATTTACTTAAATTTACGTTACCAGGATTGGAGCCGTATTATCTCTGACCGGTGGCATGCAGTTCTCCGCTGCCAACCACCACCTAACTTAAATCAGTTGGTAAATTACCCGAGGATGTGCTGTATATCTGCNATGCAGTTCTCCGCTGCCAACCACCACCTAACTTAAATCAGTTGGTAAATTACCCGAGGATGTGCTGTATATCTGCTTTCGCCTCTTGCGGGTAATTCGTTTCGGGTGCGGCTATTTTTATGGCCATGAGAATGTGATAAAAGTATTGTAAGTATCAATTGAAGTCGGTTTTTAAATTTTGTTTTGTTTTACGAATTTGCCGTAAGAGAAATAATATTTTTTTAATTTCTAATGATGTCTCGTTTTCTCTTGGTCGAAGTTACGTTAACAATCACTACGAGACCGGAAATTTTTAAAAATTTACGTGTGGCGGAAAGAGCCATATATATATATAATCGGAGCTCGTAAATACATTGCCGAATGTATCTGAAAAATTGCTATTGAAAATTTTAATTTGCACAATTCACACGTAGTAAAACTGTATTTTTGTTCAATACAATTGCTTTGTATATTTATTTCTCTTTTGATGAGCTGTAACACAATTCTCATACATTAAATATTTTGTAAACTTTAGTGAAAGATGTGAGAGTCGCAGAGCATACTATTTCAGCGTCACATAACCAACGTATAGGTGCTACTATAAGATGGCGTATTCTTCAATGCGACGTCTGAAATGTAGGCCTACATGTCNATGATACTTTCGGCGCCGTATATAACCGAAAACACTTAAATGCTCACGAATAAACTATTTTCGCCTGTAAAAATGTAAGTAGAAATATAGAGTGGCTCCCAATGCAGGATTGCACCTGACTGTACCACACGCAGAACTAATTAAAATTAGTACGCACACTACAAAACTGTCGGAAGTGTACGATAAAACTTGCATGCGAAAAATAAATGCATGTATTTAGTGACACAGTAAAATATTTTTCTTTAATTTGCGTATAAAAGGTTTAAAAATTAAATTAACAAGTGTTTACGTTAGTGAAATTTCAACCGTAATCCATGATTTTGAATAGTACATTAAAAAATCATTGAGCAAAATTATTATAATAATTACTCTGGTCGTATGTAACTTAATATAAAATTAGTGACAATGTTTATAAGTATTTTGTATTATTGACTTCATGCACATCCATTTCGCCCACGAAAGTTAAAATTTTTAACTGAACTACATGTGCTTGAAATAAATGATTAAATATGACGTTAAACATTGTTACTAATATCGTATTATATACGACCAGAGTAATTATTTTGATTGTTTAGATTGACGATGGATGGAAGGTTTTNTTGTTACTAATATCGTATTATATACGACCAGAGTAATTATTTTGATTGTTTAGATTGACGATGGATGGAAGGTTTTCATGATGTGCTTCCTGAAGTATCCGTAGGGTAGATAGACTAAACTTTAATTTAAAAATAAGCTCTCATAAATTTTATTTATAAATATTTTAACAAGAAAATTCCAAGGAAACGTTTTGCAGTGTTACAAAATATATACGTTATTTTGTCGTATGCGATATAATTCGAATTTTGGTAGAGTGTGTACTTAATTTTTAATGAGTTCTGTACAGTCAGGCGCAATTTTATTTCTTAAGCTACTCTTCTTCTGCCGTAAGAACGTTTAGCCAGCTATAAAATATTTTGTTATTCAGAAAAATCAGTAACGACTTTACTCCCAAAATCCAAGAACGCCCCTTTAAAAAAAAAAAAAGGAAACATACATTTTTCGAACAGTAGTTTAACTAATTTTCTTAACAACTGCTGCTTATTTCATCCTCAACCCCACAACTATATCTAAGCCCTAATATAATATTATTGAATCCTTGTTTGTAGCAACAACGGAAAAGGTGTTCTAGTATTCCTGAAATGTGATGTGAATCCATATTAAGATACGTCTTTCAAGAATATTTTATATGGCAGTAACCGCACGATACTTTGACATGAAGAGCAAAAATTTCAAACTGGTTATACATTTAATATACAGCTTTACATAATACACTCCATTAAAAATATTTTCGGAGGGCAGTAGAAAGGAGTTAAGTATGCTCTGTCTCAAAATTACTACTTCAGCATGTAGTTACGGAAAAAAAAATTCCCATTTAACACATACTTTGCCAAAACGTTTCTGTAGGACCAGAATGCTAGTCTTAATAGCAAAATTATTTCATTGTTTTTCCAAGGCTAGTTTTACATTTGACCAAGTAAAAGATCTCAGTTCTTTTAAACTCCTTTGAACAGCTCATCGAAAATTGTATTCCTATGAATCTAAAATCATAATGGTAATTTCATGCCATACTATAAAATTAGCGTATTATGTTGAACTGTGACGCGTTTCTGTGTTCTTCTAACACTGGAACCACAACGACACGACAGGCGTGTCGCGATCGGCGCAATGCAAACAAAACAATTTTCCAGCCAGTCAGTTAGCAGCAGCAGCATTTATGTGACGTCAGCACGACAGTAATCGTGGTCGCAACGCGATTCACGAATATAAAATACTTCAAATTTAATCGCGTCGTAGGCGTGCCAGAATAGTAAATAGTTACAACCCACCACCCCATTGCTGCCTTATGTTCTTTCCTGCGCGATTTTCCTCCGTACTAATAAGTAACGTAGTTTTTTTTTTTACGCCTCGGTGTAATTACGATTATATTTTAGCTGTGGTGTATCAGTGCGCATAGAAATAAATCATAGAATAAACAGAAAAAGAAGAAAAATATAAGCATTAATGTCTATCGTAGAGACTATAAAATATTTTAATATAATATATATTTATAATATCTATGAATTAGGCACTGCATGTGAGCAACGCCGTGATAAATTTTTCCGAGTCCCAACATTGAACGGCTTTTTGCCATTACAACTGTCAAAACCACATGGTTCGTACTCGTGGCCAGTACACTTCATAAATGAGGGCATGTTTTGATGTATTTATGCAACTCCCCCGATATGGTTTTAATGCAAACACAATGCGTTCAATTTTCGCTTGATTATTTTATACAGAGGTGATTCGAGAACATGTTTGAAAATGGTCCAGGTCACTATTTAATCACGAGGTTGTTACGCTTATGTTGTCAGTTCGTGAGGCAATGTTGGGGACATGGCCATCAATCTAAGTTATAAACGTGAGTCAGGTTAAAGTTTTTTCCACTCAGGTTGGCGAGCTTGTTGCCGATAGTTTGGCAACTACAACTCTTCGCCGCCAGGTAGCACTGGTGTTACAAGTGTGCCGATTTTTCTTCGTGTTGCGTGTAAACAAATGGGATGAATACAAATTTGCATTAAATAAATGCTATTACTATAAATTTTTTAAAATCTCTTTTGTGTTAGAGCCTACGGTAGTTATAAACTTTTTCTTTGCACTTGAGTATGAAATTAACGAAATGTGTCCACATATTGTGCAATTTTCGGTCGGGAAACTGGATTTAGCAAAACGTTTTATTACGCGAATAATAATAGAATCAATAAAGTGCTTTTGTTAACAGCTATATTAAATTCGCTCTTAAATGCGTNATATTGTGCAATTTTCGGTCGGGAAACTGGATTTAGCAAAACGTTTTATTACGCGAATAATAATAGAATCAATAAATTGCTTTTGTTAACAGCTATATTAAATTCGCTCTTAAATGCCTTTCTTTCTTTTTTCATTAATATTAGCATGTTCACGATAGCTCACTGCCAAACACAGTTGTATTTATACTGTTTTTTCTTGTAAACAGCATTGGAGGGCATGCATGACAAAATATGCCAGCTGTTCATTGACCGAATTTTAGTCCCGACAATCTAAACTCATTTATGCATGTAGAACTGACAGTCCCGTGGCTTAAACCACGGCCACTTTAGTGTTGAAATTAATAAGTGTTTTTAAATGTTTATGCAGTTTGTCTGAGCAAGTATTAATGCAAATAAAATATATCCATGTTACGGTATATCAGTTTTTTTTATAAAACCATGAGTCTGTTAAATATATTGAAGTAAACAATCATTCCAGTTATGGTTTTAACTCGTGGTTTTGACAGTTGTACAGACAAATAATGAGTTAATGCCTGGGTCGTGTGCAGAAGACGAAAATCGGTCTAACACATCTTCAATGTAAAATCTGTTCATGGTAAATTAAGGACTTATGAAATCAACCTTTGAAATAAATCACTGCGTANATGCCTGGGTCGTGTGCAGAAGACGAAAATCGGTCTAACACATCTTCAATGTAAAATCTGTTCATGGTAAATTAAGAACTTATGAAATCAACCTTTGAAATAAATCACTGCGTATATCTTCGTATATGCTACAGTACACACCTGTATGCAGGTTACCAGTTAAGTTGGCAGCGAATTAATGAAAATAATCCGAAAATTTGGCTTTGCACTGCGAATGTTATTTTTAAATTTATGGCAAGCAAAGTTATAATTTCTTGTTTCGTAAATATCAGGACACCTATGTGCAAGATGTATTGCAATCTGCAGGGTTTCCAGGCCTAAAATGGCATTGTGTTCTAGGATATCGCAGTGATCCATGAGGATGATGGCAAGGCGCGAACCCGCATTTCCCGACCTCCGTACCCGTGGAGACCGCTGGACGAGAAGAGCAAGAAAACTTACGAATTGTTAACCAAGTTCTGCCATGGACTGGAATTGGACGAAGGCAAGATTCCGTACCACCAGGTGGGAAATGTGCTACGCGATCTGTTTCTGCAATTACTGAAGGGCCCCGATTTACGCAGCAGGAACTGCGCAGAAAAAAAATGGCTTAGCGACTTGCGTAAATTGGAAGTGGAGAATATCGACTTCGCTTCTCAAGCTCTCTTAAAATGTATGGCGAGTCGCACCGTCATGTCTGCGATAGATCAGAACCTGACTGGACCTGCGCACTGAAGAACGTGCAGGTGCTGCGCAAATGGTGCACCTCATCCTTGGACCGGGATTCGACGAGTTACGGCTGGACACGAAAATTCCCGAATCAAGCTGAAGTTTTCGGCCATTCTTCACATGCACATAAAGACAGGAGCACCTCCCGGCCTCCAAACACCAGGCGAAGGTGTATGCGTTTCACACTGCGAACGTTTACGCGAGCTTCACGCACGGCCACTCTACCATCGAATTGTTACGAATGAGCTTTTAATCCATTCATACGTGAAATGTTGCTAAGGGCGTAGCTCAATAATTAGTCATGATTCGGTAGAGCACAACAGTATAAGATGAGGTTTATTACACATAAGGATTTTACAATAACTATTTAAATGACTATTGATCGGGGGAGCTTTAAATTGAATACCAAGATTCTTATTAATTATATTACATTTACTACCTCACGCGATTATTATTACTGTCTAATTGGAAAGTCGTCACCTTGTTCATGTTGCCGGAGGCTGATTCTACGAGACGGTTAACGATGGCCGGACACACCCATCTTCAGTGGTCATCTCACTGGTCGGGTCGACGACAGAAGACGCCGCTCCCGAGGTTACGCTGGCCCATATCGGTTGCGTTGTTTAATATTTCGGGCCCCGTTTACTGGCCGGTGGAGGGGATTTCTGCATCTGTCTTCACAATGTGGTGTTGCAATCACGCTTGTGTCCTGGTTTGATGTTTGAAGGTGCGATCAGGCAAGCTGTTCAGCTAAGGCCTTATCACATCATAACAGAATGCAGCTATTATGACACCAGCTACCTACGCACGCATAAGGAGATTTGTGACGGTAGTGGCATGCAGCATAGGGTATGTTTGCCCTGACGTACGAACCAAGCCAGCAGCTGGTAGCCTGTCGCGAGCCTGGAAAGTGCGCTGTCTTTCACACGCGTGTAGCAACGCATCTTCCCGCCAGCGTCGAAGACGTGGAGTCTGTTTTGGTGTGCACGAATGCGATCGCCCTGGACTGCGCAGAAGGAAACTCGCAGCTACCAGTCTAAGACTGTTGAAGCCTGGAGCCGGACGACCAGAAGTCGGAGAACGCCTCGTAGGTGCAATGTGGCCATCAGCAGTTCCACGAAAGACGACGCTACGCCTTCCGATGGATGTGCCACCGGCTTCGGGAATGATTCGACACCTGCTCGCCAACGTCACCAGCGATGTGTCTTCCTGGGGGCTGCCGATGCCAGTTCCGCCACCAGCAAACCTCGTGTCGATGAGCAAGATGTTGGTACTAGCGTCATAGAGCCATCGAACAAAGAGGAACCGAATCTACACTGCAATGATAATGCAATGGATGGTGAATCGGAGACAAGTACAGGATGATTATAAAGTCGCTATCCATTTGTGGGAAATTGCTAATATTTATTGATTTTTGTTTTAGGTATTGGATATGTTCACCATTGAAGAGAGGATAGCCATGATCCGTTCTCGTCTGAGAGGACCAACGTGCGATGCAGTGAGGGCTGATTTCACACGGAGATTCAGGAAACTTGGCCCCCTCAAATGTGACGATTCGTCATCTTGTCGACAAATTCTATCCCACAGGGAGTGTTAAGGACGAAGAGCATCCAGGCAGGCCATTGGTACCTGAAGACACCGTCCATCGGATTCAGGAAGCCATTGAGAAAAGCCCTTGTGCACCGACTCTGAGTCTCAGTCGTAAGTTTGATGTTCCACAATCCACTGTGTGGAAAATTTCACACTCCATGTGTGATTGAATTTGTTGACAAGATGGCGAATATTCAAGTTTGTGGGGCTAGGTTTCCTAAATCTTGGTCTGCAATCAGTTCTCACTGCATCGCACGTTAGTCCTCTCAGACGAGCACGGATCACGGCTATTCTCACTTTAACGGTGAACATTTGCAATTCCTAATACACAAACAAGATATATGAGCGATTTCCCACAAATGGATAGGGAATTTTATAATCACTCTGTAGTGCTACTGCTTGTGTCGAAGGTCTTCGTAGCGACCCTGTTATTTGTGCGGCCCTCNAATTTTATAATCACTCTGTAGTGCTACTGCTTGTGTCGAAGGTCTTCGTAGCGACCCTGTTATTTGTGCGGCCCTCCGTAGAGCAGTGCTGCTTATCGCCATACGTGAATTGCTCAGTCTTTTACGCGATACCATAAATTTCACATTAAATAATATATAATTTGGACACTGTTCGAAAAGATTAAAACATTTTTTACAGATTTTGTTTTTATAATGTCTGTATTTTATTACCTTTATAATACATTTTCTGTAAAAGAAATTTTATTTGTTTTAATTTATTTACGCTTACGTAATTATCACACTGGTATTTAAAAAATGCCATATTCCAAATATTCCTTCGGGTTTAAAGAATTAGTCAAATGAAATTAAATGTAAACACTACTATAACCATGCATGTTTTGGTGTAAAAATGATTCAGGTCGAAACCTGCTGGGGTTCCATAAATACCAGCTCTATATAAAAATTTATAAAGTAAAAAACCTATATTAAAAATAAAACAAAATAAAATATGTCAATTTACGTACTTTGCAAGTATGGACCTCGTCGCCATTCTGTACAGGCCAATATCACTCTTGCCGACAGTAAATTATCTCTGTTATCCAATGCTCTAAACATGAGTTACCAATGCACTCTAGTGGGTGCTGATGGAATTATTAGTTGTGAGGACTCCCTAGTGGGCAAATGTATATTAACAATGGACATTATATGTGGTATGAAGAGGAAGAGGGCTGAAAGGGTGCCGACCAAATAACAAATGAAAAAATAGTGGTCGGGTGAAAGCTTGTCGACTAAACAGCCAATACAAATTGGCGCGGTTCGGTCGCCTTCTGGGCTTAGTGCCGGGAACTTAGTCGCTCCACTCGCTATAGAACCCCGGACTTCCTGCGCGTAAGTTTTTAAGTAATTTTTTTTTTATTGTTCTAGATGTTCTATACATTATTTTCTACATGTTTGGAATGTTTGTATTTTATTGACTAAAAGGTCAACCTAGGTCACGGATACGGAGTCAAGGACACGGGCGTGAGGTCAAGTTCAAGGTCACCCAGATACAAGATGGCGGCCGGGTTATTTCACAACATGGCGGCCAGTTGGCTGTGGCCCCCACCACGTTGCGTCCGACTCCCCGTTTATATTCTACTGACTGCGTTTCTGCCAATAGCAGTATCAACAACAAGTTACTGATGTAACTAATGACCCTACTGAAGTGGCTCCACTTAACTTACAATACTCTGCCCATAACTAGCCAGGTGTGATGAACACAAATGGCCGATGCAATGGCCCATGGGTGTACCACTTCACATCCATCAGGTGGCATACGGATGGCTATCCAAGCTTCCACCATATGTTATACACTGTCTGTTAAAAATAATTATTTTTAAAATGATACTTGATGTGGTTTGATTTTAATTTTCTTCTAGTCCACTGTTGCATACATATACCACATGAAAATCTCATGCCTACATAGGGTTCGGGGGGAGGTTAATTCACGCTCCCTGCAGTGACAGGCCAGCATGCTAACCATTACTCCACTGTGTACCTGATGAACTAATTTATAATATATTCGGACTTCAATTATAAACAAACATTAAGATAATATAAATTACGCCAGTTATTCCATGGCCTTAAAATTTACCATGCGAACAAATAGGTTTTTAAAAAGTTTCAGAAATACAAAAAAAACTGTCGTAAGAGAAAACTTCCTACCTGAATCGCGATATTAACTCCAAAACTAATCTTTAATGTAATTTCTCTCAGTATGTATCTCGTCTTGATGCTATATATAAATAACAAAATCCCTTCCAAGGTTAATTTTCTAAAAGTGGATTTATCATGGCTTTTTTTTAACTTCTCGTTTTAAGTATATGCAGTCGTCAAGGGGTGACCTTGTCTGTGGATGTGCGTGATAAAATGATCAAGCCTGTCCGCCATGTTGTGACACCCAAAACATTGGAAAAATAACCTGTCAAAATCAAAATGCAACTATTGTATCAGAGTTTGTTGACANTGTTGTGACACCCAAAACATTGGAAAAATAACCTGTCAAAATCAAAATGCAACTATTGTATCAGAGTTTGTTGACATTAAGCCTGAAAGTTTAGGTTCGCTAGTTGTTAATTGTTTAAAGACTTCCACATTTTACATGCATTAAATACAAAAACCTGCCTCAACATTTTCATTGTTTTGGGTATCCCACTACGGCGATGAAAGAAAATGTAGCTTCAATGACGTCATAGCATTACATCTTCTGTTATACCTACCTCCATGGCAGTCGAAATATAAAACATTGCATATGTTAAGTTATTCGATACCAGTCACAAAGTCACAGCTAATACTGTGTTTTGCAGTATTTTGCCATAGATATTTCCATCACTACATATTTGAAAATAATGTACTCATTGTATCATGTGATCTGTATATATTATACAGTATTAGACAATTTTATTGTATTGGAGTAACTATCTGCGAAGAGTGGGAGTCATAAAAACTCTCATAATAAGCCACGATTGCACCAGCAATGGCATCGACTTACCACTTCACAGTCATCAAATGACCTACTGGTGGCCACCCATGATTTCACCAGCAATATGTATAGGTTATGTGCGGCCATTGCTGGAATATATTTGGTAAGCCATTTATGGACCATTAGTAGCATTAGTAGTTCACATACTCTCAATCATCAGTTTCAGTTACATCGAAATTCCATCAACATGCAACAGATTATTTCTCTGCTGTAAAATATAGTCGATATATACGTTCGTGATGAGAAACAACAAAAACCCTTCAAGGTTATTTTTTTAAGGTAGTTTTGACAGAATTTTTTTTAACTTTTAATTTTAATTATATGTAAACGTACAAGTAAAACATTACATATGTAAAATTATTAAACAACAGACACAAATACACTTATTTTCAAAATGGTGGTCATATAAATATTTTAGCTCAGTTGCTTATATCTACGAAACTACGTAACAAATTTCGACTTAAACGCTAACTTCGTTTGCTGACAAAATATGTTATAACAATCAAATTTGTCTATGAAGATACTCTTTTTCCCGCCATTTTGTAAGGTAGTGCCAAACGAACAAATAAAGTTTTATTTCATATCTCACGATTCAATCAACCGATTCCTATCAAATCAGCCGTTTCCCCGCCCTTTCGTTCCGGCGCTGCTCCATTCTAACCTCAATCACCCTCATCGGTCCTCAAGATTACGCTGTTAAAAGCCGCCCAAATCTCTTCACTTAATAATTATAATATGTAGGCATACGAACACAAGGCACCAAAAAAAATAATCAAATGCAACATTAAAATGTTTATAATGAAAATGGTATAGAATAAACCAAATCGGTGTAAAAATTTCAAATCATACTTTTGTGTTATACCTGTAGTTAGAGTTCTCTGAAGATGTAATACTTTTTAAGGTCGAGTTTGAATCACAGTTAGCCCATGTACGTATTTACAGTTTTTGAACGTGTCATCCCACAATCAGAAATAAAGGTTTTGTTACCCAAATTTTTCCAATTTTTTTTTAAATTTGTGCTTTTTGTGGATGACTTTATGAATAAATACAATTCACATATTAAAGTACTGCCTACTGTAAATTTTTGTCTTCGCGTATATTTGCATCCTGTGCCTGTCTGCAAAAAGGGCTTCAGAAGTCTGAGCAGACGAGCATTCCAAAAGCCCATTTTGCAGGAAAAACACGTGCAAATTTTGCTCAAAGTTCGCCGTATTTACCATTATCTGCCGTGCTCCTTCCCGAAGCGCCCCTGCCTCCGACCGTTTCGGCATTCCGATACGGCCTGAAGACGATCAATGTCGGCATTCTTCGCGTCAATCTTCAACTTGTTGCGCTCCGTATTCACTTCCAGATCTGTGCTATTTTCCGCTGCTGAACACCTCCCACCGCGCGAGCTAGAAGCCAGTTTAAGGCTTGGCTTCGCCCCTTCTGCACAAACTCCTTCGTATTTGCGTCATAACATCGGATTTATTATAACTACTGGCAATGTACGATTGCAGCAAATTTACATTTTACGATGTGTTTAATATTTTTGTGCGTAATTTTAACTGCGTGTTAACTGCTAGTTATAAAATTTCGAAAACACATTTATATATTATTAATAACTTCTCCACTTTTTACAACCAGCAGATAACACAATCGAAATTACTAACAAAAAATATTAAACAACTAGTAATTTTAATTGTGTTTACCTGCTAATTGTCAAAATTTGAAAACATATTTATATTTAATTAATAAGGTCTGTGCCTTTTAAAACAAGCACTTAACACACAATCAAAATTACGCACAAAAATATTAAAAAACTCGTAAAATGGAAATTTTCTTTGATCNAACAAGCACTTAACACACAATCAAAATTACGCACAAAAATATTAAAAAACTCGTAAAATGGAAATTTTCTTTGATCGTGTATTGTCAGTTATTACTATGAATCCGAAAGTATGAGGCTAAAACGAAAAATGTCTGCAAAAAGGGTGCTACTCCGTTTCGCCAATTCGTTCGCTTCTGAAAACATTTTCCTTGTAGGCTTTCCACGGTGAATTGAGCACTTTTGAAATCTCTGCTTAGGATCCACTTGCATGCACACAGTGTATTGTTCTACCATTTGTGTGCCACGGTGGTGTGATGGTCAGACTACTCGCCTCCCACCTAGGAGAAACCGGGCTCGATCCCCGGCGGGGCCACTACCGGATTCTCGCATGTGATAGTCGTGCCGTACAATGCCGCTTGTCGGCGGGTTTCCTCGGGGACCTCTCGTTTCCCACGTCCCCTCAGTCCCGCGCCGCTCCATACCCAACCTCGCTTCACCCTAATCGCCTCTCAAGAACTTCATGTTAAAAGCCGCCCAAATCTCTTCACTCACTCGCTCATTCCGCCATATGCGAAATTAACAATGCCATGGGCCTGATCACTTCATCCGTGCGTCGATCGAGAGAAACTGTTAAATCATTAGAAAATGAAGTACTTTAGAACTTTACCAATTCTTATACATGTATGCGCTAAAAAAAACCTTGGGTGCGTGTACTAATGTACGCGCGTTAGAAGGTGAACTTCTTTGGCGTGACTAAAATAAAATTTTATTACGTTTGAAAATAATCTATGTAAGTAGGAAAACGATAAAATCACCGAAGAAAGACACCCGCCAAAAGAAGTACAAGTTCAAAAACCTAACTGTTAGAAATAATACTCTTAAGTTCTGTTACTAGGCAAATATAACAATTTGTGTTTCAGTGTTGAGTCATACCCCTACGACGTTCACTGTCGAATTTCGTTGCACTGTGCGCGCGTAACTTCCGTTGCAAACTAAACTTTTACCCTCAGCACGCCAAAAGAAGTATAACTTCAAAAACATAATACATTATAAATAATTTCGGTATTCGCAAAATGTTTACCTTACACTTTTGATTCAACTTAAAGATATGGAACTACTTTCCTTCCGTTGATTCCAGTTTTGCTAGGCGCTCGCCAGGCACTGTCCCCCCTTCAAATGTATGCGAGTAGGAGCAGAGACATTTTTCTAACTTTGATTTCAAAGGTTCGCTGTTAACTGTGAACAATCTTTAATGAGCTGCAATTCTGTACACTTCAAAGACAACTCCTTCCAAAAACCGCTCCGGAATCTGTCGAGATCAACTGTTTTCAAGCCTTATACATCTGGCGCACTGTTAATTATAAGTTTTNCGTTGATTCCAGTTTTGCTAGGCGCTCGCCAGGCACTGTCCCCCTTCAAATGTATGCGAGTAGGAGCAGAGACATTTTTCTAACTTTGATTTCAAAGGTTCGCTGTTAACTGTGAACAATCTTTAATGAGCTGCAATTCTTTACACTTCAAAGACAACTCCTTCCTAAAACCGCTCCGGAATCTGTCGAGATCAACTGTTTTCAAGCCTTATACATCTGGCGCACTGTTAATTATAAGTTTTNAAAACCGCTCCGGAATCTGTCGAGATCAACTGTTTTCAAGCCTTATACATCTGGCGCACTGTTAATTATAAGTTTTGAAAACCTAATTTTGTAAATTAAATCTCTGATCACAGCTGCGTTTATGTAAACTGTTGATGGAAATTCTCCAGAACTGCCCGTAAAATTACGATACGTTGCTTTTTAAATATAGGACTTTGCGCAAATTTCAGAGAACTATCCGTCAATTCGCGAAACTTCTCTGTAAATTTACTGTGTTAGTTTTTACTCTTTACGCGGGTGTTTCACTGGGTATAAGAGAAATGNCGCGAAACTTCTCTGTAAATTTACTGTGTTAGTTTTTACTCTTTACGCGGGTGTTTCACTGGGTATAAGAGAAATGTTTAAAAGTTGAAATTTTGTTATTTTGGAGCGAAATGCGAGATATGAACAGGAATCAAACAGTTTATAGTCCGTAACAGTTATTACTCACTTACAGCAGTCTCATATCTATAAAAGGCATATAAATAAGTAATTTCTAGAAATGTCACATACGTAACTTTTTCAGTTTCCAATGAGTGTTACTAACTCTTACCTGATGCAGCTTTTGGACGTTTGAAGAAAAATTTCTAAGTGGCGTGGATATCCTATCTGCNCGCGAAATCTCTCTGTAAATTTACTGTGTTAGTTTTTACTCTTTACGCGGGTGTTTCACTGGGTATAAGAGAAATCTTTAAAAGTTGAAATTTTGTTATTTTGGAGCGAGATGCGAGATATGAACAGGAATCAAACAGTTTAGAGTCCGTAACAGTTATTACTCACTTACAGCAGTCTCATATATATAAAAGGCATATAAATAAGTAATTTCTATAAATGTCTTATACGTAACTTTTTCAGTTTCCAATGACTGTTACTAACTCTTACCTGATGCAGCTTTTGGACGTTTGAAGAAAAATTTCTAAGTGGCGTGGATATCCTATCTGCAGTAGAAATGATCATTTTCAAGTTACATTGGCGAAGTAAGCTTCGCGTGCATAGTCGGCATTGTTCGTTCCCGAAACCCGAAGCTGAAACCCGATATATGGAAACGTTCTGTATTTTGTATTTACTAAAGAAGTTCCATATTTTAATGGTAAATTTAATGTTAAAAACATTAAAATTATGTTTTTGATTTTCTATTTGTTATGCGCATAATAGTAAAAGATTCTAAAAAAAGGTAAAACATTTCCTTTTTTAGTAATTTCACATTTCACTTGACCGGCGCACAAATAAAGTGATGAGGCCCATAGCAGTTGTAAGTTTGCATATGTCGGAAGAATACACGATGTGCAAACAAGTAAATCTTAAACCGGGTTTTGAAAAGTTCTCAGTTTACAGTGAACAGTCTAAGGATATATAGCAATGCTAGTTTCTACACGTGGGGGAATGATACAAATGAGTAAAAGGAAGGTAACAGGCAGGTCTGGTCTTTTTAAGTGAGCAGTTAAGAGTAATGCAATTATATTCATAGTCTGATATGCCTTGAAGGGCACTGTAGCGAGTTTCCGTAACGGTATACGGTTATAGGCTGGCAGTTCCACCACTGTACGCCAGTAAGTGCAGGTATCGCAGCACCGGCGGGGCTTGTAGACGTACGGCAGTTCTCGGCGGCGGTCGGGTTTGACGAGTCGTGTCGCGCATCACACGCAATCAAACACGCACACACCANGTACGGCAGTTCTCGGCGGCGGTCGGGTTTGACGAGTCGTGTCGCGCATCACACGCAATCAAACACGCACACACCACGCGCGGCCTGATGCCCAGGTGGGAGCTCGCGGTCGACCGGCCTCCGCAAACAACTGCTGTTTGCCCCTGCAGGGTTATGCAAACACGATGCGCGCGCGTGCGGAGAATGCCGCGGCTGCAGGCGGGGGAACTGATGCCAGCTCGACTAGGACTCTGGTGGCGCTGCATCCGCGTAGCCAGACTATCCTCTGCCAGTAACAACGTGTGGCTTGAAACTGTAGCCGTATTCAAGTCGCTGCGCCGCTACTCGACGTCAGTAGAAACGTATGGAGTGCAGTCACAGAATAGGCAAGTATGCAGAGTTGAAACAGCCTGGTAACGCCAGGTAATAGGGACTCATTTTTAGCAGTAAGTCACAAGAACCGCTCCACAATTCCGCGCAGCCAATCAGCGCATGGGTACGCCCAAATCAAAGGAACTCTCATGCCCTTTTCAGCTCTGAATACCAACTATTTTGTGGTACTGCCTCAAAACTTACTCATCGTGACCCCGCAGACTAAAATTAACAGCCAATGTAATAAGTCAATCTTCATCTTACCTCTTTCTAGGGCGATGCATTACTCGTAAGCGATCTGAAAAATTAAAAACATCCGTGTCTCAACCTCCAGCATCAACAATTGTTTCTGAGAATACCTTCACATAACTGTAGCTGAAGAGTAGTATAAAATCATTTAGGAAATGTTCGTTTACTGAAGGAATATATATATATATATATATTATACCTGTATATGTTGTTCATACATTATCTCAGTCGATAACGCTGTGAATTATATAGTTTACTGGATAAAAGGTAAAGGAAGGCTTTTTTTTTCTCCCGAAATTTTGGCGAACTTAAACATACGTTTATAAATTTTGGCGATGTTCCATGAACTTCATCTACATTCAAGTTCAACACATAAATAATCCGTGTAGAGGACTGGGGATGCGTTGCCGTGTTCTGTGAACAAACTAAGAACCAAAATGTATCTCATTACTGATCACAGTTTAAAACAATAAAATCACTTAGATTTCCTTTAAAGAAGACTATTGTACGTTCTTAAATTTATCAGCTGAGCTCACGTACAATGTAATTAAGAAGTATCAGTTACGAAGTCCAGATACACAAATATTGTCTTAAAATAATTTTTTGCCTAGACAAACACTTGTATAAAAGAAAATAAACAATATTCTGCAAGCTTATCAAGAAGGTAAAAAAAATTTCCNTTGCCTAGACAAACACTTGTATAAAAGAAAATAAACAATATTCTGCAAGCTTATCAAGAAGGTAAAAAAAATTTCAAAATTAAACGTTTTCTGTCTTTAAGCATTTAAAAATTTACAATAATATACAATAATATGCATACGACAGCGCAAGAGTGAATGAATCACTTAAGGGTCACATATTTTTTTNATATTTTTCTCATTCCTGCAGTTAACAGAAGGGCTAACTGGAGTCAAAACGTTACCTAATGAAGCACTGTAAATTACCAAGTGAATTTATACTCTACGTTTTGGTAATTCCAAGACAAAATAAATGTGATAACGTAACACATAATAATGCCGTTTTATTTAAAAACAAATCTTAGTGGCCTGCTAATTTCGCTGTACATTAAGTTTTCTACCAAACNTTGCCTAGACAAACACTTGTATAAAAGAAAATAAACAATATTCTGCAAGCTTATCAAGAAGGTAAAAAAAATTTCCAAATTAAACGTTTTCTGTCTTTAAGCATTTAAAAATTTACAATAATTTACAATAATTTACAATAATATGCATACGACAGCGCAAGAGTGAATGAATCACTTAAAGGTCACATATTTTTCTCATTCCTGCAGTTAACAGAAGGGCTAACTGGAGTCAAAACGTTACCTAATGAAGCACTGTAAATTACCAAGTGAATTTATACTCTACGTTTTGGTAATTCCATGACAAAATAAATGTGATAACGTAACATATAATAATGCCGTTTTATTTAAAAACAAATCTTAGTGGCCTGCTAATTTCGCTGTACATTAAGTTTTCTACCAAACAGTATATAGTTACGTTGAGAAAAATAAACTACGGACGAGGCCCTTTGTATCTATGTACGAATTTATATATACCAATATATTGTATGGTTTAATATATATTATACACTTTACAATACATATTACAACATAAAGTTACGTTTTAGAAAAATAGTGGTCTTTGTATTTGTGTACGAAAATTTTTGTATTTCTTAGGGTACTTCAAAAAGTCTCATGTGGTTTACATATGCTTCAAAAACATTTGAAATGTTCAGGCACAAAAGTACAACTAACCATCTGATTTTGTTTCGTAAGAACTTAGCACGGTCGTTTCTGCTTTTAATTCTAAAGAACCTGTTACTGCTTTGTGCACGCAAATTTCTTCGTCTGTAATAATGTGGACTGTTAGTGCCATGAATACAGTTCAATTATTATATGACAGTTCATTCACTGATAACGTCAAACATAAATTATGTATGAAGAAATTAGTACTCAGTAGTTCCTTCACGCCCTATTCCTAGTGCTAAAAAGTGTTTTAAAACTCTCTGTGAACAAATGTCGGGAAAAGATTTATTTTTGGAGTTTCAGTGTGTAAAATGTTCTCTTTAATTTATTTCAGATACAAAATTATTTTCATTATTAAATCCATTAATATTTGCCGTTTAAAAACATTGAACATTTAATCTGATTTTAGTATACATATTACACAAATGTTGGAAGGGTGGGGGAACATTTTAATTGAAACTGTCATGCTTTATCAATTTAATTTTAAAAAGTGAACAGATATAAACGTAGGAATTCATTTACTAGTACAATAACACCTTCATCTTCATATTACAGACGATAAATCTTTGTAATATGTCTCAATTTTTAAGTGTATTTTTGTATATCATCATGATCGGCGTTTGTAAAACTGTAATATTTTCTGTTGCAGAAACTCGAGCGAGTTCAGGCTACGAAAGCTGGGACGAATGGTGGACTTATGACGGAATTTCCGGTGAGCCCAATTGATTGTTTTTTGCATGAAACGACCTTAAAACGTTGACAAGAAACTATAATAAGAACAATTCTGCAACTTAAAAGTACTTTGATGGTTTACGTTTGCTACTGGACCGTCAAAAACATTTAGTTATGTATAAATGTGGTAAATATTCTATTTGAATGATATAATACGTTTATATATGTTAAACTCAAAAGAAAGACAGCCATATTTTCGTGCAGAATTACCTCTTAGTTTTCTTCCACTTAGAATACATGTTTAATTTATAAATAATTTGGCGGTGGCATCATTTTCAGCATATTGTCATCTAGTGCTAATTACTTGCAATAAGAACAGGCTGTTTACAGTAGAGCGAGCACTTTTGAGGGCCTAGTTACTTTTTCCTTCCAGCCATTGTTATCCTTTAACCACCTTTTAAAATAAATATTGTCATGTAAGTAAAATAAAATATATTGATTGACTATTATTCCAAATGAGACGGCTTTCGAAAGTGCTCACTTTACCGTGAACAACCTATAGTTGTAGTTCATACGTAAATACATACATTTTATCTGCTACTCCGAATCCAGTAACGGATCATAAATTANAACCTATAGTTGTAGTTCATACGTAAATACATACATTTTATCTGCTACTCCGAATCCAGTAACGGATCATAAATTATGCCACAGAACTGTTCGTAGTCATTTTATTGTTAGTTGCGTCTCGAACGTTAGTGTATTTCCCCTGTTGTTTCCATCCACTTCTCCACGAATTTATAAATATCAATATGTATCTAAAACGTGAGCGTATTTTCAGAGAGACAGATTCTAATATTTATGTCTTTATTTCGCGAACTTAAGTGAAGTGTACATTTTGCATGCGCAAATTTGAACGGCATCGTGAGATGGTTGACAAGAATTGCATCAAAATATCGAACATACACAAATCAAACATGGAATTAAACGTTCTGCTCGCAAGTTCCCAGTTAGTGCATTGCGCTACATGGCAGATTTCGCTGTGTATAGAACAATTTTTGAAAACAACCATTGCCCGTACATCGACTGGAGCAACGACAAGAAAATTATTCCTGTCTCCTACCATCTTACAAAAATTTTGAATCGATTTTACTTAAACCATTATAAATTTTAGAGAACGAATTTAGTGTGACGGTAGTATATTATTTTAATAATCTTTAGTGTTTGCTTGATATAGAAAAACGTCAATACAGTGTTAGTTTTTTAGGGAAAGTAATCGCTTGCATGTTGGATTTATGATTTTTTTTTCTCTCCACACATTTAGTTTCAGAAGGCATACCGTAATTATTGGCTCGACAAAGCATTTTAAATTGTTATAGCTACACTCCCGTAATTAATTTCCTCCAACAGGCAACCGTCGAGAACAAGAAATTAATTATTTCATGCCGGCATCTGAAGAGGAGATAACGATACAAACTTGTGTACAATGCAATTACGTTTAAACTAAACGTTTCAGAAAAAAAATTCCAGAAATCCAAGACGGCGGTTATAACGCTTCATTAATGGTAATAGAATAAATGGCGTAANACGTAACTCGGCGGGAGAAGAAGCTACGCAACGTTATAGAAGGTTGCTATATTAACGTCTAACCAAAACGCCATTATAGCTCGGCGCAGTTTCCTTGCGAACTCTTTATGTTAAACTATCAGTAGGCCTGTTTTCAAGAGAAAAACGATGTAATATTTTTGTTAGAAGGAAATGGAAGTAAGTGTCATGTTTCAGTGTACTTCCGTGGCCCTTTCACACATCCGATATGTATTTATGATAACCTGCGATAAAAAATCGAACGAAATGAAGAACAAGAACGATAAAAAAAAAGTGCACCGTTTTATGCACTTTCGTGTGATACGATTTTCGCTTCGAACTCAAAACATATTGTCGTGTCCTAGGATACGTTTTAGATAATAAGTAGGTCGAGATGTCTAGATACTTAAAATTCGGTGTTTTATTTGGTTTTGTTGTACTCAATAGTGTAATAACTATTCTTCTAGAAAGTACGATATTTGTGATTTCTATTTATTGGAGAAAAAGGTAATTTAAATAACGAAAGATTACATACTTCAGGAATTCTAATTTCAGTCGATTTGTTATTAAAATTTCAAAAAATATGAATTATTCCAATAATTGCTGAAAATATTGGTAATAAACGTATACAATCATTTCTTTAACACAAACAAAAATTATTTCTAGAGTTTTTTTACTATATTCGTAAATACGTTGTGGATTTAGTAAAAGTGATTATTTAATACTTTCAAATAGTTAATTCTTAGAATATCGAAATTCCTGTTAGCATCTAAGAATTACATTTCTTAGTAACAATGTTGAATACNGAAATTCCTGTTAGCATCTAAGAATTACATTTCTTAGTAACAATGTTGAATACGTAAGTCTTGTTTTATCTGGAACATAAACTATCGAAAAAAAATGCACAAATGTTTAGGAAATCTATTTAAATGCAGTAAGTACTTACGAAATTTTGTATGCACTAAATGTNAAAAAAAATGCACAAATGTTTAGGAAATCTATTTAAATGCAGTAAGTACTTACGAAATTTTGTATGCACTAAATGTCACCAAGTCACGGGACAACCCTTTGTTCCAAGTGAACTTGCCCAGAAGTCTTCTACGTAAGCGAATACGCTAACTCTTAAACACCACACACGTATTTCCTGTCATAATCAGTCAAATGCGAAAGTTGTGTGCGTTCGAATGGGGCATCACTGTACGAACCCAAGAAATATGGAATTATTTCAGACAGATTTCACAGCAGTTGGGCGTGTTGTAGCCCAAGGTTAACGATAATATTGTAATCTGGAGATAAAGTAGAGGCATTGGCCCGTCCAATCGCTCTGGTAGGAATATGAAACTAACTGTTTGCGACCGTGATCTCTGAAGCGTGGTGTGAGAACCAATAGTCCGTCAGGAAGTACGGATGTTTATATCGAAAAAAAATATCGATATTATTTACATTGGATATTTACNGAACCAATAGTCCGTCAGGAAGTACGGATGTTTATATCGAAAAAAAATATCGATATTATTTACATTGGATATTTACAAAAGTACCGCTTTCGGAAACGGTATATTGAAGAAAAATATCGATTTTCGGTACATCTGAATTCTATAATTTATCTAATAAAGGACTTGAAAAAAAATTTTTATATCTTGGAATATTACACACTGAGTATGTGAGGCGTTGTAGAAATATGTGGCGCCAGTTTTTGGTGAATGTTGCCAAAGTAAACGTAGTAATTTTTTAATTACATTTTTTATTCAAAATAAAGCTTATTAAAAGAGCATTTTGAAAGCATTTATTTCCGATACTTGGAAAAAAGATATTGATTTCGATAGAATGCCGTATAAATATATCGACGAGTTACATCGATATATAGTTGATATAATATCGTAATTCCGATATATCGACTTTTCCAACGTCATNATTTTGAAAGCATTTATTTCCGATACTTGGAAAAAAGATATTGATTTCGATAGAATGCCGTATAAATATATCGACGAGTTACATCGATATATAGTTGATATAATATCGTAATTCCGATATATCGACTTTTCCAACGTCATAATCAGGAAGCCGTGTCGACGAGCGCAGAAGACTTCCACTGCAGCTCAGGTGCATAGGTCAGAGAAGAGATAAATAGGGACAGAGAAATTTCGTGAATTGATTCGAGGACATGCTATACTTTAAACACTCGTATATTTGAGCTTATTTTGTAACTGACTCGTAGTTTATTAGATAACCGTGGACGACTCTGGGCCAATTGCAGACTTGCCTGAAAACAAGCACCGAATCTCCAGCTGTCTTCTCAAGGATAAAACTGGCTACTCTCAAAGGCGGCAGCCGATGAACTAACTCCTGAGGCTCTAATGTACAGAGAACTGGCCTACATTTTTCTGTCCCTAGCGATGAGATTCAGTTTTCAAGGCCAGAAACGCACGGACAATACCCATTAATGCTTGACGTCTTTGTAGTAGTGTAAACAACACCATTATTGAATTTTTAACCTGTGGAAGAGATGATACTCGGTACATGATCTGGCAACTCGAATGGAAATGTGTGGACTTGCTGAATGCCTCATGAACNAAGAGATGATACTCGGTACATGATCTGGCAACTCGAATGGAAATGTGTGGACTTGCTGAATGCCTCATGAACATTTTACACCATGATTGCGTGTCCACGGTGAAATTCTGTGGCGTTACTGTAATGGCCTTGGTTTTTTTTTATTTTAGGTTGGGATCAGACCATAAGTTATAATCGGCGGACCGATGAACTTGGATTTTATACTGAGACTTTTTCTACAATAATTTGCTCCNTCAGACCATAAGTTATAATCGGCGGACCGATGAACTTGGATTTTATACTGAGACTTTTTCTACAATAATTTGCTCCCCATGCTGTTGCAATATTTTATAATCGGCTCTTTCCAATAATGTCATGATAATTCTCGTGCACTGGCGTGTGATGAACTGTTGCAAGGTAAGCTGGCTTTAGCTATGTGCTGTACACTGTTACTTGCTAGTTTACATTTACAGCTTTAAAAAGTAGTTCGGCAGGTGGCGCCACAGGATGTGTTTAATGGTTCCCTTGCTGCTCGCTTGTGAGTGGTCTGAATACATTCAGTTTCCCTAAGCTCCGCAGTTATTATTAGTTCCTGCTGCGTGCACCGAGAATTTACAGCAGTGAGCAAGCACCAACTTACTTTGCAACAGTTCACCACGCACCACTGTTCTCGTGTCCATAAGAAGGCCAGTTTTGTCGTGGCTGGAAGTCTATAATTTCGGAAGGCTTAAGTTGCCTGCTCAGAACCCGNGTCCATAAGAAGGCCAGTTTTGTCGTGGCTGGAAGTCTATAATTTCGGAAGGCTTAAGTTGCCTGCTCAGAACCCGGTCTTTAAACAAACAAAAAAAAACGTATTTTAGCTGACATGTAGTTTCGTTTGCCTGCGAAATACACTCGACCAACAGACAAACGCCAGTTATTGACGACGCTACAGGAAGAATGGACACAAATTACACAATCGGTGTGCAATAAGGTAATGAAGAACATACTCAGAAGGGTTAAAAGCGCAAAAGCAGTAAATTGAGATTCAACCTGCTAACAGTTTTACGGCTGACGCCTTTGGAACCAACGTCAGTGGATTACCGGGGCCGCGTTGGCTGAGCGGTTAGACTCCTCGCCTCCCACCTAGGCCAACCGGGTTCAATCCCCGGCCGCGTCACTCCCGGATTTTCGCAAGTAGAAATCGTGCCGGACGATACCGATGATCGGCAGATTTTCTCGGGATCGCCCGTTTCCCCCGTCCTTGTATTCCAGCATTGCTCCCTTCTCACCTCATTTCACCCTCATCAGCTCCCAAGACCTCGTTAAGAGCTGCCCAAATCTCTCAACTCAGCGGATGATCACTGGCTTTCGGCCATATAATGTAATACATATTCAAAATGTTCCGTAAATAACTGTCAGCCCTTAAACGGGAAATAAATTTGGCCCTGGACTATTAGATAACCTCAAATTGACCATAGTTAAAACAACGTGATTATCGAGATATGGGTAAGTTTTTGAATTTTTTCAACGTTCACAGTTTGGTCGGTATTCGGCATGCTGTTGCTACAAATGAAGAAAANTTCGGCATGCTGTTGCTACAAATGAAGAAAAGGATTCATTCTGTTTTTGCCTAGTATTATCCACGAGTTTTAACAACCAAATGTAGGTCAAAGTTGTTCAGTTACTCATTTTGAAACAATTCGAAATGTGCCGCTATCCAACTTACGAACAAGGTGTGAGAATTGTAGCCTGAGCACAGGATGGTCAACTGACTTGCTGTTCTCTTCTATTCATCGCTCTTGAGTTGGAGGAACCTACCGTTATTGAGCTTCTGTTTGCTCTAATAGGGATGCTAGATGTCATTACATAGCTCGAGTGCTACGCTCGTAGACGGCGCACTTGGATGCAGGATGACTGTAGCTTCTATGTGAAGTATTTGCTTCCCAACATTGTTCAGTCATACCGTTATAGGTGGCGTATAACAGCCAGACAGTATGCGTGCTGTTTAATAAAATAACCTAATTCCAGATTATGCCACATGAAATTTAGTGGCAACCCCTAATGGCCGTCTACGCACGCCTATGTCCCTATCTCGAGAACCATGGGGTTTTCACTAACGTCTAATTGTGATAACTGGATAGGTAATATCCAGATCTATCGCAAATTTTAGGGTCAACTCTTATTTAACGAGATTCTGTATAGACAAAAATAATTTAAAACTTTGTAGAAAAACATTAAAAAATTTGAATGGTGTCGTTAGTTTGGAGTGGGTTTATGAAACGATTGACTTAGTTTCTCTAGCAAAGGCTGCTAACAAACTAATTTGTGCCACCGTTTCCTATTACGAATGTAAGAGTTACGAGTAATTCCTAATTTCTTATACCTTCTGGTATTTGGAAAAAGAGAGAAATGTTCTGGTCCTGCAATCCTCGCAAACGTTTCAATCTGCAAGTACCATTTCATTCATTTAAATATTTACCTTTGGTTTCATCAATATCTATATTTCGGAAATTTTTCCAAATGTTTTAAGTCAAAATATATTAACGAAACGTTACCTACACAGCCATTTGAACGAAATATTAGTATGTATCATGAGAGCTTGAAATCAGTCAGAAACAAATACAATAAGAACAGTTTCACGGCATCTTAGTTTAACGAGAGTTGCCATTTTCCCTGTGATCACACCGTATGAAATTCTACACTTATCTAGTTGTACTTTAAATTTATAACTTTATACGTACTATTATACTGAGCGCAATAATTTAACACTTTAGGGTCGTAAATCTTAAATAATCGTTCGTTCATTAACATACCCTCATTGTAAGACTCATTCGAATAAAGTTTTTTTTTTTTTGCCCACAATTCTCCAGTCTCTTTGGATGGAAATGCGGTACATTTTGTACGGTTGAATTCAATTTCACAGTTTATTTTCCGCTAGCTATTGCCCAGAATATCAGGGTTCTCTTTACGTCTGCCTCAAATATGACCACATTTGTCCGTCAAACACATTCGTTTCATTTAGATTTGCCTTCCTGACTTGGCGAAGGGAAGTGGCTGCCGAGAGATATATATTTTCCACTCCTTTGTTTGTTTTCCACATAAATTCTTCCCTTGTTGTTGGCATGCGCAACTGTCTCTCGGAATCCTCCCCCGCCCTCCTCCAAAGGCAGATAAAAAAAGCTCCTGATTTTCAGTTATATTCGTAACCCTTTTTTAGTTTGGTTTGGCCACTGTGGAGTTAACATTTCTTATATATATATATATATATATATATATATATATATTCTTCTTGTCTCTGAATATTAATTGTTTGTGCAGTTATGCTACGTTTATCGATCTATAGGCACTAATTTAACATATGTAAATTACGAATATGTTCGTGGTGTCTAAATAATGATTTCGATTTCAAGGTTGACATTACGCACGAAAGTGTAGATCAAAAAAAAATTTAAGGCGGTTATGGCGTGCGTGGTAGACCACATAACTTGCATTCGGGAGTTCGATTCCAAGTCCGGCCATCCTGATTTAGGTTTTCCAGGGTTTTCCGAAAGCTCTCCAGGCGAATGCTGGTATGCTTCCTTAATAAAGGAAGTGGCTGATTCCATCCCCATTCCTGAATGCCTAATGCTCCACTATGTTCCCCAATAGGGCGTTTCCGCTGATCGGGGCCACTCAAAACAGCTATAAATAAATTTAACAATACATACTTAGTACTTGTATGCGACAATACGTACACAAGACTGTGGGAAAAATTAGGAACTTCTTATATTATCTACAGAAACACAATCACAAACTTTTACATTAGTCTCTCCGTGTGATGTGAGATACCTTGATATCCAAAGTTTAATACAGTTTTACAAAAACCCATGTGTTTAGTATACCCGTGACAGCAGAACNTGAGATACCTTGATATCCAAAGTTTAATACAGTTTTACAAAAACCCATGTGTTTAGTATACCCGTGACAGCAGAACACAAAATTGTCCACGACGCATTTTTCCACTTGTTGGGCGACGCAGCGGTGGTGGAGTGGTTAAACTACTCGCCTCCCACAAAGGCGAACCGGGTTGGATTCCCGGCCGGGTCACCGCCGGATTTTCGTATGTGGGAATCGTGCCGGACGATGTCGCTGGTCGGGAGGTTTTCTCGGAGATCTCCTATTTCCCCCGCCATTTCATTCCAGCGCCGCTCCATCCTCGCCTCGCTTCACCCTCGTCGGCTCTCAAGACCTCGATGTTAAGAGCCGTCCAAATCTCTTCACTCACTCGTTTACTCCACTTGTTGGAAGAAATGGAAGTGGCAGGATCAACTATCAGACTAAAAGGTAGCAGGTGTTAGTCGTATCTTCAGTGAATATTTCCCCTGACTGTGTCGTGTGCCGCACATGCTCGATGAGAAACGACACTGTCCTGGTGCAGAACCAGATATTTGTCAGCAAGGTGTAGTCTCTCGTCAGCAATATTTCCTCTCTAGTGTTCCCTTAAGGGCCACTGGTGCGCGGTAAATATTATCACAGCTCGGAATCATGTTATATTCTAATTAGATCATTGATAAATAGCAAGAATGTCTCTTTTGACACAGAAAGTTTGTATGGATCTGAGAATCTCGATTCTACGCACATTCACGAGACAATAGTGGTGACTTGAGGAGTTCAAGCACGATGTTGCGACTTCCCTTACAGAGCACGTGTTTTGTGTTGAATCACAACGAAACGAAGAGACAGTGAAAGTAAAAACATCACCTATTTTTGTGAAAATTATTTGTCAATCAGTAATTTTAACTACACTCCAAAAATAAGCAAATTTTTTGGGACAAAAGTGTATCAAAATTAAGAAAGGCTTTTGAAATCAACCCTTGAGAAACATTCGTCACTCTATGCTTGAGTAGGCCTACTTACTGTAGTGTTTAAAACCGATAAAACCAAACAGTTGCTAGCCTTAACTTTTACGATAAACTGCAGGATGGACAGACAGTCCATCTAGACGAAATTCCCCAAATAAACGCAGTCCAAGTACAGAACTGAAGGTGCTTGTGTAATACATCCCCCGCTTAACGTCTAGACTGCTATAAATGAAAGAATTATGTCCATGAGNGAACTGAAGGTGCTTGTGTAATACATCCCCCGCTTAACGTCTAGACTGCTATAAATGAAAGAATTATGTCCATGAGAATAACAACATCAAACCTAAATTTAGAACGCCTAATGAAATCACTCCCGGCGAAGGAAGCTAAAACAAAACTTACGCTTTTACAGTCGGACTACTCTGTCCAACACATCCCACGGGGATGAACTTCCGAATCAAACGCAAGGGTCCGCGCTTCTANTTACAGTCGGACTACTCTGTCCAACACATCCCACGGGGATGAACTTCCGAATCAAACGCAAGGGTCCGCGCTTCTAGTTTAATTACTGAGTTTATTTCAGTACCATTTGTCCGTTCATAATGCAACACTTTCATTATCACTTATTTTTAGTTTCTTGACATATTCAAAACGTTAGGGAAGGTGCAAACCACTCTAATATGTTTTTACGCTTCTCTCTCTCTCTCTANCTCTCTCTCTCTCATGTTTTAAACTTGCAAGCTATCCCACCATACCGCATGAAGCTGATAGTTAACGAATGAGAAAATTTTTTGTTACCGTCTATCTTTAATACACACCTCGAATAAAGTTTTGCACAGCCGGAATTTCTGTTTTATCAGGTTGCTGACGGACCTAGAGAAAGTATGAGATGAAAATGCACACTGTCTGTACAGAAGCCCACTCCTGACTTCACGATAAACCCAACGAACATTCTTCATAGGCAACCAAATTTCAGGTGGTGTAAAACTTCTTTCGAGCTAGGATTGCATTTTTTTTAGTTTGACATTGTGCACAATCTTTCCNAAATTTCAGGTGGTGTAAAACTTCTTTCGAGCTAGGATTGCATTTTTTTTAGTTTGACATTGTGCACAATCTTTCCTTCAAAACGAACTGGGGCCGTATTCTCTCACTTCAGCTTTCCTAAGGCTCATCTTCACTCCTTTTGCAGAAATTCTTCGTTTTTGGGTCATAATTTCGGATTCAGAGTAATTACTGCCTATGTACGATTATAGACAAGTTACATTTTACGAGTTTTTTTTAATATTTTAGTGCTGATTTTAATTGTGGGTTATCTGCTCGTTTGTAAAATGTCGAGAACATATTTATANTTTTTTTTAATATTTTAGTGCTGATTTTAATTGTGGGTTATCTGCTCGTTTGTAAAATGTCGAGAACATATTTATACTTTATCGATAGGTTCTTGCCTTTTTGCAATCAGGAAATAACACACAGTGCAAATTAGATACAAAAGTATCAAACAACCAGTAAATTTTAAAATTTCTACTATCAAAAATTTTCATTAATACCTCTGAAACTGAAGTTATGGTACGAAAACTAAGAATCTATGGATAATAGGTGATGCCGAGCGTTAAAGACAGTCACCTAGATTGTCTTTATGATGGAGCCGTAAATATCGTTACTTGTAACGATATTTATGTGGAATTCTATTAGCCATATCTTTGCTGATAGGTATCTTTGTGCAAAGATGTTCATTTGGCAACACTGCGGGCTCTGTTCTGAAATCAACCATCTTCTTCTTGAGTTATATTTTACTTTATCACATGGTATCTTGCGTCAAATATTTCGCTAATATAGTGAATTTTCAATCATAAATGAAATTTAGTTCTGAATACGTTGCCGAATAACACTTGTAAAATAAATTTAATTCTGTTTTATCATGCAATATTTGAGATCGGTCTAGTTCATTTTGAGCATCTGGAGATAGCAGCACTTGCCTGTGGTCGAGTCTGGCATCTCATAGTTAACGTCAGAGCGACGTGTTGACCAATACCACTGGCGAAATGTAAAAAATACTTATTAAGTATATTCCAGAAGCCGTTTATTTGTGCGGAAATATAACAGAATAAAATACATATTCTCTTTGAAACATTTTAATAAAGTAATTTTTTTCTGTGTGTGGTGTTTTTACTATAATTAAACTCAATACGTTGGCCATTTTCTTTCTACTGCAGTTTATAGTCACCTTGTTGACGAGTCTTTATATAAAGACAATCACGAGGCATTCGAAAGACCGTCATGGCGACATTTTGAGTTACAGATTGCCATTTCGACATTACTTGATATACCGACAGTAAAAATTTACAATATATGACCTTCGGTAAACAGTTTCGGCTAACGTTGTATGTTATTATTTTGCCAAAGCGAAGCCTTTTACGCCTAAAATGTGAATATAAAGTGACGAAGGAAGAAGTAATGATAAAACAATGCCAAATAGGTAACTCCTGCTCAGTCAAAAATTGTTATTCAGTTTTCTTGTTGTGGACGTATTTTAAAAATGTTTCTGTTGGCGACACTCAAAAAGAATTGGCAAGTTACAATGAAACATGCCTCGATGCACCTCAGAGATTTGGTCTACCACATTAACGTCTGGAAATGCGAAAAGAAAAGGTTATGATGACTAAATAAATTTAATGACTAGAAAGCTTATTATTTTACTGTGTTCCGTGTGAAAATTCAAAGTGGGAAGTAAAGAAATTCCTCTGATATTCAGACTGACATTGATGTATTTCCAAACAACGTGATAAGCACGTTTCAGCAGGCTTGCAGACAATTCTACGTATTAAAAAGTCCTGCTTGAATTTTCTCTTCTGTCAATCATAAAAGCCTTGCACATGGTAAAATAACGTTGTAGCGGACTTGAAAACAGGTATTCATACTTCGGTGGAGCGAATCATTTAAAAAAAGGATATTTAAATACTACGTTNGTAGCGGACTTGAAAACAGGTATTCATACTTCGGTGGAGCGAATCATTTAAAAAAAGGATATTTAAATACTACGTCAATTTGAACACCACTGTGAATAAAGTAAAAAAAATAATAATTTTTAACTAATTAAATTACTGTTTTAACGCAACCTTAAAACACAGTTAAGCAAGGTACCTTTGCACCGCTGCCAACTTCGCTAGAAGCGTGTCATACGGCATGTACTTTAGGAGCACATTGGCCTGAGAATTTTTTTTACGTGTTCGGGGCACGCCGATACGGGCGACAATAGCAAGCGCGACCAGTGCTCNGATACGGGCGACAATAGCAAGCGCGACCAGTGCTCCGTCGCTCTTACGCGCGAGGTGCTGTGCAGTGCTTCCGCTGTTGCGCTTTCCTGTGCAAATGACATCAGCGAAAGCATAATTTTATTACGTGCGCTAAAAGCCCATAAATTAAACTGAAAGACTGCCTTTTATATTTTTCTCCTACCTAATAATGAAATCGCACATGCCAGCTCTAAAAAAAGTGCTATTATTGACTATTTNGTAGCGGACTTGAAAACAGGTATTCATACTTCGGTGGAGCGAATCATTTAAAAAAAGGATATTTAAATACTACGTTAATTTAAACACCACTGTGAATAAAGTAAAAAAAAAAATAATTTTTAACTAATTAAATTACTGTTTTAACGCAACCTTAAAACACAGTTAAGCAAGGTACCTTTGCACCGCTGCCAACTTCGCTAGAAGCGTGTCATACGGCATGTACTTTAGGAGCACATTGGCCTGAGAATTTTTTTTACGTGTTCGGGGCACGCCAATACGGGCGACAATAGCAAGCGCGACCAGTGCTCCGTCGCTCTTACGCGCGAGGTGCTGTGCAGTGCTTCCGCTGTTGCGCTTTCCTGTGCAAATGACATCAGCGAAAGCATAATTTTATTACGTGCGCTAAAAGCCCATAAATTAAACTGAAAGACTTCCTTTTATATTTTTCTCCTACCTAATAATGAAATCGCACATGCCAGCTCTAAAAAAAGTGCTATTATTGACTATTTTCACAACTTTTTTTTCTCTCTCAGAATAAACTTGATATTATAAAATTTTATCTTTTATGGATAAAAGCCGTCAGGAACTAAATTTTATGCTCTATGCGTAAACGCAAACAACGGATATACAGAAGAATTTCTGGACTTCTAACTCTTAAAATGTATGCAGTTAGTCGCAGGGGAAAAAAAAAATTTNGCAAACAACGGATATACAGAAGAATTTCCGGACTTCTAACTCTTAAAATGTATGCAGTTAGTCGCAGGGGAAAAAATATATATATATATATAATGCTGATTCTTGAAATAATAAACTAAACGCAATCGAGCTATAAAAGGTTTTATTTTATTTTTTCTCGCATTTTAACGTATGTACGTACGGGCAGATATTTTGTTTTTTCGAAAGTTGGCTTTAAAAGGGCTCGGTAATTAAATCGCGGCCTGCTCTAACTCTGAGCTCACAAAGCTGAAGTTAAGAGGGTTGGTAGCACGTCGTCCGGTGGCACGGCCAGGCACAAAGGCTCGAGTCTCATCGTGTCGGCACGCGAGTAGTTTTCAGATACGTATATACGGGTCGGGTGTGCACAGTGGCACAGTGAAAGAGCCGCGTATCGACGAGCCTGATAAACCAACGGCCGGGGATGTAGGCCAATCAGTCGATTAGACACGCACGAACGACCGGCAAAGCTTACACCATTTCATGAGACGGCCTGAGCAAATCTTTTGTTCGGAGATGATAACTGTAAAATACACAGGCTTTTAAATATCGGTTTTAAAGTACCCCACGCCTTTTAACTAGGTATTCCAGTCACGTTTTGGGAATCACGCGGCTGTGATTTATTTCGAAGCTGTTACTGTTGGACAACCTGCTTTAACTGTTTATCTTAGCTGGATTAAATGACTGGCCGGAAGCGAAATCATTCAAGCAGTCGCTGCTTTTACTGCAAAGTTGGCGAGATCTATTTTCAAACTTCCACTTGTGATATATCCCAGTTGGAACTTTTTTTAGCCCCCGTGGCGTTGGCGTGTGATGGAAATGTAGCAGCGGTGGAATGCAAGTGCATTCACGGAAGCATCCCGAGAAAAACCGCCCGTAAATTGCATATTCCGCCACGTTTCCTACATGCGGGAATTAGATCCGATTCCCTCGAAACTAACATAGGACATTTTTGATAGAGTATCGGTGAACTAGGCTAAATTAACAAAACTGCAATTCAAAATGTTTTGTACCTCATGTAATAATTTGCAAATTTTTCCAAAAAAAAAAATTATAAATTTTTGCGTTTTTTTCATGTCTAATTTTTTTGTAAGTTAAAAATTATATTTAAAAAATATATTTAAAATGTGAATTCATTTGCACAGTTGCGCAATGAAATGATAAATATAGTTAAGAAAANATATTTAAAAAATATATTTAAAATGTGAATTCATTTGCACAGTTGCGCAATGAAATGATAAATATAGTTAAGAAAACGTATGGTTCTCTTTTCATATTTATATATTTATTTATATATGTTTTCTTAACTATATTTATCATTTCGTTGCGCAAATGTAAAAATGTATTCTCATTTTAAATATACTTTCTTTATATTATTTAAAACTTATAAATAAAACAGAAAAAAAAAACGCAAAAAATTTATAAAATTATTTTGGTAAAATGTGCAAGTTATTACATGAGGTACAAAACATTTATATATATATTTATAAAAATGTAAATAACGAAATTTATCAGGATCACAATCTTCAGACAGGATTGGACACACTTTTGTTCTCCTTGCATGGGAAGCTGACAGCCTTAATGAACCGCTAGTTCACAAAATAGCTGCGAAGATTGTGTCTTATCGCACTTACAAACAAAGAGTGCACTTTGCATTCGCCGTAAATGTTAATTAAACTCACTGAAGGATGATGTGAGAAGGGGGGGGGGCATAGTCAGTTTTATAGGTGGGAAAGTGTGAAGTCAAGTGGAGAGGGAGAAGCCCGTAAAATTGGTAGACGCCTCATTGTTTTCGTCCATAAGAGAACTTGGCACGTATGTTATTTATGTGCATTAAATTAGTTAAAATTTTTTTGTTTTATCTGAAACAAGAAGTACTTTTTTATCTCTCGAAGTAAAAGCATCGCTATAGCATATTATTCCCCCACAAAATTTGTAAAATCTATTAGTCAGGATTGCTCCTTGGTGGTGTTGGATATTAGAAACCCTGCATTTTTCACATAACGTGTTCAGTATTAATTTCCGTTTCGCAAACCCTTAACGCTTTGAGTACGCCACAAATTTATTGAGGATTAAGACTAGCTAGAAGCGAGTCGCCTAAATTCACGACTGCGAGACCATCAGCTCTGTTGATTTCGGCATTCCCTTTCACAACTCTCCAATTGGTTCCCACGACACCGCTCATGCTTGCTATGTAGAACAAGAGTCATTTATTGGTCGGCTCTCTGCTGGTACAACGCCAAGTTTAAAGCGTCCTAATCAAATGTTCATTTGTTCGTACAGTAAAATGCGACCCGTAGTATTCATTTGGGTCGTTTACACTTTGAGTGTAGCTGGCGTAGCATTACGTTGCTGAGAACCTTATGAACACCGCTGGCGAAGTAATGTTTCTGCGCCCATGTCTTCAAATAACGCAGATCTCGTAAATTTTTGGCTAACTCCTTACATCTCAGATACATTCCAGCCACGTTATATTACATCGGAAGCACTCAACGTGTTTTTAATAACATTTTACTTCTGGCATAATGAGAAAAGGAGGCCTGGAAATACGTGACTTCTTCCAACAGATTAGAAAGTCAGAAATCTTGAATGCATGCACCCTTACGTGCCCAAGGAGGTTTCCCGACGAAGTAGAGCTTATCGTTTCGTTGGTTGTGATGGAGAATAAGGGTGGGGGGAGAGAAAGGGTTGGAAGGTGTGAGAAAGGTCGGTGGTGTTTCCAAGCCACCCATTTCCCCACCGCCGCCCATGAAAAGGGCCGACTTGTTCCGGTCTCATTCGCCCTTTGTGTCGGCAGTGAGCGCGAACCCTTTGCTGAAAGCGGTTGGGTGGATGGGCCAAGAGGGACGATGACCGTTTGCCTGGTCCTAAGGGCAACTCACAGCAGCACAAAACGTTTCTTTTGTTGACTGCAAATATTTCTAAGTGAATTTAAAAAAATACACAAACTCGCGTATTTTCCCGAGAACGATAAAAGAAATTACTTTTAAAAAATATTCTACCTCAAGGACAAACACTCAGGGAAGGGAAAACCCTTTGCAAAATTTCCCACAGTTATAAAAATTTTAATTCTTGGAATACTGAATGATATACTAAACAGTGCATTCAAACATTTTATATTAATTAATACAGGACTATTTTAACGAACTGTGTTCTTTGAATTCTACTTTTCCCGAGAAAATTCTACGTCTTTATTTGCTCACTTTCACTACACTAAATTAATTTTTTTCAAAATTATAAACGCGTGAAAAATGCTCCGGCTTCACGCAACTAGTCTGCAGAGGTGTTTACCAAGGTTAAACCTAAATTTCACGGAAATTAAAAAGTGAACTTTGTTTTTTTGTCAGCGGAATTAACTCGTTAAACATTTGACTAAGTAAAATCCAGTGCAGAGAGATTAGAAAAACACCACTACTATAAACACCAATACTACGACATCAGGTGTTCATATTTACATCAATAAACTGTTTGGTATATTAAATTGAGTGACTCCTTTCTGCCGTTGCTAAATTTTGCTTTAGATGTAGGTGCATCAGTAAGATAATTAATATTTTATATTTCACATTTTTTTACTTTATTTTTATTACATAGTTGAAGCCCATGGCCATATTATAATAATTAATAATACTTAAATGTGTTTTGTGCTTATAAAAGTTCTAAATGTCTAGCAATAGTTACATATTCATCAACGTCTTTTGGCGTCATGTATTCATGACGTCTACGTGTAAGACATGGTAAATGTATGTTACGTAGAACCTGTAATGAAAATATCATTGAAGTCGCATTTTCTGTACATGTTTGGTGGTTGTGTGATAATGTTTTCCATGCTTTGGAAAAAGGNAAAATATCATTGAAGTCGCATTTTCTGTACATGTTTGGTGGTTGTGTGATAATGTTTTCCATGCTTTGGAAAAAGCTTTTGCAAACATACATTATGCTGAATTATACCTAAAGAACTCTCCGTGCTCGTATATTATTTATCATGAACATAAAAATATTCTACATTTGCATAGTTATACAGCACTTTTAAAATCAGCGGTAATGTTTTTGTATCGTATTGAGAAAGAGAGAAAAATAATTGCAAAGCTCAAGAAGTCGAAGTTAAACAAATTTGAANAAAATATCATTGAAGTCGCATTTTCTGTACATGTTTGGTGGTTGTGTGATAATGTTTTCCATGCTTTGGAAAAAGGCTTTTGCAAACATACATTATGCTGAATTATACCTAAAGAACTCTCCGTGCTCGTATATTATTTATCATGAACATAAAAATATTCTACATTTGCATAGTTATACAGCACTTTTAAAATCAGCGGAAATGTTTTTGTATCGTATTGAGAAAGAGAGAAAAATAATTGCAAAGCTCAAGAAGTCGAAGTTAAACAAATTTGAAAGATTCACTACGAAGGGATGAGTTTAGTAAGAATTCCTACATAGAGTATTTATGAAATAACAAAATCTAAGGAAAACTTCGTGTAATTCGCATAATGAAAGGAATACATTTTGTACTTCCTACAAACATTTGGCGTCCCTTCAACAACAAAAGAGGCTAGTATATGACTCCTCATTTGTTATTTGAATACGTAATATTGGGGACAATTTTTACCCGTTACGTATTTGTTTATCTCGAGTATGAGTTTTATATGGTGGTTTCATAATCTGACAGATTTCTGACGACGCTTGTGTAATTGTGTTCCTGCAATATTGTCTGTGATGTAGGAAATATAAACAAAAATATGAATTGGATACTTTAGGAATTCAGGTCTAACAGATTTGAATTCTCTAATGTTTTGTTCATAATCAATAAACAATTACATTTACTACCTTTATATAAATATTATATTATTTTATTTATATAATATATGTTGTATATACACTGGAGAGCAAAAAAACTGGTAAAGGCGTGCGTATGCAAATAACAGAGGTATGGAACCAATCAGAGTAACGCGATGTGGTCGGCAGCGCCTATATAAGACAACGAGTCTGGCAAAGTTGCAAGATCGGTTACTGCTGCTACAATGGCAGGTTATCAAGATTTAAGTGAGTTTAAACGTGGTGTTATAGTCGGCGCACGAGATATGGGACAAAGCATTTCCGAGGTAGCGATAAAATTTTGATTTTCGCGTATGACCATTTCACGAGTGTACCGTGAGTATATGGAATCCGGTTAAACATCCAATCTTCGACATCGCTGTGGCCGGAAAAAGATCGTGAACGAACGGGACAAATGACGACTGAAGAGAATCATTAAACGTGACAGACGTGCAACCCTTTCTCAAATTGGCGCAGATTTCAATACTGGGGTATCAACAAGTGCCAGCGTGCGAACTATTAAACGGACCATCATTGATATGGGCTTTCGGAGCCGAAGGCCCACTCGTGTACCGTTGTTGACTGCATGACACAAATCTTTACACCTCGCCTGGGCCTGCCAACACCGCCATTGGACTGTTGGACTGCACCCATTTATGTCCATTGTGCATTCCGACGGACGTGGACAATTCCAGAAGGACAATGCGACACCCCACACGTCGAGAATTGCTACCGAGTGGCTCCAGGAACACCCTTCTGACTTCAGACACTTCCATTGGCCACCTAAATCACCAGAAATTAACTTTATTGAGCATATCTGTGATGCCTTGCAACATGCTGTTCAGAAGAGATCTCCACCGCCTCGAACTCCTACGGATTTGTGGACTGCCCTGCAGGATTCATGGTGTGAATTGCCTCCTGCATACCTTCAGACATTAGTCGAGTCCATGCCACGTCGTCTTGCTGCACTTCTGAGTGCTCGCGGGGGCCCTACACGATATTAGGCAGGTGTACCAGTTTTTTTGGCTCTTCTGTGTATATACACTTACACACACCAGTTGAGTGTACATAAACGAACGGATCTTGCACACGGCCAACTCACCATTATAATGATCCTGAAACTTTTGGTGTTTTCTAGTTGAGTGATTTGGGCGGCTCTTAAAAACGAGGTCTTTATTGTAGATGAGGGTGAAATGAGGTGAGAATGGAGTAGCGTACAAATGCAAGAGTGGGGGAAACGGGATATCCCCGAGAAAACCCGCTGACCAGCGACACAATTTTCACTTGCAAATATCCGGGAGTAATCCGGCCGGGTATTGATCCCGGTTCCGCTTGGTGGAAGGGGAACAGTCTATCCGCTCAGCCACCGCGGTACCGAAGTATTCGAGCATCCTTTTTCTGCATACACGAAAAATACAAACAACTAAGTTTTTATAATTTATTAATTTAGGTACACGCACTTGGTTCTCAGACACCAAATTATTTCTGTAAAATTTTTGCAGCTTAAACAGCAAGGATTGCTGTTCGTTATTCCCTTCAAATTTTCTTGTTAAAACACTATGGTGGTCCTTTCTCGTGTCTTGAGGCTGCAAAGTAATTTGCTAATACTTTTTTCTTCGTGAAACCACGAGAGGAATCCACACAGAAGGTAGGTGCTACTTGTGAAGCATCATTTCTAACGTATGCGTATAGGAAATATTAAATTTAATAAAATTACTCGCCAAGCGCAAATTGTAAAGTGATGAAAACTAAATGAAACAATGAGCATTAATATCATCTGTTACTCGGGCGAAGGAAATCTGCAAATATTTGTACACTTGAAGACATATATCGCACTCCTATAGTTTTATTGTTTTCATAGTTCTTATCGTATTTTTTCATGAACACTTTGACTCATCAACAAACACTTTCGTGAACGATATATTACATTTTTTGCACGACTACGCAAATGAACGCGATGGAATGCGAATCATGTTAAGCGTAAAGGAGTATTTGTTTCGATGCTTGTAAACTCGGCACTTCATTGGCTGACAGTCGGATAATAATGAACGTTGTACAGTACGGTGTAGTGTCTGGTAAGTTGTGAACTAATAGAACGGTAATGAGTGGGAATACAGTGACCAATAGAAATTATTTTTCTGTTGTGGTAAACTTCATGCTTTCCTTGAATATACGTAAATCAGTGGCGTGTGGGGAACTGTTGCAAGGTAGGCTGGCACTTGCTCGCTGCTGTACACTCTCGGTACAAGCAGAAGGAGCCGGTAACCACAGTGCAGATGAGGGAATCTGAATGTATTCCGACCACTCACAAGCGAGCAGCAAGGGATCCGTTACACGCGTCCTGTGGCGTCAGCTGCCGAGCTACGTTTTAACTGGCGGAAGTGTAAACTAGCAAGCAACAGGATACAGCACAGAGCTATCGCCAGCTTACCTTGCCATAGTTCGCCACACGCCACTGCTGTAAATATTTCCAAACCTCAATGCGTTAAACAATTTCCATTTGTATCTACTGTGGTTTCGCTTTTTTTTACGTTGAAATCACTTGTGTTTTTCAGTGTCCGTAAATTCGTAGCTGTGTCCACCCAGAAATAAATATAATATCTGCCCCTCCCCCCACTACCAAAGTTGTCTGAGTATACACGACAATGTTCTCTGTGTATAACCAGAAAAGCTTTCTATTACGTCAGGCTGTACGTGTGCTGTCCTAGAACTACGCATCTGTACTTGGAGAAATATTATTTCAAATACGGAGAAAATATTGGGGCCGCGGTGGCTGAGCGGTTAGCCTGCTCACCTCCTGCCAATGCAAAACGAGTTCAATCCCCGGCCAGGCCATTCCCGGATTTTGGCATGCGGGAATCGTGCTGGACGATGCCGCTGGTCGGTGGGTTTTCTCGGGGATTTTCCCGTTTCCCTCGCCCTTTCATTCCAGCGCTGCTCAAAACTCACCTCTCAATACCTCGCTGCTAAGAGCCACCCAAAACACTTCGCTCAAAAATCTCTTCACTCACTCACGAAAAAAAAAAAAAAATTTTACATTTCAACTATCTGGAAAGGGAACTAAATTCTTCCTATCTCTCTAAAGTTGGCTGCCGTGTTTTAATTTATAAACAATAGTTTCTTGAATGCATTCACGCTTATAGCAAGAATGCAGAATTTTTCGTGACCAGAAATATTTCAATTTAATTTAACTCACGTTTTCCTCATTGTTCATACTTCAGTACGGTGTTCTGTCTGCCCTGCGATTGAATTTTTCATTTCATTATTAAGGCCATGGGCGTGCATTATTTAATGTCGTCTGCAACCTGAAAGAGGGATGAAAGAGGGTCGCAGCTCCGTGTAATTCTCTCTCGTAAATAAAATAGCTCTGGATATATTCACGTGTATCATAAAAGAATGTTTTTCCCCGTTTCGGCTGCCATTACGGGAACGCTATCAACTGGGGTTTTTAATATCCTCTCTTTGAATGTCCTTTTAGCTACAATTTCGGCTTACGGCCATATGAAAGCAGAGGTATTCATAAATCTTTGTAAGAAAAATGCTATTTGCCTAAAAAAAAAATACATTGTTATTTACTGCAAAGTAATAAAGGCATAAGTATTTATTTATTTTTGAAAGATATGTCAAGCTTAAAAACAATTTCACGTTATTTAATGATATTATGAGCGCAAGCAAGGGTATAATATAAATTATACGTTACTTTCATACAATAATTTAAAAAATAATTATCTGCATTTTTTAGTTAGTAATATATGAAGATTTTTTTAAATAATATAATACTATGTTTTAATGACATTAAAGAAAATTTTAAGAATTTTATATAAATTTTAAATTATTTTTACGAATTTATGGTTTTACCTTTAACATGTATTTAATATTGTAAACGACTGGCAAAATTTAAACTATTTACTAGATTTGTAATTTAAATTACGTGTAATACAAGTTAAATAGTTACGCGCTTTGTGTTGTGATATGCATTATACAGTTTCTTCAGTTAAGTGGTTAATGTGATAAATTAATGTAAAGAATAATTATTGGGAAACAAGAAGGTCGTAGCATGAAAGTGTAAGAAAGATAGAGTAGTTCTCTCTACAATCGTTCTGTCAAAGACAAACTCATTTCGTATATATTTTCTGCCATTTCAGTATTTTCAAATCCAAGAGAAATGCAGAAATAGATTCAGGCAAAAGCTAATTATGTGATTTATTTTTAAATTGCAGAGTAGATATATAAAAAGGTTAGTCAAGGGAAAAAATTATTTAAATAGCTAGGATTATCGATTTCATTCAGTAAATAAATGCAGCCATCTACCAAGAGAAATCGTATATCTAACATACAAATGACGTCAGTTAGCTTATTGTTCAACAAACTGCTATTTTCTTAGCCAGAATTTCAAGACCTTTAGTTCAAGATACCTGGGATCTTGGTAGCTATCCTGTAGCTTCAACTGCGATTTGTGAATTGGATCTTCACAATGCACAGTATCTATATGGTGCTACTTATACATAAGTTAAAAAGCGCAAATTGACCACGAAGAAAGATAAATAACAACGCGAAGATAACTGGACTTCACCTCAAACAAAAACAATAGTTATTCTGGGCGTTTTACGAAGACACCAATAAACATGAGATCTTAGCTATAGTCTATTCGCGGTATCTTCACCCTTTTTATCAGCAATCAAAATTTTATAATGACTTCTACCGCCATAATTGAACCAGGTGACTTCTACCTTTGACCTTTGACCTTAACATAGTGACCTTTGACCTTGAATCTAAAAATTGTTAAAAATCCCATACATTTCCTTATAATTTAAAAAAAATTTATAAAAAATATTATAATAAATAATTTTTAATTTCTATTTTTTTATATATATATTTGTATGTCTCCCACAGCACCATATCCAGCAGACGACTGACCCCTCCAATAAATTACATTGTATTAACATTCCCATCCCCTACATACCCTACCAATGTTTCTCAATGGTTAATTAGTCAGCACGCATCTACCCCTTCACCTTTGCTCAATCTGTCGAATTTACTCCACCCGCTATATTGTTTTTTTCGTTTGTAATTTGTTAAAATTTTAAACACCTAGGTGGCACTGATGACTCCGACCAACATGTTAGATCTGGATTACCTTCACCTTGACCTAATTTCTAAATAAATTTCTCATAAAAATTTTGAAGGTTTAAAAATAATCTTTAGCAGTTTTTATAATTTTTTGGAAATTTTTAAAACAATTTCGCGAATTTTTGGGTTTAAAGCCATCCATGATTATGGTCATGGGGTAGAGATCAAAGGTCAAACTCAAGGTCGCCGACATCCAACATGGCAGTAGGGTGACGTCACAACTTGGCAGGTAGTCGACTCCGTCTGCAATTCCAGATGCTGTGTATCGATTTGGCATACACTTTGCCTATAAAACCAATATGGCCGCCTCTGCTCTGCTCTCGATAACGATCTCCCCAAATCCTTCCGATGGATCGAAAAGTTCCTTTCGTGGGATCGTTTTTACAACTGGGGGTCGGTGCCTTTTTTTGAGGAAAAAACGGGCAATTTTTAGAGAAAAAGGAAATTTTTGAGGGGGAAAGGAAAATTTTCAGGGAAAAGGGAAATTACAAGATGGCGGTGGCCGGTTTAAGCTCCGACTTATCAAATCTTGTTTGCGAAAGTGTGCATCTAGCCACGAACCAGTTGTACAACAGTCCTTGGCAGCAAGAAAACTCTTCATTACATGCGTGATGTAGACGTGCTGTAGGAACACCAGGAGCCTGTTCGAGGAACATTTTTCCAAGGCGCCACAAGCAAGAACTTGGGCACACCGTCGGTCCACTGCAAAGCTCGTCTCGACTGGAAAGCCTGACGGGGAGCTGTCAGGACGAGGCGTTGGATGATTTAGTGGCGAGCCTTTCGCCCCCTTCCCCCATCCACCTCCCTCCCTAATACGAAGGCTGGTGACGAGTGCGAGGGCGCTAAGCCTGCGGAAGCCCAGAAGACAAATCGATTGTCACAGCGCGCGCACTGTCGAGAGGCCCTAGGGCTATACCCCCTTTAACTTACGGTTCTCCTTTTTCCCCCCTTCTCTCTTCATGGCCTTGCGCTGTTCTCGAAAATACTCTAATGTTCTCGAGCGTTCCAGGCCTCGCTGTTTCTCCCGCACCGCACGCAGTGGTCGGCTCTTCTACGGCAGGCCTGACGTGCGACGGGTGTTGAAAGCGTTTCGCTTCGCACCCGAGAAAGGTTGGCCGAGGCACTGGGTAGGAAAAAAGCCAACATTAAACCACCACGAGACTATTTGACATCTACGAGGTGTAAGAGCACTATAGCATTAATGGTGTAACAGGGATACATGTCGGATTCTCGTTGCCTCTATACACAAAGATGTTGAAAAGATGGTAAATTTTATAATCTATAGCAGTGTTTCCTAACCTGGGGTCCGCGAGTATATGTATGGGGGTCCGCAGTCTCATCTCTGGACCATTTAACAATAATAAATAAATGCCACCAAAAGTCTCGTAAACGCTACGCTTACTTAGCACGACGAACGTGCGCCAGGGGGCGGTGTGCGAGACTGACTGAAGTGAGTGAAATAAGTGAGGGTCCGTGGCTGAAAAAGGTTAGAAAGCGCTGATCTATAGCATGCCCCTATGTTGTGTTTTAGTTTCGATCCAATCAGTGGCATAGCTGGGTTGAGCTGAGTTGAGAGATTTGGGCAGCTCTTAACAACGAGGTCTTGAGAGACGGTGAGGGTAAAATGAGGTGAGAATGTAGCAGCGCAGGAATGCAAGGGCAGGGGAAGCAGAATCCCGAGAAAACCCGCCAACCAGCGGCATCATCCGGCACGATTACCACTTCCAAAATCCTGAAGTGACCCGCCTGGGGATCGAGCCCAGTTCGCCTCGGTGGGAGGCGAGCTGTCGAAGCGCTCAACCACCGCGGCCCCATGTGGCATATCCGGGAGAGGAGGAATATGGAGTTTGTAATCCCTTCCTTTTGACTTTAAGATTTTTTTTTGGCTGCTACTTTACTTTAACCTGTATGGTCAACACTTTCTCCGATTCCTTATTTTAACTTATTTAATCTCATTTATTTTACATCTCTTCAAGCAGAGTACACTCTAAAACTTAAAAATTGAGAATTTCTCTGTTGAAATCATTTAACAGCGCCTGACATATTCAACCTTCACTTCAATTAATTAAACTGATGAATTACCTTTAAAATGCTCGTTTTCCTTCACTTACTGATTCGATGATATTTACCGATAATTCATCGGTCAGTTCATTAGTTTTTTTTTTTTTCAGTGATTTTCTCTTTGACTGATGGATCACTTTAAGCACGTGCATCGAATGAAGTATCATCTTAAATTGGAAAATACACTCTAAACCTGGCTCGGCAAGATTATCCCTTTGCCAATTATTGAAGAAGGTTTGACTGACCAAACAGTTACTTTAAAAAAATGTTTTAAAATTGGTGGAAATTCCGCTTGTTTTCCTTCACTGATTGAATACGTGCTATTTCCCATTGACGTGTAACCTACTGTTGGCAGTCTGGAAGCAAAATGCTACCGTTTCAAATCCTCACAAAAAAAATTAAAGTGCGTTAAATTTAACATTAACGGTGAATGTCGGAAATGTCTATTTCTCATAATGATTTGGCTGAATTCAATAAAACTAATACCCAATTCTCCGCGTGCAGTTAGCTCTAGCATTTACTCTCAATCAGTGTTATTTCGTTTCGTTGAAACAACNTTACCTTTAAAATGCTCGTTTTCCTTCACTTACTGATTCGATGATATTTACCGATAATTCATCGGTCAGTTCATTAGTTTTTTTTTTTTCAGTGATTTTCTCTTTGACTGATGGATCACTTTAAGCACGTGCATCGAATGAAGTATCATCTTAAATTGGAAAATACACTCTAAACCTGGCTCAGCAAGATTATCCCTTTGCCAATTATTGAAGAAGGTTTGACTGACCAAACAGTTACTTTCAAAAAATGTTTTAAAATTGGTGGAAATTCCGCTTGTTTTCCTTCACTGATTGAATACGTGCTATTTTCCATTGACGTGTAACCTACTGTTGGCAGTCTGGAAGCAAAATGCTACCGTTTCAAATCCTCACAAAAAAAATTTTAGTGCGTTAAATTTAACATTAACGGTGAATGTCGGAAAAATTTATTTCTCATAATGATTTGGCTGAATTCAATAAAACTAATACCCAATTCTCCGCATGCAGTTAGCTCTAACATTTACTCTCAATCAGTGTTAACGTTTCGTTGAAACAGCCTGTGGTTTTCCACTGGCTCTAAGCAGAGGAATTTTCTCTGATTCGAGTAGTTGCATTAGGTTTCCAATCAGTGATGTTCCACTGATTCTAAATTAGAGTGTATAGAAAATTCTTCGGTGTGGAATACCGTTTACGGTTTCTTCGGATGTTTTCAAACGAACCTTTGAAAAATCACCCCAGGAGTAACATGTGAAACTGTGTTTTAAATAACTTGTTTAACGCAAGTATATAACCCTGTGATTAACTTTAAATTATTGTATTCCTGAATAAATGAAACTTTAACTTAGTATCTTCCATTACGTACAATATCAGATTCGTATTGTATACGAATTAAAAACAGTGATAGCAACGACGTGTTGGCAATGACTAGTAAGAAATAGTTCACTAAAATGATCAGCGCATATTACGGTGTGTAGGCCCTAGAGACAAGGTGTTTNCTCTCTCTCTCTCTCTCTCTCTCTCTCTCTCTCTCTCTCTCTCTCTCTCTCTCTCTCTCTCTCTCTCTCGGGAAGTGTCGCACCGCTAGTAGTAGCAGGGCAATTATGCATGTTTTCAATTTTAGCATCTTTCATGCTTATTAGAGGTAAAAAATTTTATTTTTAATTTACAAATGAAACTATATTTTATTATTTGAAGACTTGTTATACGGGACGATAACGATCCGAAGTTGGCAGCAGTGGCGACTGGAGACACGACATGGCATGTTGGTTAACGACGCGGTAATTTCTCTTCCTGTGAAAAACACTTCATCAAGTTTGCACACGTTGTGTTTTTTAAACCTACCGTGGCAAGTTACGATGTTGTTCTAAATCTGTTTCTCCACGGCAGGAATAAATATACTTTAACGTGCGTCCTGACCGCTGTGCGTGAAAGAGTATTGTTGTCTTTACGTTACGCTGAACCAGTGTGTGTGTGTGTGAACCAGTGTGTGTGTGTGTGTGAACCAGTGTGTGTGTGTGTGTGTGAACCAGTGTGTGTGTGTGTGTGTGATTACAAATATTTGACGTGTGAAATTCATACGTTTTAACCGTAAACTGTTTTTATGACAAAATTAATATTTTGAAAGTCACACTTGTTTACATATCACAACGCAACTTTACCCTAGATGTTTGAAGCACAATTGTGTAACGTGCTTACGTTTCTGTGATATGAATGTTTGCCACAATCCCAACCAAATACTAAGCCAGCCAGATAAATATAAATAAATAAAAAAAATAAACCTATAAAACAGTAAGTACCAATGCATAGAAATATGAGCGGAATAAAAATTACGGTAGGCCTATTAGTGTGCATGTTCACCACTATATTTAAGATTGTCGTTGCTACGTACAATAAATAAGCAACACGAGTTGCGCGCTCGAATTTAATGTGTATTTTCGTTGAACTCGTTGTTCCTTCGTTTTAATATTTATTCCAACTAAGGCCGCCCTTTTAAATAAAAAAACTCAACACATATCAATAACAAGAGGGTGAATTCTACAGTTCTTTACCCCGCAGTTGTAACGGGGTTAAACACAGTCGCGACAAAATATTGACGTGCATTACGTGTAATGTGCTATGTCATGTATAAGAAATATGTCAACAATGTTAAATAATAACCTTAAGAACTATTGTCTATACAGGCATTGTTCAAGTCATAGAGCTGACCTAGATGTGGTTATAGGCCTAACCTGTGAACATTCGTACGAAATGGTTTTTGAAATATGACAGAATTCTTTGAACAGCTGAAAACACTAATCCAAGCATTTGACAGATAAAATGGAGAAGTTACACAGCAATGTTCATGTTTGCATGTAGCGGAAGGATACGTTATCNCCAAGCATTTGACAGATAAAATGGAGAAGTTACACAGCAATGTTCATGTTTGCATGTAGCGGAAGGATACGTTATCGGTAACCAAAACCAGAACTTCAGCAGGATTTCATAAAAATGTGAAGTAACCGTGAATGGCCTATATTGTCTAAGTAAAACTACGTAACTATTACTTTGTGTTTTGCGTAGTGTAGTTTGCAGCTCCAGGTTGGTGGCTAGTTACTGTAGAAAAACATAAAAGAGTAAAATATTTGTATTTTTTTTCCACTTGCTTAATTCTTGGTAATTTTTCTTTAACAGTTTTTCTTCTTCATTTGGAAATGCTTACAACTCGCTCCATCATATTGAATCCTGGCCAAGATGAAGCGAAAAAGGTCTTAATTTCATATGTGATTATTTTAATTCACCCGATCGGTGTTTTTTTTTTTTTTTTTTTTTTTACCAGATAGAGAAGAAAGTTTCTACGTCAATTATTGCAATATAGCAGAACTTATTTAATCTTCTCATTTGCGTCTAGATTATAATTCACATCAACCAACAAAGGATCAGCAGTAGAATACCATTATTATTTTATTAAAAAATTGTACATCGGAAGTTGATGAGACGAGATGGAGCATTATTGTCGGCATTATTTGTGTTAACAAATTAGATATTGTCTCGTCGCAACCTGCCTTGGCAAAATNTGCATTACGTGTAATGTGCTATGTCATGTATAAGAAATATGTCAACAATGTTAAATAATAACCTTAAGAACTATTATCTATACAGGCATTGTTCAAGTCATAGAGCTGACCTAGATGTGGTTATAGGCCTAACCTGTGAACATTCGTACGAAATGGTTTTTGAAATATGACAGAATTCTTTGAACAGCTGAAAACACTAAACNCGAAATGGTTTTTGAAATATGACAGAATTCTTTGAACAGCTGAAAACACTAAACCAAGCATTTGACAGATAAAATGGAGAAGTTACACAGCAATGTTCATGTTTGCATGTAGCGGAAGGATACGTTATCGGTAACCAAAACCAGAACTTCAGCAGGATTTCATAAAAATGTGAAGTAACCGTGAATGGCCTATATTGTCTAAGTAAAACTACGTAACTATTACTTTGTGTTTTGCGTAGTGTAGTTTGCAGCTCCAGGTTGGTGGCTAGTTACTGTAGAAAAACATAAAAGAGTAAAATATTTGTATTTTTTTTCCACTTGCTTAATTCTTGGTAATTTTTCTTTAACAGTTTTTGTTCTTCATTTGGAAATGCTTACAACTCGCTCCATCATATTGAATCCTGGCCAAGATGAAGCGAAAAATGTCTTCATTTCATATGTGATTATTTTAATTCACCCGATCGGTTTTTTTTTTTTTTTTTTTTTTTTTACTAGATAGAGAAGAAAGTTTCTACGTCAATTATTGCAATATAGCAGAACTTATTTAATCTTGTCATTTGTGTCTAGATTAGAATTCACATCAACCAACAAAGGATCAGCAGTAGAATACCAATATTATTTTATTAAAAAATTGTACATCGGAAGTTGATGAGACTAGATGGAGCATTATTGTCGGCATTATTTGTGTTAACAAATTAGATATTGTCTCGTCGCAACCTGCCTTGGCAAAATTTCTGCAGTTTTATGAGCGTATCTCATCCAAAAGGAATCTCTAATGTAATCTACTGTAATATAACGAATATAATGCCACTCCTTACCATTATCTCACTGAGAATTCTTCCTCCATGGTAGACTGCTGTCTCCGTAGCTTTAAAGTAGATCGTATGGTGGTCCACGATGCGAAAGGTCCCACTTTCGTGTCTCAGTTAAGTTACGGTTGTGAAGTTTGTTCTTTCCGACTAGGTTCAGTACATATCTTTGAAGTCGAACCTGAAATACTAGTTGTTACAAATACTGAAGATGAAACACTGAGTGTCTGGATAAAGTTTAAAGTTAGTTGTGAGATACACGTTAGTGATTCATCTTCCAAATTCGAATTGTGCTACATCGTCATGGAGATTAGGTCGAAATAAGTGTAGTAACCGTGATTAATTCCATGAAATTCTTTTATGATCGACATAGAGGTGCTGTGGTGTTTAAAGATCTTTGTTCCGTTACACATTATCCATGTACTCAGTGTTCCACCTTAAAAATTTTCTCCAGTTTTTTGTAATAAACTGTTGTTTCACGTCCAAATTCAAATATGTGTACCGCCCTTGGGATTTACTTTAGACCATAAGTCGTAGCCTATATCTGCCTTTGTTTTCTCCTTCTTTTTTCGTGACTAACCAGCAGCCGAAATTACTGAGGTACGTATTAGCAGGTAATCGTCGTACTGTATTTCTACACGCGCTTATAAACACCAGAATTTCGTAATAATGTTAATGTCATATGCTTGTCTGTTGTAGTCTGTACAGGTAACAACAAAANTTGTTTCACGTCCAAATTCAAATATGTGTACCGCCCTTGGGATTTACTTTAGACCATAAGTCGTAGCCTATATCAGCCTTTGTTTTCTCCTTCTTTTTTCGTGATTAACCAGCAGCCGAAATTACTGAGGTACGTATTAGCAGGTAATCGTCATACTGTATTTCTACACGCGTTTATAAACACCAGAATTTCGTAATAATGTTAATGTCATATGCTTGTCTGTTGTAGTCTGTACAGGTAACAACAAAANTTATAAACACCAGAATTTCGTAATAATGTTAATGTCATATGCTTGTCTGTTGTAGTCTGTACAGGTAACAACAAAACTATACACATCTCAGATTGTGTATGCGAGCAAATCATTATTATATTACTCATAACACTTATTCAAACATGTAAGGCAAAGGGAACTTCATATTTATCTTCGTTGAAAGTTATGTCGAGTGAGCGAATTTAACCTTGTCGCGTGCCGGTTTAGGGATTATAGCACGATATTGGCTCACATCCATCACCCCCTCACACCCCCCCCCCCCCNGCCTGGGGGACATTAACTCTGACCATATAAGCCGCCATGTCTTCAACAGTGTACCAAAGCGAGATGAGTTAACCTAAAAGGATCCACTGGCCATTAGAAACGTCCGCTGTGCTCCAAACGTAATAAATTTACTACATCACTCTTCCACACATTATTCTACTGTAAAAATTATGTACAGTGAATTCCAAAACATGACCACAAATAGCACATATGCATCAGCATNACACATTATTCTACTGTAAAAATTATGTACAGTGAATTCCAAAACATGACCACAAATAGCACATATGCATCAGCAAGCAAACCACTAAATGTGTTTCCGTTTTGGAGTAATTTTAATTGCTTTCGTTAATTGAGGAGAACCGTATTGCCCTATCCAAACATATTTGAGTACTAGCTGAGAATGTTTATTTTCCGTAGGCGTCATAAAAAAAACACTTCCGTATTCGTATTGGTATTGAGTTGCGAAATGCAAATTTCAAATTTTAAGATAAAAAATATTTATTTTAAGAGCGATCATTAATATTTCAATCATGAATGAAATGTTTAATACTTCTATTCTAAAAAAAATCATGGAAGTGCATTAAGCTCCCTGATTCGTCCTACATATTAGTAATTTCGAAAACACGCCAAGTTATCAAGTTATTACGACCAAGTATTTGGGTTTTNCTGATTCGTCCTACATATTAGTAATTTCGAAAACACGCCAAGTTATCAAGTTATTACGACCAAGTATTTGGGTTTTGAGGCCAGGCGTTTCGACTACGGATAACAACTATTGCACCAGTACTTGGTTGAGTAACATTAAAACATGTCCTTAATAAACATTTTTTTAAAATAACAACTTAAGAAACCATGCCATGTGAGATGTACAGCATAGCGGCACAAGTGAATTGTTGATGTGCGGCAATCCCATAAAAGGCTTTTTAGCAGTGCCCGAACTCGCTACTGAGGTTACAAAATGCAACACGTGACCAAGTTAGTAACCTAAATATTTAAGGACACCGCTCAAAAACGTTGAACTGTTTTTAAATGGCAGCTAAAATATTGAAGTTCTGCTCTTTATTGGGGGCTTCCTCAGCGTCGAAAATGACCAATTTATAACCGGAGTGATTATATTACCAAACTACCGAACCGGCCCTGCTTCGCCCGGTAACAATTTAGTTTTTGCAGCGATACTTTGAAAGACAAATTTGGTTACTGGGGGACATCCTTAAAAGATGAACATATGATGTTGAGGACTTTTCTGTAGACTTTTCGAGAGCTAAAATTCTGTAATACATTAATTTGATTTATCTGTTATGAATTAGTCAGCCCAAGCCATGAAAGCGCCCGAAAAGATGTTTTTCACGACTTGATTACAAACTGTTTGACATTTCTCTACTATCCTTACATTAAATATAAATGTATTATTCACTTAAACCTACCTCGATAAATTCTGTAAATGATGGTGAAACCGCATAAAAATCCATTTAGTAATTTNGTATTATTCACTTAAACCTACCTCGATAAATTCTGTAAATGATGGTGAAACCGCATAAAAATCCATTTAGTAATTTGGAAATACTAAGCGATTACACAGGTAGACGCGGATGAGCGACTTTGTTTTATACTATTTAGAGATGCACCGAAACTGAACGCTAAGTGTTATCTCGAATGTNAGACGCGGATGAGCGACTTTGTTTTATACTATTTAGAGATGCACCGAAACTGAACGCTAAGTGTTATCTCGAATGTGATCATTCTTGGTTATACGAAGTCGTGGCGAAGTTCCATGTGGTTGAAACACGAAGCGAAATCCCGTGCTTTTAGGATTACGAGACCGGCTTTGCAAAGGCGCTGTCTTCGGATCGCGAGANGAAACACGAAGCGAAATCCCGTGCTTTTAGGATTACGAGACCGGCTTTGCAAAGGCGCTGTCTTCGGATCGCGAGATCGCACACGCCCTGATCCCAAGCGAGCCAGTTCGCCATGTGTGCGCGGCATTTAATTGAGTGTTTATTTTAATTGANTCGCACACGCCCTGATCCCAAGCGAGCCAGTTCGCCATGTGTGCGCGGCATTTAATTGAGTGTTTATTTTAATTGATAATTTGTTAGCCGGCAAGCGATCTGCCTTCCGGCATAAAACGCAGAGCGTTAATAGGTCCATGCGAATAAATAAACAAACATTCCGTTGTTTATCTCGCGGGTTGTGTTTCCGCTTATTAACTGCACGTTTCTGTAAACATTTCATTTTACATTCCTGTGGCCGCTAGAAGTGTGCGGAAACTACAGGAAGATCATCACGCCCAGTACGATTTTGGAGTTCAAAACGGATGCCGGAGTGGAAAACCCCAATTCATAATTATATAGTGCCATTCCCGAAGCAAAACTTGGGAGCTCGTGTTTTAGCTTGCAAAGCGTAATCGTAGATGTTTCTAACTCAGCGTATATGAGCCATTCACGGTTACTTCCAACTTTTCTGAAGCCCCGCTGAAGTTGTACCTCCAGGATGTTCCTCCTTCTCATGCAAACAAAGCTTAACCGAATCTCTAAAATTACACCAAAGTGGCAACGCACCGCATTCGTGCTCACTCAGTGTATTAATATCTCGCATAGGAACTATTTCTTGCTAGGCATTACCAACACCTATTTTATCACTTTATTATTAATAAAAATTTTAAATTAGATGTTATAATTTAGATACTAATTGTAAGTAAAAGTTTAATTCATCCAAAACCGAGGTTCTTTTATGTTAACACAAGTATAAAACGCTTGTGATACATAAATACTTAGGAAACAACCAAGTGCATTGTGCATGGAGTTATTTTTCAAAGGTTGATTCAAAAAGTGTTAAGAAACCGCGAGTAGTTNACACAAGTATAAAACGCTTGTGATACATAAATACTTAGGAAACAACCAAGTGCATTGTGCATGGAGTTATTTTTCAAAGGTTGATTCAAAAAGTGTTAAGAAACCGCGAATATATTATATTGTGCGATTTCTCCAATCCTCTGAGGCAACGACGCAGATTATTTAAGAATACAGAGGTGAAACACCCGCTCATGCCACGAAATGCAGCTGAACACGCTAGCAAAGTGGCGGGCAGTGGACAGCAGCATGTTGGAACTCCTTTCGCCAATCAGCGTAAGGTATAGTGAAGTCCAAATGAGAAAACAGTGCGCAGAAGTTTAAAACGCGTCGGGCGAGTTGGGAGAGTCCATTTCCGCCACACGAAGGGGTGAGGTTGTTCAGTTCAGTAGCGACAGCGGCCGAGATTGGTTGAGGGAGAGCTGCCCCACGCGTGAATATTACTTGTCAAAAAACGTAAGTCGCGTCAGTGGTGTTTAACAGCGCGGTACCAAAGAGCGATGTTATCACTTTGGTCTGTATGGCACCAGCAGTGTCACGTAGTTTCCCTCCCTCCAGCGGAGAGCGTTCGGGAGCGCCCTCCCCTACGCTGTTTCCCCTGCGTTTCCTCCCTCAAAGCTGCGCCAAGATTAGTTTGTCATTTGAACTTTACCATAATATACTCGCTAGTCGGCAGCCCAGCTATTAGGGAACTTTTCGCAGCACGCATTAGCCAATCAGCATGACGAGNATAATATACTCGCTAGTCGGCAGCCCAGCTATTAGGGAACTTTTCGCAGCACGCATTAGCCAATCAGCATGACGAGCGGGTGCGCCCACATAAAATAGAAACCACCACGTTATTTCAGCTCTGTGTACTTGCCTACTCTGCGGCAATGTCAAGTAACGTCGCTAGAGGTAATCAGTGACAGTGATGATTAAAAACCTTTCTAGCATTGACGACCGGACATTATGCCACTGTGTGCTGCTACAAATAGCGAGAAGAGGAGGGGGTGGAAGATACATCGAAACGTTTGGAATGCCAACCAAAAGCATAATGGATCTTTGGTTTCTAATGCTCCAGGGTAGCATCTCCATCCCTTAACACCTATACATAAAGACACGAACACGAGCTAAAGGCTTCTTTCACACAACGAAAAATGGGTATTGTTCTGACCTCACAAGGTAACTATCAAGCAAGCATATCAAGAAACTATTAAAAGTAAGAACCCCAATATCAACGGTTTGTTGGGGCAACGTTGGCACAATGTTTGGCCCAACCGTTGGGNACTATTAAAAGTAAGAACCCCAATATCAACGGTTTGTTGGGGCAACGTTGGCACAATGTTTGGCCCAACCGTTGGGCCAACGTTGGCATATTACGTATGTTATGTCGCCCCAACATGACCTTCATGTTGGTTGCCAACTGAAGTACAACGTTGGCCCAACATAATTGTATGGTGTTGCGCAAACTTGTAAGAGAAGTGGGTGTTTCTTTCAGAAAGGCATTCGCACAGTCATATACCCACAGTTGGTAATGTGTTGACAAGATATGTTATTGTATACATAATGCAAGCCAATAAACAACGTTCTCTCAACGTTGGTTACCAGCGTTTTAAATCAATTTTACCCACTAACCAAAAAAAAAACGTTTTAAATCCCTCACTGTTCGTCAAATTCCACTTAATTCTGTAAATTTCCTCGATAAATGTCGGATTCGAACTTGTATCCTTTCAATTATCAGCCCAAGACCTTATCCACTAGACTACTGTAACTTATATTCACACGTGAAGAAATAGGCACATATACTATTAGAGAACCTTATAATGTTACATTTTGTATGCATTTAAGTCAGATTTTACTACTTTGAAACTGAATTTAAAACCTGCCAGTCACAGGAACATTTTTTCCTATCAATAACTAATACACAACCAACGATAGCCAATATATTTTTGATGAATCTCCGTGCTACAAAAATTTGAGCCACTAAGCAAATAAAATAATTGTTATTTGTTTTATTTAGAAAAAATTAATTATAATATCCTGTGATGGAATAATGTATGCGATACAATGTTTTCCCAACAAAAAAAAAATAAATCACCAACTGTTATTTTCACAACATTGTCTCAACACATGAGGAACAAAATACTGTTTGATTAAAATTTACATTTGGTAATTCNACTGTTATTTTCACAACATTGTCTCAACACATGAGGAACAAAATACTGTTTGATTAAAATTTACATTTGGTAATTCTTTATACGTTGTGAAAATTAATTTTTTCCCAATTAAAAAGATTATTTTATATTAGTGACTTAATGTCGGTTGTACGATGTTCCCAACAAAGTTATATAGTACATACCAAATTCAGACTGGATGTATTCTGACATATAACCTAGGCATAACCATCGAAGTCAGTAGTATGATTTAATAAGTCCAAGCACACATGGCATCTAGCAATGGATGTGTGGATCAGCTACCACCTAGGATCCGCCATCTTGGGTAATATTTGACCTTGACCTTAACATCAAAATTTTCNGATGTGTGGATCAGCTACCACCTAGGATCCGCCATCTTGGGTAATATTTGACCTTGACCTTAACATCAAAATTTTCCTTTTTTTCCCCTAAAACCGGCCAAAAACGACAAAATGTTCTCAAAAATTTCCCTTTTCCCCAAAATTTCCCTTTTCCCCCAAAATTTCCCTTTTCCCCAAAAATTTCCCATTTTTCCTTTATATTTCCCACAAAAATAGTATTTAGCACAATGCAGCTGGGCACTTGCAGAATTCGGTGGGAATTNGATGTGTGGATCAGCTACCACCTAGGATCCGCCATCTTGGGTAATATTTGACCTTGACCTTAACATCAAAATTTTACTTTTTTTCCCCTAAAACCGGCCAAAAACGACAAAATGATCTCAAAAATTTCCCTTTTCCCCTAAATTTCCCTTTCCCCCCAAAATTTCCAATTTTTCCTTTATATTTCCCACAAAAATAGTATTTAGCACAATGCAGCTGGGCACTTGCAGAATTCGGTGGGAATTGTGACGATATCCGCCAGATTCTGCAATTATTTACAAACACTTTCTGTCATTCCATTCCAACACCATCCACCTTGTCTGAAAAATGTTCGAGTTCTTTGCCCTGCAATGCAACTTCATGCACTACCTTGTTACAAGCATATTTTCTACGACCTATGCCGAGTACGCATATGCTAAGGACACCTATACAAATCACACTCACACATATAGGCTAATCGTACATATACTAATCGCACTTACGCTAATCGCGCACATGTCAATCACACCATCATCTTGCCTTCGTCTCCCCGCCATCTTGTATACTCACCATCAGTAATAACATAGGCATTACCCCCGACGACGAAAAGGACCGCGGGTCAAGTACGCCTCATGTTTATTATAAATGAAATATTATTTATAAATGAAAAAGTAAAAGTTATATTAAACAAAATATTAAGATACTTTTATATTGACAGTAGTGTAGAACACTTTGATGTTTTTTCGTGCAACAGCCAGATGTGTCATACATGTGGTGATTTTTCAAAAGTTTGGTTCAAAAGTTGTGAAAATACTGCGAATAAATTAGCAGATTAGTTACGTCACGGCCTCAACAAGTAGGACACACGACCTGTCTTCTGACTTCTAACAGGTGTTCTCGTGGGTGCAAGATTGGTATCTCGCACGAGTTTTCGCGCGCGTCTTGAATGACACGAAAGCAACTCAGTGCATGGACTGGTACTATTAATGGGGATATTAAAGTCTAAAATGTCAAAAAAAAAATTNAGTGTTGCAGGTGTTCTTATTGTTGGACTTCAAATAAGTCTAAGTATCAGAGACTGTAAAACTGTGTGTTCATTAGAAATAGTGTGTACATTTTTAAAACATTTATTTTAATTTTCTGTGTGGAAGTATGAGTGGAGATGTTCGGGCTGTTATTAATAACAAGGTATTGACAGCCGGTGATGGTGACACACACCGGACCAGCTCGCGCTCACACACGGAACATTCGACCGCACTAATACGAAACGTCAACAACGTCAGACGTTTCACGACTACAAAATACAAACTGTTCAGATCGCGGTATATGGCGAAGCCGACATTTGATAGCCGCCAGTGAACTTTGACGTCTTTAATCAGTGCCTTCGCAAAGTCACGCTGCGCAACAAACACATTAAATCTGGGCGTGTCACGAGGAACCAAAAAAAAAAAAACGTGATTTCCCAGCGAGCGCTGTTCCAACTAGTCCACAGCAAAACGCGCCTGTATCTAGCTAGTGTCAAACGACTAGAACGCATGTCAAGCAGTGCCTTCGCGTACTGTACCACTCGCAGTCTCGGTCACGTCACGCACGCAGTCGCCGGGCTGCGAAGCCACCGTGCCCGCTGGAGCTCGTCACACATCCGCCGACCAGCGGCATCGTCCCCCTTCTATGAATTTAAATCAGATTATTAAAACAATGAAGCCAGGATATATCAGAAAAAAAAGCATCCACACAATGTTATTCTAATATGTAGATACCGCCACGGAACTTGTCAGTTGTCGAATTCCAGCTGTGAGGGAAGGTCCTCGATTCTCGCGAGTAATCGATTACAAAATAATCGATTCCTGGAAATATTCGATTCCGGCCATCACCAACGGTTATCTTGGCTGCAACGTCGGAGACGTCAGGTCGAGCGCAGGCGAGACAGCAGGTCGCGGCCTCCCGGCTCCGGACTGTCACCGACGCAGGTCAACAAGATCCCCTCGCCGCATGATGGATGCGCGGCGCAACGAGGCTAATTTCCAAATTGCCTCCGGGGTAGGCAGGGAAAGCCGAGCCCTTTGAGGGTTTTGGGAGGTTGTGGAGGGGGAAGCGGGGAGGGGAAGCACTCCTCGAGATGTAGACAAGCCGAGTGAGCGATCGTCTTCTGTCCTCCCCTCCCAAAGCTCCTTCTCCCGTTCTATATGCTGTTTGTCAACCTATCCACCAAGGTCCGGGTATAGTAGAGGAAATGTGTTGGTTCTGGAACACGGTATTGCGACCTGCCGGGGTTTGCACGCCTCACCACCCTCTGGGTTTCTCTGCCGTGTCCTTATTACCTGCTTCGTATTAATACCTCTCCAAAGGGTTCTTCACCACCGCCCCTCTCCATCCAGTCCCCTTCCGCCGTTTTCCCCTCATCTTGAGCTCGAAATTAGTTTCCGCGATGTAGGAGAACGCCACTGGTTAATTATGCGGCTGCCTGCGTCTGCTATATCTAGCGATCTTCGATACGATATGTTTTATAACTTCATTTTATTTTGGCTTAGTATGGCGTCGCAGTGCATTTCCGCGCTTACCAGATGTGCCTCTGGAGTGTACTCTGGAAAATGACTTCTCGGAGGAATCTATAATGTTAGCAGAAGGCAACAGCCATCTGTGAACAGTGACAGATCTAGCAGCTAGCTGATAAGGGCTACTGTGAGGGATTTTTTTGTTTTAGGTTATCTGACCGTCAGGACAGTTAGTATGTTAAAAACGAAACGTTGTTTTTTTAAATTGTCATGAGAAATGTGGTGGAATGATCATAAGCGTTATCTGGTATGTTTTTATAAATGTATTGCTTAGCATATCTATAACTCAATAGTCTTACGATGGAAAAATGTTAAAGTGTGGAAATGCATGAACCGTAAGTGCGGCCTTTTCTTAACCCAGCTTCCAAAACCTGGATTTTTGTCATATTTATACTATTTATATTTGGCTCAAAGAAAATACTAATATTCACCTTAAATATATAAAATTGCATATTTTTTATAAAAGACAAGTGAATAAAATGTTATGTGCATGCTTAAAATGCTATCACAAATAAATATTTTCAAATCAGATGCTATTTTAAGGAAATATATAAAAGTATTAGTCAAGGAATCTAAGATACATTTTAAAATTCCCTTTTTCTACATTAAATTTATGTATGGATATTGAATTATTGAAAAAATGCTACATTTAAAGTCTAATTGTATGTTATACAGCCAAAACTATATCTGCAATTGGGAGGGGGACTCATTGACGTATTCCGTGTTGATAGTTGCTTATATTAAAATCTTTGTTAAAAATGGTTGATACAGTTGAGGACAAATAACACGGAATAAGGTGTCATTGGTGCCGTAATTCTATCAGTGCAGTTATGTTTAACAGCCTCTGGGGTCAGAAGCCAGATTAGCACGCTAAGACAAAGTTTCAGTGAATAGCAATATGTCTACCAACTTTGATATGATCTAGGGAAATACAGAATGAAGACTTTAAATGGTATGTCAGAGACTACTGTTATTAAACATATATTGTTCTATTGCCTTTTCTTTCTCCTAACCCCACTGTCGCCTTTACAGAAATTGGCATGCTCTCAGAGACCTGAGTTATACTTGGAATTAAATGTCCCGTATCACTTGATTTTAAACCACTTTTCAAGGGCATAGGAAATTCTGTCTTAATGGTCCTGTATATGTGCAGTTTCTTCATTATTTTTCCACTCTGTCGTATGTACTTTGTGACTGGGTTTGCCGAGACGAAGGTCAAATATTTGTGCGCTTCCATAACTTCCCTCGCTTGCCTATTAAGTTGCGGGAAGTTAGTTCCCCCATAAACATGCACGAGAAAGCTTTAAGCTACTTCTACTAAGTTTTTTTTTTTAGGGTAATTGAATATTTTGAAAATTAGTCATGAAAAATAAATACGTTTTTTCTGTTAGTAACATACAATTGAATACAAATAGTTTTCTGACATATAAACTTTTCTGGTAGCAGTGAATTATGTAAAGTAATTACGTGTATTAATAAATTATTTAAAGTGAAATATTCATTGCTAGTGTCACATTTAATATATTTCTTTCAGACGTAAATAATTATTTCCAAAAAAAGTTTTATAGTTACATATGTACGGCTAAAAATTTCACAACCTCTGTTCACTTATGCATATCCTTAACAATGCTCACTATTTTATAAGGCAGAAGTCTACACAGTGGAGATGAAATAGCAACAGTGTAGAGCTGTCAAATGGGCTCAACCATGAAACATAAGTATTATGATACTACAATGTACTTTTAGTCTTATGTGTGACTTGTAGTTTACATATTAATCGCGGTGACGTGCAACCACCTACATGAACGCTTGGACATCCACAGTTGGTTATGAAGATTAAATCAAACTGTTTTTCTTATACATGTTATCACAAGTATAAAACGCTTTTCACACATGGCATATTCAGATAACAACCAAACACGTCTTACATAGGGTAGTTTTCTAAATGTTTCATTCAAAAAGTGAGAATGAACCGCGAATAGAATATAACCGGGTTGATTGGTAAAAATATACATTCAAACATTTGTATTCACAGCCGGGAAGAATGATACTTTTCTCGTATTTATTTTATGTTTCGACAGAAATACTGGGTGTCTTGCTACCATAGCTGGGAGAAATTATCCTTATGCAATATTTGTGATCACTTGGATAATCGTGACTGGAAGGGCTGCTGGGAAAAAAAATGTTCTAATGGTCATTCTGGTATGAAAGAGAAATAATGCTTCTGCTATGTTTTTCGGGGAATCGAAGTCCATTACTAACAGCATTGCTTGATACCGAGACGTATAACATTTCTTGCTGTCACAGTACGTAGGAATAATCATTATTCTCTGTTTATGGGCTCTTGTGCTGGATATTAAGAGTGAGTGAATGAATAGATTTCAGCGGCTCTTAACATCGAGGTATTGAGAGCCGATGAGGTTGAAGCTAGGTGAGTATGGAGCAGCGCCGGAATGCAAGGGCGGGGTAATGGGAGATCCCCGAGAAACCTGCCGACCAGCAGTATCGTCCGTCAGGACCCCGCCGGGAATCGAACCCGGTTCGCATTGGTGGGAGGTGAGTAATCTAACCCCTACACCACCGCGGCGCACACGTGCAAATTGTTGTTTTTTTATAATACAGATTTGTATACCTATTACAGTCGTTTGAACATGTACATGACTGACATGAGTGCTAGCTACGAAGGAATACTGACACTGCTGATTTTTGTACTGCAGAGAGAGAGAGAGAGGCAGGGATCGTGGGAGCAATTTGTCCATTTTCTGGAGTGAATGTAGTCGCGAGCTCGTTGGGGTTCTCCCCGCGACTTCTGAAATATAAAGAGTAAAAAAAAAAAACGAATGGCTTTGACGTCCGCGAAGCAGCGATCTCGAGGCCACTCCATGCTTAGCACAGCCGTGGGAGGAAGCAGGGGGTATGCGGATAAACAGTTGGCAAGCGTTTCCCGAAGATACAAAGCTAAGGCCTCCTACCGCTCACGCTCGCATACACACACACACACAGGCGCGCGCCGCCCGGAAACAGCAGCAGGTTAATTCTCTCGGTCCGCGGAGTTTTCGCTCCTCATTTATTCACGCTTCAATTCCCGTGGCGTTGTTTCGTGCCCCTGGCTTGGTGGACAAAGTGACGTTGGGCCAGGCGCACACCCCCTACTTCCCCTCCCCCTACACACTACCACCACACCCCAAACCCAACACTACTCCCGCTACCCCCTTCCGACCATTGCTGTCTCTTAATCCCGCATTCCTGCCAACCCTGCAGGCTGAATCTATTACTCGCCCCGCGCCACGGACAAAGAGTCGTAGCTGCCATCCCGGAAAAAAAAAAACACTTCACACTTTTTTTTTACCCGCCGCTCTATCCGACGGAGCAGTTTTCGCGCCCTGGAAGCTAATCTATAATTTGGGTTCGAACCTCACCCGGCCCATGATAATCACGCTTATTATTTCACCATAATATTGTTGATCTCGACTTTAACTTTCATTAAAATTATAATTAATTTACCGTATGTCATTGAAATGTAAGAATTTATCTTTGGAAGCGGGGAGTTATTATATATAACAAATTCAGTATTCCTTAAAATAAAAAAAGGTACAGGTATGAGATTAACTTACCGGCATCACCTGGTCATGTGGTAAAATGCGTGACTCGGGACCTGGTGGTAGTGGGTTCGATCCCCAATGCCCGACTGAGAGATGTTTTATCGAAGTAATATCCCATCTCGGTTTCAGGCAAATGTCGTTTCAGTTCTCGCAAATCAACGTTCTGAAATCCTCGCCAAACAGTTAACATGCTGCTGTGTGTCTGTGCGTGATGATAAAGAGAAAATAAATTATTCGTACCGAGAAATTAATTCCCACTGATGACAGTTATTTCACGATGGCATCCGTTAATAATTATACACAATGCCTGGTATTGTGTTTTTTGGATCTCTGCATTCTGTTGCAAAGTAACAGTAGAAGTTGGAACTGCGTGTTTCTGAGAAATTATGAAGAAATTTTGAATGTTGAGAATACTAGGCTGAGCGTTAGATCAGGAAAAGAATATCAAGAAATTTCGGACTTTGCCCAGAAGCGAAAAAAAATTGCTTCAAAGTCCTCCTTTGGCCGGAGATCTGGTCACATGGGTGCACCAGTATTCGACTAAAAACAAACTGTCTTCGATGGAATGGGAGCATGTGACGTTGCCGCCGAGAATAAAGGTCAAATAAACACTGAGTCATGACCACTGTGTTCTGACATACGGAAGTTGCGCTTCAGTTTGGGTTTCTGTAGCGCGGAGAAAAAGTACAGAGCCAACAAAAGACACTGCGCAGCATTAATTTGCAAGAGCAAGGCAAGTTGCCTACGCACAATTATGTTAGGCTCCAACGTGATTATGCCAGATGTCACCTTGGGCGTGCAGCACAGAAACTTCTGCAATCGTTTCACTGGAACGTCTACGTCGTTGTGACGGTACAAAACATTTCCTACCTCACGAGGACTCCGTGAACGTTACGAGAATTGCACGTTATGGTAATAATTGAAAATTCCAGTGACTGGAGTAAAATTTTGCAGAAGTTCAGGACTGCAGAAAGACATGAATTTAAAGATCAATCACGATTTGTTGTCAAATAACGAGCTCATTGTAAACGACCGTCATGTTTATTGCCACGATTTTTTTTTGTATCCACTAAGAAATGTGTTAGGTTGCCAATGTCGTTTGAGTATTGTCTCGGAAAGACCACACCAGGTGTTAGCTCAGACTGGGAATCTTGCAGGACGAGTTAGACGATCCCCCTTTGGTACGGTATTTCTTCGTGGGAGGTGACTTCGGAATGTTGATAAGGTTGTTAAATGCCAAAAAAAAATCTAAGTTGTATATTTGTACCAATCATTGTTCAACTTGTACGCATTGTATTTAATGCCATTTTCCTAGAATAAAAATAAATTAAACGTTACATTTTTTTAATAATTTCATGTCACGTACAAATTGTTTTCTGTTTTGCTGCAGCTATAAAAACAAATACTAATTAAGTTGTACAAATGAAAATAATTACAACCTAAACTAATTCCATGGGCTACCGCATGACGCATATGTAATAACAAAATAAAAAACCATGTATATGGAAAAAAATGTTTAATATAAAGAATTTTTTGTATATTTAAAAATAGTTAAAAAATATGCATGAACTGTTATTTGGTGATTACATATATGTCAAGTGGTAGCCCATGGCATTATTTAACGTAATTGTTTTTCATTTGTAGAACTTAATTAGCATTTGTTGCTGTGGTTGCAGCAAGAATGCAATATTTTTGGATTTGAGATCAAATTACTAAATGAATATGGAGTGCAAAATTTTTTTATTGCAGGAAAATTTTATTACTGACAATGCGTTAAACAATGTTTTTATACAATCATAAAATTGTTAATTTTTAGTATCCAACATCCTTTATCTAGATTGTTTACATCAAGATTTTGTCTTCTGCATTGAGGTAATCTTCTTCCTTGTTCCTCGCTGGGTTTTGTGTATAAATATTCTGGAAGATTTAACTGTCACTCGTGACTTAACAGTTCTCGTACACGGGCTATTTTCGCATTCCTCATATTAGAAAATTCCTTTAACTTATTATCAACCCAAACTTTCTTGGCTCGTGATGACCAAATTGTGTTTAGACTCATTCGTTTCGTTCTTAAAAGAGGGGCGGGGGAGGACAGCGCATAAATATACCATATTCTGACAGATAAAGGTAAGGAAACGGTACGTGTTGTATAGGACATTCAAAGTCTTACTTCACACTTTTCTGAAGCCCTGCTTAAGTTCTACTTCCAGGATATTCCTCCGTTATATGCAAATCAAGCGTAACCAAGTATAGAAAATCACAGCAAAAGGACAGCGCACCGCATTCGTGTGCACTCGATGTAATATAATTTCGCGTAAGAACTATTTCTTACTAGGCATTTCCAATACACCCGTTTTCCCCTGTTTTATTTATATTAATTATTAATTAAATATTATGTTATTTTGACATAATATAGGCTAAGTAAAAGTTAAATTTAACAAAATATAAAATGCTTTATTATTAACACAAGTATAAAACGCTTCAGATGCATGACATTTACACTGAAGAGCCAAAAAAACTGGTACACCTGCTTATATCGTGTAGGGCCCCCCGAGCACGCAGAAGTGCCGCAAGACGACGTGGCATGGACTCGACTAATGTCTGAAGGTATGCAGGAGGCAGTACACACCATGAATCCTGCAGGGCAGTTCACAAATCCAATCTGCGCCAATTTGAGAAAGGGTTGCACGTCTGTCACGTTTAATGATTCTCGTCAGTCGTCGTTTGTCCCGTTCTTTCACGATCTTTTTCCGGCCGCGGCGATGTCGAAGATGTGACGTTTTACCGGATTCCCGATATTCACGGCACACTCGTGAAATGGTCGTACGCGAATATCCAAATCTTATCGCTACCTCGGAGATGCTATGTTCCATCTCTCGTACGCCGAATATAACACCACGTTCAAACTCACTTAAATCTTGATAACCTGCCATTGTAGCAGCAGTAACCGATCTAGCCGCCGACCGCATCGCGTTACTCTGATTGGTTCCATACCTCTGTTATTTGCATACGCACGCCTATAGCAGTTTTTTTTTTTTTTTTTGGCTCTTCAGTGTACTTATAGGAAACAACGAAACACGTCATACATGGGGTGATTTTTCAAAGGTTTGATTCTAAAAGTGTGTAGAAACCGCGAATAGACTATGCTGTCTCTCAAGTTACGCCTCGACGCGTCTATACGCCAGGTACTGAACAGGCGTGCGGAATTTCCGTGCGGCGCCAGCCCGTCACCGCCGCCGCGTTAAGCATAGGCACGTGGCGTGCGGGGATTGGCTTAGCGGTGCCTTTGATGACACCGCACCCATTCTCTGATTGGCCGCCATGACGTCCCATGCGGTGAGTCGGTCTGTAGGCGCCGGTTCTCGAATGACGTCTGGCCGTGTCGCTGGCCAAGCGAGTGCGTTTTCCCAGCTGCCGAACGTTTGGAGTTCTCTTCCGTGTACACTTTCTTATATTCAGTTTTATTTAAAGAAACTGAAAATTAAAAAGGGCAATTTCCGCCTTTCCAGGAGCACCATGCAACCCACAATAACCCTATTTACTCCAAGGCTAATTTTACGCTATTGCTATAGTAATAAAAGTATTACAGAGTTGGAAATCATATTTGTGTTATTAAAAAAAGTGCTGTCCCTTTTGTTTGAAATGCATTCTATAAAATCAAGAATTAGTTCGGCTTCAAAATAAACATGAAGAGTAACCACCTTTATAAATATTATGACGAAATTATTTGTTGTGGTTTATTTCGAAGAATTCCGCTTCATATAAAGAGTGACTATAATTTTAAAAATCATAAAAAAGGTTTTTAATATTTTTATTGCTAGAATCGTAAATGCATTTTCTCTGAAGTAAACGGGGTTATTGTGAAGTTATTTCCGTGCTATTGTGTTCGTTATGTTATGTTGAGAGGGTTGTTTTAGTAGCTTTTATTTATGGGTAATGGATATGATGGATGTTGGTTATAATCTCTTAATTCTCAGCTTCTGGAAGGGTCACCATGTATTATGGGAGTTTTCACTGTTTGAAAAAGTGGGGAGGGGGGTTTGAGTAATTTCCCAACTCAAGTGAACGATTGGAGGATGTAAGAAGGTAAGTCGAACGTAAAATTGTCCATAGTATCAACACCTTGATAGAATATATAATTTCGTTATTTATAAATATTTGCGATTTGGTAGATTTCAATCCAAATGCTTGTTCAGCGATCGTAAACTATGAAAGGAGAATGCATTTTAAGGAAGAGCAGTACTTCTTAACGCGAATGCGGCATGAGTGTAGTAATTACCTCAATCATCAGCGCAATTCATGTCGATAATATTTTCGCAAATGTTTGCTGCATGTAAAAATGGAATACGAAAATACAAAATACGTCATCATTTTTGTATACAAAATCTGGTCATGTAACCATCTTGTTAACAAAAATCTGCAAACTCTAACACGGCTTAAATAAACCGCAAAATTGTAATCTGAAATTTTGTCCCGTTACGCGCCTTAAAACTAACATCAAGCATACTTCCCAACCAAGATGATTGAGGAGACCAATCGTTCCAACCTTCAAATTACAACACTGAAGCTGCTGGCTGAAAAAAAAAACATAAAAAGACCACAGATAACTAAGATAAACGGTCAAAAACGAGGTCTACTGAAAGGCGCAAAATTTCGTGTACTTTATCACACATCAGAAACAGGTTGGAGACGTATAACGCTGCACATAGTTTATAACCTATAAGCTAGTACATATTTCCGCCACCAGATACCTGTAACTTTGCTTCAAAAGTCTTGAGTGCATAAAAAAAAATGCCTACCTCCTCCTTAGCAAAAGGTTTAATTCTCACCCTTACAAAAAGGAGCATTCGACTGATATCGTTGTTTTAAATTTGTAGCAACAATGAATGATTTTTCGCTTTGCCTAGGTCCCTGAAAGACAAGTGCACCTGCCCCTCTTCACATTGGTCTTGCCACCCTTCCTTCTTTCAGTGGCGTAGCCAGGAGGGTGGAAGGGGGTTGGTGTTGCAACCCCTCGTCCAGCTTTCCCCCTAGGTTGTTAACGATTACTATTAACATTATTAATAAACCATTAATTACGATAAAAAAAACTGTACACTATTATTCATTTTATCATATCGTGAGCTATTGTTTCTCGTATTATTTATCCTAATATAACACGTGTTAGCATCGCTAATGCCCGTGTGACATCCATCATCTCGCTTCAGTCAGTGCAACCACTCCCTTGATAAATTTCTAGATACGCTACCGCCCTCTCGTCCGATTGTTAATCTCTAATGCTTCATCTGGCGAGTGCTGGGTACGTGTCACTTTGTCAGCAAGTTATTCCAGGAACCAGGAAAAAACAAAGCTGAAGAACGTTATTTCTGCGGTGTGTATGTGAATATTCGTCTTGCATGGAACCGAACAAATCCTTTTACGTGGGTGCTGCAAACAACTGCCCCAATATTATATCCTACTTTCATAAACATGAATGTAATAAAAAAATTAACATTCCAGCTTATGATTATTAGTTTTAATTCTTTAGGAATAGATTTGGAACATACCAACACACACAAAATCGGCGACAGGCTATAAAAAATTTTAAGAAATATGTTTGAAATAAATATTTTAATACTATTAACAACGTTTAAATATATCAACCAGTAAAGTTTGCCGTATGCGTTTAATTAGGCATTTGTGACATTCGCATATCTGAAGTTCGACGCCTGCCTGGTGCTTCGACTGCATTCCAAACTGTTTTAAAATACGGGTTTTATGACGAAGGTATTAAACGTGTTCCCATTGTGTTTACCGAAGAAAAGGAAATATCCCAGACTACTAATGAATGGTAATTTAGAGATTTGACGCGTGCTATAAATATTATTCTAGAGCTCCCCAACATCATAAAAAAGGGCTTTTCCAGACTGGTGTATCTGAATACACGGGATAAAACTACGACACAGGCTGTTTACGGTTATTTGAGCACTTTTGAAATCAACTTTTGAAAAATGTCACTGGCCCTACCCGCATATATTTTAACACGCACGTATGGCATGCGCCCACTAAAGTTGGTAACGACTGATGGAAAGTAGTTCCATGGCTTGAAGTTAAATTAAAAGTGTTTAGTAAACATTTTTTAATACTGAAATTATTTGTTTTCTTTCTGTTTTTATGTAAACTTACATATGTGTAAAAATTGACAAATTTGTGAAGCATTTATATTTACAATAATTTTACAGTTTCACTTAACCGATGCATGGATAAAGTGATAAGCAAATTTCAATGTTAATTTTACATATGGTGCAAGAATACACAGTGTACGTAGAAATAGATATAAAACAGGGATTTCAAAAGTACTCAGTTTACCATGAACAGCCTATATGAGCCAGTATAGAACATCGATACAGACTTAACCACCAACAAAATGATAGGTCACCGCTTAAAATCCCACACGTACACGCAGCAGGACGAACACTGCACGCCGCCGCCGCTCTACGCTGTCTTTCCGTCCAAACAGAAGAGAGGCTGAGATGGGGATGAAGCAGAGGCGGATTGAAAACGGAGGAAGATAAGGGAATGCCTCGAGAAAACCCCCGCAGCACGGTTGTGTTCCCCACACTCTGCACTCGAGAACCTCAGGACGATAAAATGCCTTCTTGCTGGAGTCGGGAATAGAACCAAGGACCTTAACAGTGCAAAGTAAAATACCAATAAATTCCAATAAAGCAATTAGTCAACCGGGAAGATCTATACACTCCTCTACATATATATATATATGTTTTGATATATGTAGATGTGTTTTAAAGGGTGATGAATCATGACACACAATAGCTAGATATCGTACCGTTTCGTGCTATAAAATAGGATCAAGTTAGACTGCATAGTCCTCTACACACTCGAACAGAAATTANAAAATACCAATAAATTCCAATAAAGCAATTAGTCAACCGGGAAGATCTATACACTCCTCTACATATATATATATATATGTTTTGATATATGTAGATGTGTTTTAAAGGGTGATGAATCATGACACACAATAGCTAGATATCGTACCGTTTCGTGCTATAAAATAGGATCAAGTTAGACTGCATAGTCCTCTACACACTCGAACAGAAATGACTCGTTCACTGGCTGCTTCCACGGGTAGAATTTAGTTTCTGTTTGACCCGGTCACACGGAATGAGACTACCAAGANACTCGTTCACTGGCTGCTTCCACGGGTAGAATTTAGTTTCTGTTTGACCCGGTCACACGGAATGAGACTACCAAGAGTATTCGCTATTGGTCCCGAGTCCTGCAGGGCGTGTCGGATGAGTGGAGATCCAACGACGCACGTGAAACTAACATGAAATTATAGGCACTCTAGTGTGGTGCTGGTTCTGAATTATAACGCTAATAGATACGGTCTCTAGCTATAGTTGGTTCACAGAGAAATGAAGGCTTTTGATACTTACTTTTGAGAAACAACCTATCCACCGTAAAGTTAGCAGTGAAAATTTGCAATAAGTCCCACATCTTGAAATTTCATTAAATGTGTTCTGCAGTGACCTAAAGAGCTGAGTGCGCGTTGGTGCTTTCAGGAAACGAGGTTCCGTATTTCGAAACCTAGGGCATGCCATAGATATGCGTGATGTTATTAAATGGAATTTCAAGTAAGCCGTTAGACTTAACAGCAAAAAAGTTGAAAATAAATATTTTAAAATACATAACACTGTTTTTATTAGTGGCCAGTACACTTAGTAATTTAAGTAATATTAAAACATTAAAGTTTCAAAATTTTTGTAGTTTCTTAATTTCCCAATGGAAGCGACTCGTTTAGTACGTGGTGATATTAGGTTATTTTTACACGTGGTAGAGATCTACAGGCTGAGCAAAATGTTAATTAACCGAAAATATCACATATGCAATTAAAGGAATTTCTATTAGAATTATAAATATTAACATACTTTCTTTAAACAGTACATTATACATCTCATTGTTTTGAAATAACATATTTCAAGCAAAAAAGTAAATAATTTCACGCTCAAGTTATACGAATGCTTGAAACCTTTTTTTGGTGTGCACACAAAAGGCGAGTGAATTTTTTGAAAAATGTTTAGTTTAGATATGGAGTTTGTTTAAAATTTAATTTTCTGCGTATATTTGCCTGCTTCTTGTAATCTCCTGCGCTGTTTGACACTAAAAATTTGAAGCGAAGTAAAAGCAGCTTTCTAAATACAAGGGTGAGGGGGTGGGGAAGGAAAAACCGCGTCGCATTTTAGCAAATCTTTTGGGAATACTTTTAACTGGTGCATGTAGACTGATGGTCGTCGGAGCAGTCATACTATATTTTATACAATATTTTTATTTTTGAAGTAAGCTTTTTTTTGCCCTACTGAACTCTCAGCACGTCCCTGGTGTATTATTTTGATGCTAGCTATATTCAGAGATTCTGGTACAGATAAGTGGGCGTTTGGAAACGTGGGATAAAGGTATTGTAGAAGGAAAACTAGAAAAATAAAAAAAAGACAAAGCGTATGTCTGTAGACTGCTTGGAGAAAATAGAAACTACATAAAAAAAAGTGCCACGAAAAAAATTTCTTGAAATATTGCAGGGGTTTACGTGTCTTTCGTCTGTAATCTATTTTCAACAGCTTTATATAACATCCTCTGGGAGCTCTGTCTTTCGTAAACTTCAAGAACTACCGAAAATACATCGAACGTTATAAGCATGAGCCATAATATAACCTATACGTTTTAAAAGCATATTAGAATTAAAATCTTAAAAATTCGGGTAAGGTTTTAAGCTTATAAGAAAATGTTCTTGTACTATTTAAGCAATTAAATATTTTACAACATTAACTATTACTTAGAACAAAATCCTTCTAACTCTTTATTTGAGCAACTTTTTGAATTGGATTGGAGTTATGAAATACTAACAAATTAGAATGGGTATTGATGGTCGTTAATGTATTTTACGCAAGTTAAATAATTCCATTAGATACTGTCGCCAAACTTTTATAATCTGTTTAGTATAGTTTCCTTCCCTTATCACTTCAGTAGGCTCACAATGCGAGGGTGAGACAAAACTTATTCACGTTCTGGGTGTATAGTTTACTATAATCAGCGTATATAAAAGACGAAACAAGTCGTTTTTCGACATAATCTCCACTCTAAGAAATTATTTGCAAATACTCTTTATGAGTGTATACGTAGAATGAGAAAACGCGAACGGTAAAGTTATTTCCCATGCATACATACTAGCGTTCCTGCATTTGCTCAGGAAACCGTCAAATGCGTGGGAAACTTNGTAGAATGAGAAAACGCGAACGGTAAAGTTATTTTCCATGCATACATACTAGCGTTCCTGCATTTGCTCAGGAAACAGTCGAATGCGTGGGAAACTTTCCAACTTTGTATAGTAGCGAAGTTAAACATTCCATATTTGTAACCAGATGTGTGGTATTATTTCTATACGATAAATCGGTTTAAAACTTCCAATTCAGTTTAGGAAGTTTATCGGAATTTCTTTTGAGTGTCCTTGATTTTCATTCAATGCGCCTTGTTCACCTGNTCCAACTTTGTATAGTAGCGAAGTTAAACATTCCATATTTGTAACCAGATGTGTGGTATTATTTCTATACGATATATCGGTTTAAAACTTCCAATTCAGTTTAGGAAGTTTGTCGGAATTTCTTTTGAGTGTCCTTGATTTTCATTCAATGCGCCTTGTTCACCTGTCAATAATCTTTTATATTTCTTCTTCATAAAATGGCCTAAGCTGAGCTGAAAACCACAAACCTACCTTCATATCGTCATCAGCAATAAATCTTTGTCCTCGAAGGCACGCTGTTAAACATTTCCGTACATTCGCGCTACGTAATGAAATAAAACTGAACTGGTCTCCATACATACAAAATACGGAACCTCTTCGTATTTACTAATATTAACACTGTGTAACAGCGTTTCGTTCTTTCAAAATTCTACATGATTATTCTTCTTTAATTAAAATATAAGATTCTACATTTTAGTGCATTAAATGTTTTAAATATATACAAAAACTTAGCTTCTATGAATTCACATAACATTGATAAAATTTAAGGAAATTTCGTTATTTAAAAAAAATTAGAATTATTTACCGGTACATTCTAATTATTTCAAAGAAATTTTTCTGACAGTGTAGGGCTTAACGTTTCGTCTACAGCAAGGTCATTAGAAACAGAGCAAAGTTCTCAGAGAAGCAGGAACGGGGAATGAATCGGCCATGGCCTGCAGTAAGAGAGCATCCCAGCATGCATCTGGAGTGATTTCGGGAAACCATGGAAAAACCGGAGTAAGTATGGCTGGACCGGGAATCGAACCCATATCCTCCCAAATGCGAATCAAGTGAGTTACCACTAGGGCATTTCAACAGGTAATATTTGTACTCGTATTGCTGCTCTCAGGTAACCAGGCAACCCAGGTGAAATTCCGATGGGGCAAAATCACGACTAGAGGGAGGATGCTTTAACTCCTCGAACTGCAGTTTTTGCAGAGTGTCAGTAGTACAGACAGAGGTGTACGGACGTGCATTGTCATGCAGGAGGACAACTTACTTGGATAGCAGTCCTCTGACAACCCGAGACGTAACACTCGGACGAAACGCAGTGAACGTGGTACTTTAACGAACACTGCTGATTGTCGAACAATTTTCCTGATAACGCTCCAACAAAGTTCCCGGTGGAACCGGCGCTTTCCTCACCAAACCTCCCCTCCTGGTGGCCGATACCTATTAAAAGGTCATACCAGGAGCGCTTCTTTCTACTTTACGTTATCTCCCGCAAACAAAAGCTAGATCGGCTCTTTTGTTTCGCAGGGCGCCACCGGGAACTTTGAATTTTGAGTCCGTCATACTGGTCCGAAAAGATTTTAAAAACACAAAAGCTAAATACTTACACACCACATTTAAAACTCTACCGCGCACGCGCTTGTCCTACACACGAAAAATTAAGTATGACTGCATTCCCTTAGCACATTCTCGGCCCAGTGCGACCAGGCTGTGTCGGACTAAGATTTGGGAAACACCTGGTAACCAGAAATTGTTTCCCGCCTCCTCGCCCCTGGTCGCAAAGAGCGTTATCTAATCCACACTGCAGACGTTCGATTCATTCACACAATAAATATCACTCATTCCGCTACCATTCTCGGGCCTTCGGCCTCGTCCCTTTCTTGAAAAACTTGCGTCTTTCCATCCATCTTCCAAATCTCATTCCGGGTCCTTCGCTGGGGTCGTTATCATGGAGGCGTTTCCAAACAAAATGTTTTATCCAGGAAGTTTCTCATCCGTGGTTTGTCGCATCCGGTATTTTGGCAAGGAGCCGCTCGAGGTGAAGGACTAGTACCTGACTACCGTATACCCCGTGAAGGGTTTACTGCAGTCGAAGTACAGCCTTCCGTATGTGCGAGCGGCATCCTTATAGATCTTGGACGGGTCGAATTCTTCCCCCCTTCTCCAGAAGCACTCCTTGAGCAAGCTCAGGAGCGCCTCCGTGTTCGTGGGCAGACCCACCTGGGCGACGGTGAGCCTGTCGACGCACTCCATGTGGGGGAAGAGGATCTTCTCTCCCCCGTCCATAGACCTAACCAGTAGGGCTACTGCTGCCATCAGGATTGGTGGTTCCTCCAGTCTCGAGAGTTGGGCTCCTCGTATGACTTCGTCGTAGAGTTCCCATGGTTCTTTCGGATGGGCTTCCAAGGGCCAGGCCTGGACTGAGGCATCGATAGTATTTCCATCCGATGGCCAGTCGATGGTATAGATCCTGTCGGTTCGGGGAACCATTTCGTTCCGCCTTACCTTAGCTTGGAGGAGAGAGACTTCTCTGTCCGCTGTTTCCTGCTTTACTTCCTCCGTGTCTCTCTCCTCGACTATTCTCGGTTTTCGGATCTCGTGAGCTGCTCTTCGCCTCTGGTCCCTTAGGAGTTTGCTCATGTTGCGAGCAGCATGAGCAAGTCCCTCCCTTACGTACAAGACTGGATTCCAGGCACAAGGCCATCCGTCATTTGGCCCCTCTGGATTTGTCGTGTCCGGTGTTGTCACTTCCTTGATCGAGTCATCCAGGTCGACCAGGTGAAGGGTCGATCCGGTGACTCTTGGCACTTGTGCCTGCCGCACAATGGGTGCCTTCTGCACTTGTTTAGGGCTGGGTTCCGGTGTTGGGCAGTCTGGTTTGGTGTTATCCAGTATCACAGTTGGGAATAAATGACTAGACATTATCGGAATCATGGCTCTCCGGATCCGAATCATCCCTGCCCACACCTAAGGACTGATTGAGACTCTGGCTCAGCCACCACACATCGAAGTCATCGTTTCTCTTACTTGCCTCCGTCAGGAATTCGAGCACTCTGGGTGCAAGAACCCTGTCGGAGAGCATTTCCCGGAGGTTGACTTGGCCGTGGCTGCCTTCAAAAGAGGACCGAAGGTCCTCGATCTTCGGGCAGTCATGAAGAAGGAGAGCGGAGGTATCTAATACCCCACACACCACGCAGTTTGGGTCTTGTACCAGGCCGAACGAGGACAACTTCGCCTTGTAGTTCCCGTGTCCGGTCAAGAACTGTGTCCTCTAGTGGCCTATAGAAAGCCACCGGAGAGACAGCCTCAGCCGGACATCCGGGAAGATCTCATAGGTTAACCTGCCTTTCTCGGAGTTCTCCCACCTCTCTTGCCAGGTATCAATCGATCTCTCACGAATAGCCTTCTGACCCTCTGGGGGGATTGGATCTACCCATTTCCTTCTACTGATTTCTCCACGTTCTCTTATGAGTAAATCGGGGGGGAGTTCTGCAGCCAGAACTTGCAAGGCATCGTTTGAAGTTGTCCTGTAGGCCTTTGTGATGGCCAGTAGCGCAGCACGCTGTGCACTGACCACCTTCCTTCTCGTGTGTTCTTTGGCAACCTCCGGGTACCACACACCTGCGGCGTATGTCATCACAGCCAGGAAGACTGATCTATACATCAGCTTCAACGTGTGGTAGCCGAGTCCCCAGTTGGCAGGTGCAACAGCTCTGAGTCGTAGGAACATCACTACGGCCTTGTTCGCCGCATAGTGTACGTGGCCATGGAATGCGAGACGTGTCTGAAGTATCACCCCTAGATAACGCTCCAACAGGGACCATACCTTAGGCAGCGGCGTGTGGTGAACTGTGGCAAGGGAAACTGTAGTGTGCCTAATAGTTTGCTAGTTTGCACATCGGCCACTTGAACGTAGCAGTGCAGTTGACGTCACAGCACGTGTGTAACGGGTGCCTCGTCGCTCTCTCGTGAGTGGCCGCAATACATTCATTTTCTCCCAGCCCCAGTCTGGCTGCTGGTTCCTTCTGCGTGCGCCGAGGGTTTACATCACTGAGCAAGCACCAGCTTACCTTGCAACACTTCACTGATGGTTGCAAGAGTTTCCCCGTTGGCCATGCAGTTGCTTACCAGGAGCTGATTGGCCAACGGCGTTCTGATATATTTCTGTTTACGTCACCAGTTATCCAAGTTCCCTCCCCAGGCGGCAAGGCGAAGTGAAAAACCTTTAAGAAGACACCACAAAACCCGAACATCTCTGAACACGCGTATGTGTATTTACACGATCGTGTCCCCTTGAACAACCACCGAACTTTACACGTTTGAAATTCCTGGTCCAGATGTTCAGCTCCGGTCGTAGCAACCCACCAGTCATTCATTCAAAAATATTTTGGTGTCAATTCCACGTTGGCCTTTACTCTGTGATTAGGTAAATACTAACCCATATTTCAATATTGTCGTAAGACACTTTCAACAAGAGTCTTTCAAACGACGCATCCAGCTCACGTCAGAAGAAAATGAGAACCAGCCTCAAACCTCTGGTTATTTTGTGATCATCTCAATTGATAGCTTAAAAGTCTAATTAGGTATTCTTTCTTGTGGTCACACTCTGTAACACAGTTACAATAATTTGCAGGTAAAGTGTGGCACTCATTTATTAATTTTTCCTACATTTTTTAGTAAGTAAATGCAGTGTATTTATTTTCGGAGCAATGCATTCTAAACGATATCGTTGAGAACAAAGTCAATTGTCAGTGAATATATTTGGATGCATCAAAGGTGCATGAAATGTGCTAAAAAAAAGAAACAACGTGCTGGGTATTTCAAAAAGGTGTCAATTTAGTGTGAGCCACCCGAGGTTCAGTAGAAATAAATTTAACACTATTTTAGCTACTTATCCCAGCCATATTCTATTTCTGAAACGGTATTTTCCATCGCATTCCCTTCTCTCACTAGGTATTCGTTCTCACTTGCTTATTCGCTACTCAATCCTCTGTAATGTGCTTTACGTATTGATCGCTATTTCATCCTCTTACTGTTTGTATTCCCACGCTAACAATTTTTATCATTGTTTTCGAAAATGGCTTTCATTCCAGCGACGGTATTCGACTCACTGCATTGTCCCCTATACTTCTATTCGTGCTTACGCAACGTTTTTAATCTTCTCTCTGCGTGGAATTATCTGGCGTGTTCGCTAACCACGCAAACACCTATCTGTTTGCAATTCGCTTGCTTCTATTTTTAAGCAGTCGTGAATTCCACGTTTACCCACGCTGAATCACATTGTCTAAATTAATTTCTGTGTTCTTGCTTTTTTGTTGAATTATTTTTCAGCAGAGCGTAATTATAGCTATCCACTCTCACAAGCACAGAACAAATATCGGTAATATCTGTACAGGAAAAAGCATAAGTTTGTAATATTATATATTTCCTAATTTTTATAGTTTATTTATTACGTCTGTAATTACTTTTGTGTTCATTGTGCGGGACATAAAACACGCATTACACCTAACTTGAAGTCTACAGCATTCTTAAAGCTAATATACAACATGTTTTAAAAATATTCCTACAATTTTAAAAAGTCATATATTTTAAACAAAATAACATATAACCATACGGTAAAGAATGAAATACATGCATATCAATAAATGTTTTCTTGAAGTATCACAAATGCTCAATATGCCCCCCCCCCTCCTTGTAGCCACTGAATCACTTGTGTGTCAACTCGGAGCTCAGTGCTCTGTGATCTATGGTTTGGGCCATGCCGGGGTCCTACACGTCAGTGAGCATGTCCGTTCACTGCTACGAGAGGATTGAAATGTTTCACTTGGTTGCCGCTAGGTGCCTCCCTGGTGCGTAAACAGTGGGAAGTCAGCAGGTGAGCTCCCTTCGGTAGACGTCAGGAAGACGACCCCACAACAGAAGGCCTTCTGCGTTCTCCAGTTAAACAACTGCAAATCTGTGATAACTGTGCGGCATAACTATCGGCGACAGTAAGGTATTTGCATCGCATGCTGCTCAGAGCATTCAACGTTGGCACGAGGCAATTTTGACAATCAGGTAGTTTGTGTAAGAAGAAATCAACAGATCGCCCCCGTGTTTCCGACGAACACGTTGGGCGCATCCGAAGGAGTTTTGTAAGAAGTCCAAAAATGTCTACTCGTCGTGCCAGCCGACAGCTAGCCATTTCCCAACGACTTCCTGGGGTGTTTTGCGACATTTTATTCAAACCACTAGCTTTAACGCGTGGCTTTGCTCGCGTGCTTATAGTAACAAACTTATAGGGAGAAATAACGGCATTTGTTAGTAGATAAATTGATCATAAACACAGAACAGAGCACTAACGATGTCATTTTTTGGTGCTAGAATCGCTCTTTTACATAGCCAATGGTTGGAATTTATATTTATTTGTATAATTGGGTAAACGCTAGCAATCAGTTCCGTATCACTCTGCACCAAATTACTAAAAATCCTCCGTTAGTGACACACAGCCCTCGGCCTCTGTTTCTATCCACCAAACTCCAATTATTAATAGTGTATCAGCATAATGTCCTGTATCAACGTCATTGTAGAGGTGCACTCTCATATTTGTCGTCAAGCTGAATTTCTTGACATTTGCCCACAAGCTTGACGACTTGAGACAGCCTTTGATTTAATCTGCAGGTGTGCCCCTCTGAATCACTGGTAGAGTTTGGCGGAAGTCACCAGCCAGTAATACAACCATTCCTCCCATGTCTGTATTGTTTCGTATATCCGGTAGAGTTTGGTTTAGGGCATCTATCGCTTTTTTGTGTGACATTGCTCTTTCGTCCCACACTTACAACTTACATTGACGCAGCATTGTACCCCGAGCGCTATTTTTACTAAAATTGTTTTCCTGAGAGAATGAGATATATTTTCGGGATAAAAAGTAGTCTTTGTCACTTCTTGGTCCTCCAGCTATCTCTGTGCAAAATATCACGTTGATCCGTTGCTCCGGTGCGACGTGAAAGAAGGACAAACAAACAAACACACTTTCGCATTTATAATATTAGTAAGGATACATGATGGAACTCGTGTACGCACAACGACAAAGTTGATAAACAACGACGTGCGCCGTTTCGTGCATTCATTCTGGAAAAGACAACGGAGGATGATCCTTTTCTTTCACGCTTAGTACTCGGTGACGAGGCCATGTATCATCTAAGTGATACGGTGAACCGCCCCAACGTACAGACGTGGGTATCACAGTAGCGACATGTCGTAGCCGAACATGAAAGAGACTCCTCGAAAGTAAACGTGTTCTGTACTGTTTCCCGAAA